>OX459054.1:18013076-18052049 GCA_949775005.1 Orthosia gothica | reverse complement strand
TGCTGTGTTAAAATGAATGACCGAAAAATTAACACAAAATTTACAGAAAAAAATATTGTATTTAACAAACAAACACGAGTTTATTTAAATTACAATTCTACGAAAACTAATCTCTACATTGAAATACTAAATAAACTATTTTGTTTTTTAAATGTACCAATGTCAATCTGCCTAGCCTTTTCCCAACTATACTGGGGTCGGCTTCCAGTCTTACCGGATTCAGCTGAGTACCAGTGTTTTACATGGAGCGACTGTCTATCTGACCTCCACAACCCAGTAACTGGGCTACACAATACCTTTTGTCTAGACTGGTGTCAAATCTCAAGCTTCTGACTACCCGTAACGACTGTCAAAGATGTTCAACAGACAGACGGGACCAACGGCTTAACGTGCTTTTCGAGGCACGAAGGAAACTCGGTATGTTGAAATGGTCACCCATCCACGGACCGACCTCGTCAAGCGTTGCTTAACCTTGATGATCGACCAGTGCGGTTGTTATTATTTAGCCACGAGCTCCATCCATCAAAAAAAATACCAAACTTCTGAAAAATCAGGGATCCGTTTGCGTAATATTAAGCTTCAAATTACTAGTTTTTGTTAGAGTCAAGTGTCCACCTCCCTGCCAACTAAATTGTTGATTTAGGATATAAAAATTCGTGCTAGTAGTATATATCACGAAATTAAAAGGAAAACCATCACAGATAAGTAGGCTTTACAAGTTTACGAGTGATAGTCGACCAACTTATAAAATGTAAAAAGTTTCCATTGAAAACTTACTTTTATAACGTTGTTAGTTGTGTAAAACAGGAAGTAAATATAAGTAAAATATAAGTTTATGAACCATGTAAAATGTTCATGAAACGAAAAAAAGTCCTCTTCTTGATCCGCTTTCTTGTACAACTACGGAACCCTATTACTACGCGTGGCCCGACACGCACAACAAAAAAATATAGGCCTTTATAACCTTGAACTCTGGATACCAGTTTTAGTTTAAAAACCCGTATTCGTGATCGCTATTTAGTAATGTCGCTAATGTCCACAAAATTAGTATTAATTTGGAATTGATGGTGCAAAGTTACATCTCGTGATTCGTTTCTCACTACAGCGAGGAACCTGACGTTATGGAATCAGACACGAAACCCAAATTCATGCAGTTATGGCCGCAATGGCTTGCTGCTTCGGAAGGTAAGCGAACAATTTTTTTAATCTTCATCCCACACTAAGAATTTCTTTCTGTATCGTGGGTGCGTTTACAAACATATAAACTCACGTACACAACACCCAGAGCAGGAACAAATATCTGTAGGTCATACAAATATTTGTTCCGTGCGGTCATAGAACCCGCGACACGCAGCTCAGCAGTCAATCGCTCAACCACTGCGCCAATCGTGCGCCCATTTGTGTTATACTAGCTTTCCCCGCGGCTTCGCTCTCGTGACCGACCCCACAGGACCCGTTTCAGGATAAAAAAATATATGCCACTCAGGAATAATGTAGCTTTCTGCTGGTGAATGAATTTTCTAAATAAGTTCAGTAGTTTTTGTGTTTATTATCCATTACAAACAAAATTACAAACAATCAAATCTTTCATGTTTATAATATTACTAGCTGTCCCCCGCGGCTTCGCTCCCGTCAACTGACTACCTACCTACCAACCTCCCTACTGTACTTCGCGTGTCAAAACGAAGTAAAATTACTATCAATGATTTATTTATTTATTTAATAATTCATGTAATCATCATCATCATTCAGGTGATCGTACTTTTAGCTATGCATTTAGTATTATCGGCACCGGAAATCCACCGAAATCAAGAAAGATGCCTAATTGTGCCATATTGAGCTGTAAAAACTGTATAGAAAAAATTGGCTGAGGCATTGGAAATGTTTTATTTCATTAGTAAGGCAGGGTTCCCACTAAGCCGGACCGGCAGATCTGCCGGAAGGGCTAGTGGCTGTACAATTTATATGAAGCTATTCACATTATCCCGGGTCCGGCATTTTTGCCGAGCCCGGCATTTTTACCGAGCGTTTTGTCACTACGAATTGCCGGTAGTACGACCGGGCCTGGAGTAATGTGAACGAGTTTGTGCCGGTATCTGTCCCCCGCTCGCCCCGCCCGTGTTCCACTCACGTCATTCGGCTCGCATTTTCTGGTAAAAGTAGACGTCTAGCATGGATATTCAAGCAGAAACTTTAATTACGCTTGTCCAAGAGAGACCTGTTCTGTGGGATAAGACCGAAGACGTCAAATATTCCAAGTGAAAAATTTTCCCGTAGCATAGGGTGTACCCAATGTTTTTTTTTAATTTGCCTTCTATTAAGATACCACCACAACACAACAATTTCGTCGTCCATTGTGCGCGCAGGTCCAAATTCAACTGAGGTAAGTACTTGACTGTCTGAATTTCTTCCGGGATCCGATGTAATGTGAACACTCTGTCCGGTGTCCGGTTTCCGGCAGATCTGCCGGTCCGGCGTAGTGGGAACCCTGCCTAGTAAATTTGTTTTTAAATTGTGTGTGAAAAAGTGGCACGGTTGGTTTTCATACAGATGGAGGGACTTGAGTTATCTATAGTTAGATTTATGTCTGTGTAACCCTACCACTTTTTTTTTGTTTGAAATATCACCCAATGACTTCTCCCGCTCTGCGTGAAGTGGCAGGCCGTGTCAGACTTTTACGGACTAAAACGCACACGTGTTCCTTCAGTTGCGTAAGCCAGGGCCGCGGTAACTCTTTTTCAAATTTATCCGCGACCCGGCCGGCATCGGCCCTGTCAGTTTTTGCTGACATCTCTTAGAGGCGCTCGTGGAACACTACGTGCCGTAGACAAGGGCTTGGGCCTTATCGGCCGGTGAGCTACCCATTACTCACCGTCCGTAAGCCCGCGTCTACGGTGGCCGGGCATCGGTTTGCGACTCCCGATGCCCAGGGCGAGTCCTGCCGTGGCTTGGGGCGTGAGGGCGTTCTGTTTTGCGTATCCCTCACACATTCCGTCTCCTCTATTGCGAGTATTACTTTTCGCAGAAAGAGGTGACAGCTGCCCATGTTCTCTCACCTCGTACCCTGGCCTGAACCGCCGAAGTCGCCACCGCTGATCGTCTCCACGAGTTCACGGAGTTGCTCCGCCCAAGCGGGGCAGGCCTCCACCGTATGCTCCACTTCACGTATGCTGTTCTCCGCGTGATCCACCCAATGGTGACACCCGGGTGTTTCCACCCGCCTACCTACCCTACCCTACATACATGATTGTTGTATATAGCCTAGACATCTATAAATGGTCTAATCAATACAAACATATTTTTTCATATCTGACTGGTAGTTCTAGAGATTAGCGCGTTCAAACAAACAATCAAACTCGTCCGCTTTATTATATTATATAGTATATGACAAACAAACTTACAAACAATCAAATCTTTCTTCTTTATAATATTAGTGTAGATTATATAACATAAACCCAATAGTCACTCATCATTTTGTGTTATAACTGTTTTTTTTCTTTTCTTTATAGTGTTTGTGCTGAAAATGGTAACCGGCATGACCTCGGGGTGGCTGCCTCCATTCCTTGGACTACTTCGCAGCCCAATTTCACCATATGAAGCAACAAATAACGAAATCTCTTGGGTTGCTTCACTGGTCGGTTTCGCTAAACCTATGGGCGTCTTCGCGGGTTCTTTGGCAGCATCGCACTTCGGCTCCAAACGTGCCTTGAACATCTGCGTATTTTTCTTGATGTCTGCGTTTACCTTTCTATTTTTTGCCAACAAAATTGAAGTAATTTATATAACTTTAATATGCAAAGGACTCAATCTTGGAGCAGCCTCGGCTACATATCCAATTTACCTTTCCGAAATATCAGCCGCAAATATCCGAGGGAGACTAATAAGTTTTGTGTCACAAGGATATATCTTTGGAGTATTATTAGGTAATCTTATGGGAACATATTTAACACCGCGTGCGTATGCTGCTGTCTGTATGGGGACTGACATCTTTTTTTTTATCAGCTTTAGTTTTCTACCACAAACTGCGCATCATATGGTTCGTTCCAACAAAATGGAAAAAGCTTCTAAATCTATGCGTTGGTATAATGGAGGTGGAGACATTAAAAAGGAACTTGTTGATTTAACGGAATTCCATGACTCCAATCTCAAGTTACCATTTTTGTTAATGTTAAAGGCGCTATTCAAAAATCCTGTGAATCGAAAAATACTTCTTAAAATGTGTCTTTTCACATTATCGCTTCAAATGACTGCTTTACACGCCATAGGAGAATTTATGGTGATCATTTTTACTGACGCTCGAATTACTGCACTAAAACCGACTACCCTAATGACTATCCTCACTTTGATTAATATTCCGGCAAGTTGGATTCCTATATTGATCATGGATAAATTCAAAAGGACAAACATATACTGTACAGCTTGTATAATGGTTACAGTTGCCTTGATTGGCTTTGCATCTGCTTGGACTCTGCTAGATTCCGAAAACGCGAATTCAAATACCCAGTGGATTATAATAATTTCTGCAATTCTTTACC
The DNA here is from genome assembly GCA_949775005.1 of Orthosia gothica. Lineage (NCBI taxonomy): Eukaryota > Metazoa > Arthropoda > Insecta > Lepidoptera > Noctuidae > Orthosia > Orthosia gothica. The sequence continues at coordinate 18,047,514 of OX459054.1, read as the reverse complement.
GAATCGCTGTTACAGTTGGCTTTATGCCACTTTTTCCGATATTCACAAGTGAAATGTTTGCACCAAATGTAAAAACAATGGGTATTAGTATCGTTCTTATTTTTAATGGTATTATGATTTTTATAACTCACAAATATTTCATATTTTTGGTAGATTTATTAACTTATAAATATGTTTTCTGCATGTTTGCTGGAATTGTTGTAATACACGGCATTTACGTCAAAATATTTATGCCGGAAACAAAAGGGATGACTTTGCAAGATATCCAAAAGATGTTAAACGGAAATAAAGAAAGTAATTCAAATCCAGAAGTGAACGCACGATTAATTAAAATAATGTAACATTTGTACTATCTAATAATTTGTCATAAATTATTTTGTAGTGTTTGTTAAATGTGGTTTGGCAAGATATAACCATTTTAGTGTAGTATACGTATCAATAATGAAGAATATTTTGTGTTTTAACTAGTTGTAAGAATTTTGTGCACTCGGTAATAGCTGTTACCTGACCCACCCTGCCGTTAATGATTATTAACCTACTGCAATTAGCAGTAGATAAGTTTTATTCATTGTTCTAGGGATAGAGAAAAATGGAAAGACGGAAGGGAGGCCTTTGCCCTACAGTGGGACATAATAGGCTCATAATAATAATAATAATTAACGAAAACGTCATGCGCGCATACTTTGGGGCTACAGAGGGGGGAAGTAATCTGACTGCGTACCGTGGTCGGATGCTCTCTCTATTTCAGGTGCTTGAGCCAGCTGTCAACGTGTCGGCCCAACGTCTATCGGATCAGGTGCGGGTCATCCAACGTAACCGTATGCTGGATGACGCCGTACTTGATAGACTGCGTGAGGAATCACGGAGTAGCCGTGTCTCGCCTGCCTTGCCACCGGCCGCGGTGCTAATGCAACCCAGTCTTTCACCGCGACCCGACCATGTTGGAGAGGATGACGACGACGGGGCTATATCCGTGAGTACCCAGTGCAATGAACGACTGAGGAGCGCTTTGGAGTGTGCATTCCGAGAGTATCGTTCCACACCGCCTGAGCTTAGACCTCGATTACCTCGTCTGCCCATGCATAAGAAAAATAGGGCGCTGGTGTGTGCTCTAGATTCACAGCTATCAAATGTTTTTGATAGCAGCAAAGACCTTGCCGATACCCATTCGATCTTGTACTGTGCGGCTGCAGCGGCATGTCGTGTAGCTAACGTCAAGTTTCCCAAAACTGACAGAGCTACACGACCAGCTATACCAGCTTGGCAGTGCAGGATTGAGCGTCGTATCGGTGAGGCTAGAGCACTCATCGGCAAGCTTATCTGCTTCAGGGAGGGCAACACTCGCCCTAGAGTGATGCGCTTTGTGAGGCGGGCGTTCTCGGGGACGGATATCAATTCTCGAGATTATCTGTCCCGCGTCACAGAGCATATCGACTTCCTGAAGCAGAAGATCTATGCATGGGCAAGCCGTATTCGTCGGTACAAGCGGCGAGTGGAGCGATACACTCAGAATCGCACATTCCAGAGCAACGAAAGGTGGGTTTATAGGGCTTGGGAGCGACCTGACCAAGGTGTGACTGATACTCGCCTACCAGATGATGACGCCATGTATTCGTTCTGGCGCAATATCTGGTCGGTGCCTGTCAGTCACACCGAGGGTGACTGGACTCGAGAGGTCGAACGGGCGTGCGATTCGATACCACAAATGGGGGCAATTACCATCAGCTCCCAAGATGTAGCTCGTGCAGTCCGTCCGTTGCCTAACTGGAAATCTCCGGGGCCGGACGGACTGCACAACTTTTGGATTAAATGGTTTCAAAGGTCGCACGCTCGTTTGGCAACTCAGTTCCAGTCTGCCTTAGAGTCAGGATCGCTGCCCCAGTTCCTAACGACAGGAATAACCCACCTGCTCCACAAATCAGGTAGTACTGCGGAACCTAAAAATTATAGACCGATAACATGTTTACCGACGGTCTATAAAGTTTTTACATCCATTCTGAGAGCTAAAATTAATCAGCATATTGAGAATAATTCCATCATGTCTGCTTCTCAGAATGGATGTAGGAACGGGTCCCGCGGTACTAAGGAGCTGCTCCTCATAGACATTGCCATTAGCCAACAGGTTCGCCGTTCCCGCAAGGATCTGGCGACATGTTGGATAGATTACAAGAAGGCCTATGACTCAGTGCCACATACATGGCTCATGAGGGTGCTGGAGTTGTATAAAATTGATGCAACTCTGTGCGCCTTCCTGACGTCATGTATGGGGCAGTGGAGGACGGTCCTTCACTATCCAGGATGTCGACAGATTCAGGAAAACAGCGAACCTATAAAGATCGAGCGCGGCATATTTCAGGGCGACAGTCTGAGTCCTCTGTGGTTTTGTTTAGCCCTGAACCCTCTCAGTACACTGCTGGAGGGTTCGGGCCTGGGCTATCGGTTGAGAAGAGGTGGTCAGGTCCTATCACACCTCCTTTACATGGATGATCTGAAGCTCTTTGCACCCAACAACTTGCAACTGATGAAGCTACTGAAGGTAACAGAAACCTTCAGTGACGCCATCAGGATGGAATTTGGTGTGGACAAATGTGCAGCCATGCATGTAAAGCGAGGGGAGATTATGGAATCCGTGGGAATACAACTCTCGGATTCCATACACCTTCGATCCCTTTCCTCAACCGAAACTTACAAGTATTTGGGTATGTCGGAAGCACTAGGCATCAATGCTACTGAAGTGAAACAATCGTTGAGGGAGCGCTTCTTTGGCCGCCTGAAAAAAGTACTAAATAGTCTTTTATCAGGTGGGAACAAGGTGCGCGCCTTCAACGGCTGGGTCATGCCGGTCTTGATGTACTCTTTCGGCATACTCAAATGGACTCAGACAGAACTTGACGCCTTGGATAGGAGAGTCCGCACATTGCTTACCGCAAATCGTATGCATCACCCACGATCATCGGTTATGAGACTGTATATCCCGCGGAAGTGCGGAGGTCGTGGCTTTTTAAATGCTAAAACCCTGCACAACCGCGAGGTATGCAGTCTTAGGGAATATTTCCAGGCTGCCGACGTGGGTATGCATCGAGATGTGGTAGCGGTGGATAAGGGCCTTACCCCGCTCTCCTTGGCTAACGAGAACTGGCGCAAACCTATAGTATTAGATACTAATGACCGCAGGGAGGTATGGCAGAGCAAGGAACTTCACGGACGCTTCTACCGGGTCCTATATGGGCCCGATGTAGATCTTTTAGCGTCCGTGGCCTGGCTGCGATTTGGTGACCTTTTCGGGGAAACCGAAGGTTTTGTCTTTGCGATTATGGACGAAGTTATGATGACGAACAACTACCGGAAATACATTGTGAAGGACGGCACGGTTGACATCTGTCGGGCATGTCACCGGCCGGGAGAATCAATCCGACACATTATTTCCGGTTGTTCTAGTCTGGCTAACGGAGACTATTTGCATAGACACAACCTTGTAGCCAGGATTATCCACCAGCAACTTGCTCTTAAATACAATCTTGTGGAATCGGAAGTGCCTTACTATAAGTACGTGCCCGACCCAGTTCTCGAAAATGGCAATGTCACGTTGTATTGGGATCGGTCTATCATCACTGACAGGACTATTGTTGCCAATAAGCCTGACATAGTGGTGATAGACCGATTAGAGCGTCGCGCAATGATTGTTGATATAGCGGTCCCCCATGACGAGAACCTCGTGAAGGCTGAGAGAGATAAGAAAAGTAAGTATCTTGATCTGGCTCGCGAGGTTGTCGACATGTGGGATGTGAATACAGCAGTCATTGTGCCGATAGTCGTGACGGCCAATGGCATAATAGCTAAGAGTCTCGATGAACATCTGAGGAGGCTCTCGTTGGGCAGCTGGATCAAGGGCGTGATCCAGAAAGCGGTACTCCTGGACACGGCGCGTATCGTTAGGAGGTTCCTCTCTCAGCAGCCCTAACCACCGGTAGCTTGGACCTTGTTCCCGATACCGGTGGGCTACTAATTTTTATATTTTTAAATGTTTTTTTTATTTTATTTTTATAAGATAATATTTAAAAATGTAAAAACTATGTACAATAATGAAATAAAGGAAATAATAATTATAATATAATAATAATTATTTTTTATATTTATAAATGTTTTTTTTTTATGATTTGTTTTTATGAAGAAATATTTAAAAATGTAAATATGAAATGTGCACAAAATTAAATAAACATAATAATAATTAAATAAAGGATATAATAATAAGTGTTATTCGATACGTATTAGATACTTGAGACTTGCTACTAGAACGACTTGTTTAGGTAGGCAAATGTTATAGAATACAGTTAATTGAATGTTGTAAACATAAAGCATTAAGAAATGGAAGGTTAGTTTTGAACTCGCCACCGTGTTGACATAGCTTCACCGATGCAACCGCTAGACCAAATCAACTTAATATACGTTGCAATTCACAAGCCCATCATGATGACAAAACAGTATTCAAACGATTACCTACCCTAACGTCACGTGTTAAAGATCAAATTTTCGTACATGTATTATTATTGTATTTGTTCATCGAGTAGCGCTAGTCTGACAAACTCATATAAATTAAATAATCCTTAATGTTACAGTTTGAGGGTTAAAATTCGTTCGTTTGTAGGGTGGATCGGGTAACAACTATTACCGACTGAATTATGTTTTGAATATAAATATTCTTGACCAACAAATTTTTTATTTAACAATGATAGAACTTTTTGAGGACTTTTTCAAATTCATTATTATGTACTTTCTAGGTTTATATACACACACAAACAATGGTGAACGAAAGCATCGTAAAGGTAACCTAGACTTATATAGTTAATGTTAGTCTGAAATTGCCAAGTCAGAGGTCTGTGGGGTTCCCAGAGGCGGCTTTATTAACTCTGACACCAGAGGTGACCTCATCCTCACACAATCAAGAAGAAACCTTTTTAAAATTGCGCCCAGCAAAATATGGTTGTCCCGGTTAAACTAATATCTTTTACATAACAGAAACTTTTGAGTTATTTTCTTTACAAACCAAATAATTGAATTCCTTAATTATTTTATTTTCTCTCTAATAATAAATACATCGTAATTAATGTTTCGTAAATCATTTCTAAATGCCACAAATATATGATATGTTTTTTTTTATTTTTTTATTTGTTATCGGCTCGCGTTTGACCACTATCTCGTCTGAATTGATGTTAAGTGATGATGTGGTCGAAGGTAAAGCATGCTTGCCTAGAAGTAACATATGTGCATATGTCCATGATATCAAAACGATAACAACTACATATTATTTCTTCTGAGCTGATTATCATCATCAGCTTTTTAATGTTCCCACTCCTGGGACAAGAAAATGTGAGAAGGGAAAATATGCATGCACAATACATTTTGAATTTTCGACAAACGCTGAAGTCTTTTTTTATTTCAAATTTAAATTACACCACAATAAATTGAGCAAATTTTACAAAATAATAAGAGAGCCCTATTCTAGTATTTAATGATATGATATGTATTAGATATTAAGAATGTGTGATTTTAAGAATTTGGTATTTTATCTTCCAATCAAATAGTATTTAATTATATTACTTGCTTTTATTATTATTATTTGATTTTAATTATAATTAAATATAGTAGCGATGTGCTGTTATGTAATTAATTTAATTTATCAAATTATTAATTTTGTTTCAATTGTTTTCATTTCAATTCAATCCAATGTTTTTAATTGTATATGTTGTTTTATAATTTAATATCTGGTAATGTTTTAATCTTAATTTAATGTTTTTAATTGTATACGTTATGTGTTTTTTTTTAATTTTACTTATTATGCGTATTTATTTATTAACTAGAGATTTAAATACTGAGTACCTTTTATAGACTTGCTCTAATTTTATTAAAAAATGCTTTTGTCAACTTAGATCTTAAGTTTTAAGTAAAAACAATGTCGTCAAATAATATAATACGTTATAATAATGTATATAACCACAAAAATGGCATGTGGTGTTAGCCTATAATAGGGTGCATACAATTATAGAAAACAAGGATAACATTGTTACTCGCTCTATCCATTAGTTTGTAGAAGATAAAAAATATACGTAAGTATTTTTACCATGTGATTCATTCAACAATTTTTTATTAGTAATGTGCTTTTCAGAAGCAAATTAATGGAGACTCGATTGCAGTAACTTGTCAACAAAACGTTTTACTTCGAAATCTTATCTATGTGTTAAATACGCACACATATGCACATTTATTTTTATTTTATTTTTTATCGATAGGCTCGCGTTTAAACACTATCTCGCCTGATGGCAAGCGATGATGTGGTCGACGGTGAAGCACGTTTGCCTAGAAGTAACCTTTTCACTCTTGACTTAAATTCCCGAGCTATCAGGAAAGAAAAACTTGGGCAGGGAATTCCACTCCTTAGCTATGCGCACAATGTAAATATTCGCAAAATACTTTGTACGTGTGGATGGGATGTCTACCATGTACCGGTGGCGCGTTGCCGTACGTCTTGTTGTCCGATGATGGGAAGCGCTAGGCGGAATCAAATTATGCATTTCCATCAAACATTTACCTAAATGTAACCGATAAAAAAACCGACATTCTGGCCACTCGGCGTCGATGTTCAAGGCTCTGAAGCCTCTTGGCCATTTTGTCAATTACAAGTACATCAAGTTGATATTTGTCAAATCCGTCCAAGAGGTGAGAGTAGTACTCCATGCATGTCCGAACTTAAGCTTTATACAATTTGAGCAGCTGTTCAGACGTGAAGTACCGTCTCACCTTAGCAAGGATCCCCAACTTTTTACAGTCAGCTGAGCCTTTGCCTCAATGAATGAACCAAAATTGAGGGTCAATGTTAACATTTGATTGTCTTGTAATGGTCCTACTGACCGAATCTCGGTTAATTCCAACGGAGACAAGCCATCGACGCGGGTGATATTATTAGTACACATTTATATTTGTTCGCGAACACACGTTTTTAGGGTTCCGTACCCGATGGGTCAAAACGGAACCTTATACCTGTCACTCACGTGTCTGTCCGTCATCTGTCACAAAATTTTGTTCCAAAGATTTTTCTATATCCCATTGATAAGAGCAGTGGTTGCCCAGTGGTAACGGCCGCAACTTACGTGTCGTACGTCGTGGGTTCGAACCCAGTCAGGCGCTTTTCTTTGTCACCACTTTTCTGTTTCATCACCACTATTCTTAAAACTGTGAAGGAAAACATCGTGAGGAAACCGGCATGCCCTAGAACCGAAAATTCGAAGACGTGAAATCCACCAACCCGCACTGGGCCCGCGTGGTGGATCACAGCCCATTTCCTCTCACAGAGAGGAGGACTCGGTCCCAGCAGAGGGAACATTAAAAAAGGCTGATGATGCTGAACTGATGATGATGATGATTACCTATGAACTTAAAATTTAGTGATAATGTTATTAATAATAATGTTATTAAATAATGTTATTATACAGAGGTGCAAAAGTGCTTATCACAGATAGTTATAATAAAATTGTATAATAAAAACATAAAAATAGATGCAATTATCACGGTAAAATAAAACAACATAGACAAATAAAAGGTGCGGTTATCACAGAAATATAAAACATTAGGAATAGTAAAACAAAAAAAGTGCAGTACCACAGTAAAATATAAACATTAGGGATAATAAGAACATAAAAAGTGCAGTTATCACAGTAAATAATATATCACAGAGCATCTTACACAACTAATTAGGTACTAACTTAACATACTACTGGTTATACATAGCTGTGCTGCATTCTGTGCTTACGTTTGAATATTGTTACATATTAACGAAGCACAGTGCGCCTCAAGTTTTGTTTCTGTTTATAACCACAGTGGCTACTTTATGGCAGTATGCTAAGAACCTTTCCCTTTTTTGCTTTGTCATGAACCCAGAGATACTCTCGTTCGTCAGTTTCATGTCCAGCTCACATTCAAGTTGGTAGCGCTCCCTGGTAAATAACGGGCATTCTACGAGTATGTGCTGGACACTTTCTGCCACGCCTGGATCGCAGACGCACGATGGGCTCTCCTTACACTTGAAGCGATTCAAGTATTCAGAGAACTCACCGTGTCCCGTCAAAGCCTGCGTGAGAACACCCGAGGGCCGTACCTGTTTCACAATACGGAAAGCCGCTATTGCGTCCGGAAGAAACATTTTCGTCACGGAAGCAGTCTCGCCCGACACGTATATTCGATTCCATTCATCAAGCGATTCCAAACGGATCTGTCGCTTGATAAATGAAATCGGACACCGGTCATAGTCCGGCTTCCTCCGTTACGACAATGCTGCCACCTTCGCCAACTCGTCTGCCCGCTCATTCCCCGGCAGGCCCGCGTGTGCTTTGATCCAGAACAAAGACACAGCTTTGTTCTGGCGCAAAGCTTGAGCCAAATTAGCGCGCGCACGCACTGCCAGGGGATGGAGAGAACCATGGTTTGCAAGCGTCTGCAATAATGACATTGAGTCGCTGTACAAACCATAGCTCGCCTCTTGCCGCGCGAGGATCACTTCGGTAGCTTTGCAAATGGCCAGGAGTTCCGCCTGGTAGACTGTGCAGTACGCAGCAAGGCAGAGCTTGAGGTTCCGGACTTCGCCATCATTATCCCAAATGGATAGTGCGGCTCCAACCTTTCCCTCAATCTTGCTGCCGTCGGTGAATATTCGCACCGTCTGCACATTGTTACTATCTAGTAACGTTTGATCTGCCAGGCACATGAACTCCAGGGGCATTTGTGTAGCTGGATGAGGAGCTTCCGCAAACCTCACCGCACTCTCGATCTCCCTATCTCCTGGCACGAACCGGGATGACCCTCTCCTCGCTTCATACAGAGCGGCTGCCTCTTGTATGCGCAGGTCTAGAGGTAGTATTCCGGACAGTGCCAGTGCCGAGTTCAGGGAGACTGTGCGGTACGATTTGCAGAGCTTCTGAGCGAATCCTCGTTGAACAGAGCCTAGCTTCTTCCGTATCCCAACCTTTTTCGTGGCGGGTGCCCAGGCAGCGGCCGCGTACGTAACGTAACGTACGTACGTGGGTTCGATTGTGGCTGTGTAAATGATGTGTATGATTTCTGCACTTAATCCCCAACTAACTTTAGCAGCACGGGATAGCTGCTTATAAATGTCAGCTGCCCTCTTGCAGACATTCGCGGCATGCTCATTGAACGTGAGCTTATCGTCTATGGTTAGACCCAACAATTTTATCTTCTTGACCATACCGATGTCGACCCCGGCCATGCTCAGCCTTGGGGTGTCGTACTTAAGTTTGTTGGTTACGACCATCGCACAGGTTTTGTGCGGTGCGAACCTCAACTTATTTCTGACGCCCCAACTCTGAACATGGGCGAGGGCTGCATTGGCAGATGTCGAAACTTCGGTCGCTGAGTCCCCATCCACGACCAAGACGATGTCATCCGCGAACGCCTGCACGAAGATCCCGCGCCGCTCTTGATCCTTCAATAGTGGGTCTAGGAGGAGGTTCCACAGGATTGGACCGCCGATTGACCCTTGAACGCAGCCCTTATCAGTCTCTCTCGTGCATTCCTCCCCGGACAACGAACGGATAACGGATAACGAACCCTAACCTTCCTACTATCAAGATAGCTGTCTATCAGCCGCCTGATGTTGACCGGGCACTTTTCCTCAGCCAGCCTGACTTTTATAGCTGGCCACCAGGCGCTGTCGAAGGCCCCCTCTATATCCAATGACACCAGGACAATTTTACTTTCATACTGTGGGTGGGAATCCCACTTTATTTAATCTGATCTATTGGCATAATTAATTTATTTACAAATTGGGTAAATTATCCACACAATTTTTGATAATAAATGTATAGCGACAGAGATAGTAGGAAAACAGTGTATAGAAAGATAGATATAGCTAGATGCAAACTAGGTTCAGCTAATTATGCGTTGAAAAGTACTTCAAGGCTTGGTTTTGTTACAGAGACGGAAAGCGTATCTATACAAGTAGAAGGTTAAATTCACCGACGTTTTCTTGAATGGGTGACGTGTACGTACAGTACACCTGTGTTATTATTTCTTGTTCCGAAGCACTGCTATCACGCTTTCAGTGACAGTAATGCAAATGACTTATGTTTTGTAGGGAAATAAAACGGGTTTTTTAAACATAATATTCTGTTTTACAAGCTTTATATTATCTTGCTTTCGTATATGTGTCCGGCAACTGGTAATCCATTTTCCAAGCACTTCCCCACAAACGATGCTGAAACTTAACGTACTAAGTAACTTTGGAAATATTATTAAATAGGGTATGTATTAGTCTCATGATGGAATCGGAAGGTGGCCACAGCCATAGACATGTAATATTACATTAAGGATCTTTCAGTTCAAAAAGCTCGTTTCAAAAATATATGTTTCTTAATACTGATTGCTTTTTTAAATTTAAAACGTCCAGTTACTGCTGACTAATTTCTGATAATAGATCTCTGGTCGAGTGATCCTTAAATCATAATGATAAAAGAAAAACAAAAAATATCTCGTATTTTTGCAACTACGGCTTCAATCAAAGTCAGTTTTAAATGGAGCGACTGCCTGTCTAACTTTCACACCCAATAACTGTTTAACACGATACGGCTTGGCAAGCCTAGTTTCAGATTGTTTTACTACACGTCATGTCAGCCTGGTCCAATCGGTTAAAACGCTTACCAACCGTTACAAATTGAAGAATAATTTGAATGAAACTCCTGTCATTTCAAAACACAGAAGAGAATGTCTTATAATAATTCAGAAAACATTTTATTACCAAATGTACCTTCAGTATGAAATCCAATTTATCTCCATCAGCCTAAGGCGCATGCCACACAGAAATGGCGTCGGGCGCGGACATAGCACGGGCGGCTTCCTATTCCATCCTAATTTCAAACATAATCCATGGAAATAAAGCGCAATTAGATCAGACGCGGGCGCCGAAATGTCGCGTCATAACCACGTCCGAGCAACGACATATCGTGTGTCCTAAATTGCGCTTTATTTCCATGCATTTTGTTTGAAATTAGAATGGAATAGGAAGCCACCCGTGCTATGTCCGCGCCCGACGCCATATCTGTGTGGCCTGCGCCTAAACGATTGATGCCAGATACCCATATAAACGTCAGATTTCACTGAAATCGCAGAAATGATTGTGAATACGTCCATATTGTGTGTTTTGACAACTATAGATTGGTTATAACGGATAAGCATTTGATTGACGTTAGTATCGCTTTGTAAACGAGATACTGGTTTTAGGGTTCTGTACTCAAAAGGAAAAACTGGTAATTGTTGGCAATTCCAAAGAAAAGAGAGGGCGAGGCCGGTCGCCAACACGCTAATTTGACCAAGTGAAAGAAGCAGCAGGTGGTGATGGCAACTTTGGACCGGAGCCGATGGAGATCAAGTGACCACGATTCTCAGTAATGGGGGACCGATTGAATAAGAGGAAGAGTCAAAGGGTGCAAATGAGCGCCTATTACGAGCTAGTAATCCTGCGCCATCTATATCACAGGTTTGTAACTTTTAACTCATTAAGTAGATAGTTCAAGATTTCCAAAAGTATAATTATTAAACTCTTTTGAAAGTAGTTAATAGAAAAATGAAAATAAAGGTCTTTCAGACACTAGATAAGAAACTCATGATAAAAATGGTTATGTAAACGTTATGGACCAAGTGATTAATACGGCATTATTCGCCCAGAAAAATTGAAAAATGCCCAATATGAGTAGGCAATATGCTAAAAACTATTGCTTAAATAAAGGAGATGAGTTCGGTCGCTTTGCTTGCTTACTTCAGCTTCCGTCATTCCCTTCGAACCTTACCTATCTGTGCCGGGGTGCCCTAAGCTCCCGACCTCGTTTCGCGCGCTCTTGGACTAATTCATTGATCATAATTAAATTGACAATGTGATAAATATTGAAGTATAAATCAGTTTTCATTACATTGCCCGATTTGACTTGACTAGATACATAATGCCCGGCCATTATACATAGTGCACTTATTAATTACTTGGATAAACCATAAATGTTTGAAGTTTTCTCTATTTTTATATTAGGTACAGGACCCAAATACGCGAGTCCGACACGCACTTTGCTGTATTTTTTATACAAGGGTCATATTTTACAGGCGCAGCCAATTTTATGTTTTATTCATATGGATGAAAACCATTTGTTTTAGCTTTTAAAATGTTTCAATGGACTCCATTTTTTGTTTGTTTGCAGACGAACGCAACTTGTATTAATTTGGCGAGAATTTTTAATTTTACATGCCGTTAAAATCGGAGGTATTTACAAAAAAAAACGGTCTACAGGATGTAACGGCTCAGGCCTCGGGCATTAAGTCCGCCTATATACTTTTATGTTGCCTGAAGTTTTAATAAATAAATAATATTTTATAAACTTCTTCGTCCCATGAAAAGGAAAAACTTTATCTGAGGAAGTCATAGGCAATTTCCAAAAATAAATTGATTTTTCATTGCAAAGTTGACATCAGCTTACCAAATCTTGTATGGGAAATACAGTTTTAGTGTTGAAAAATGTTCATTTACATGAGCAAAAGAAGTCTTTAAAATATGATCATACCTTGCCTTTACACCCTCAATAGCATTTATTAATATGACTTAAGCTCTTAACCAGATCAATTAGGTGGAAAAAAGATTATTTAAGATCCTTTTGAGCTTGTCCGGAACTTTGAAACGTGACCCTTGATTTCGAAGCAATACAGCTTTGTTCACAAATCCTTCTAAGACCTTAAATTATTCAGCACAATCCAAAATCCAGTCCTAATGAGCTAGACATAAGGTTTAAATTGACTTACCATCTAGAAAGCTGGGCTGCCGCGTGTGTTGAACATCCGTAATTGAAGGAACATGATAGGATATTGGGGTCTGTGTACGGAATCCTAATCACTCATTCGAGATCCTCTTTATATCTTCACGAACTACCTTTCCCTTAATCTCAACACTATCTTGTGTCTCATCAGTTTTACTGACAAGATCAATTTTTGATTGGATCTTAGTAATTCTAACTGTCTTAGAGAAATTATTGAAGATTTTCGTTCTTGTGACATCGTCTATTAGAAGTTTCTCCATTGAATTGTTATCTTGACCACTTTTGTAGTGGTCGTTTTCTAATTCAAGTTCTATTTGGTATTTGGTATTCTTCTTCTATTTCAGTTTTATTTTCTATGGCTGTTTCTTCTGTAGTGTAATTATCTTTTCTTCTAAATCTATCTCGTGTTTGGTAGTTTGTACTTACTGTATTAATAAGCTCGTTTTCACTATTTTTTTTGTTTTTGAATATTCTTCTACTTTAATATAATTAGGATTAATTTCGTTTGTGATATTTTTGTTTTTGTTTGTAAGGTTTGCGTGAATCATTTGTGTGTTTGCTATTGGCAGTAGTAAGAAGGAGAGGGAGAGGACAGTAGTGAGTATGTTCAGGGTTGGATCGTAGAGGGGTGAGCAGAGGTGTAGGGGCGAGGTGGGACGTAGTTGACGCGTCATGCCAGTCGTCAACGCCGACTATCCTGTGGAAGAAACACAGTATTATTAACAATGTAGTAATCGAAGCAGGTGGCGTGCAGTAGTACGAGGGCTGCACTAAAAGTATCGGGAATGGAATATTAAAATCTCTTTAATTGAAAACTCCTTGGTTTTAAAAATTGAATACCATTTATTTATTTTAAAAAAGATTCTCGGTTCTGTCACAAGGTTTTGTCAAACTTGTTTAGTCGTTGAGAAAATGCAATTGACTAGAGAAAATTCAAGAGCGATGATTTATTATGACTTTTGAAGTGGTTTAACACAAAAACAGTGAGTTGACCGGATGATTTCTGCATTTGGTGATGAAGCCCCATCCAAAACCACAATTTATCTTTGTTTTTTTTTTGTTTTTTTCTGTAACTTATATGGTGTACATAATAAAGAGTATTCTATTCTATTCTTTTCTATTTATCGCTGGTTTGCTGAATTTCAACGTGGACGTGTCAAGCTCAGTGATGATCCCCGTCATGGTCGTCCAAAAACTGCAGTCACCCAAAAAATTCAGGCAACTTTAGACATTGGCATGAGTCAAATACAAATTATCTTGCATGAACAATTAGGTGTGAAAAAGTTGTTTTCCCGATGGATACCGCATTCGCTCTGTGAAGAGCAAAAAGCGGCTCGCGTTACTTGGTGCATCAGAAATCTCGAAAGATTCCGCGCAGGATCCTCAAATGCTGTATACAACATCGTATCAGGTGACGAATCCTGGATATACGCGTACGAACCCAAAACAAAAAACCAGTCACGAGTTTGGGTGTTCGAAAATGAGTTAAAGCCAACAAAAATTGTTCGTTCACGGAATGTTGCAAAAAAAATGGTGGTCACGTTGGTCTCCAAAACCGGCCATGTTGCGACTATTCCTCTTGAGGGACAAAGAACGGTTAATGCAGAATGGAATGCTAGCATTTGTTTGCCACAGCTCGTTTCTGAACTCCGTAAAGAGAACTGTAACCGCTGCATCATCCTCCATCACGACAATGCGAGTTCTCACACCGTGCACAGAACAAAAGAGTTTTTAGAGCAAGAAAACATAGAATTATTAGACCATCCGCCGTACAGCCCCGACATAAGCCCTAATGATTTCTATACTTACCCTAAAATAAAGAATAAATTGCGTGGTCAGAGATTTTCATCACCTGAAGAAGCTGTGGAAGCCTACAAAACGGCCATTTTGGAGACCTCAACTTCCGAATGGAATGGTTGCTTCAATGATTGGTCATCGGCCATCGTATGGAAAAATGTGTCAAATTTCGCGTAGAATACTTCGGAAAGCAATAAATACATTTTTAAATTGTAATGTTGTGTCACTTCCTTGATTCCCAAAATTTTCAGTGCCCGTAGCACAGGGTTGGTTGATGTGACGATACTATACGCTTCGGCTTTGTATTCCGTAATACCAAACAAGACTAGATGTATTTTTAAATCATAGATATATCGTTGTCCAGTTTATTTTCCTACACCGACCATTACTCATAATAGTAAAAGAACTTCTTAGCATAAGAGAGCTCCAAGTATCTGTCTTTTGCTAAGGTATGTAGTACCTATAAAATATGTAGAATGAAAACAAAATTCTTTGTTAAATGACGCAAAAAATAGTTTCAATAAACCAAGTCGAAATCTAATAACTGACACCCAGTCTTAAAAAATATTAGAATATTTGGAACTTAAAATATTTTCGTATCAAAATTTAGAACAAAACTGTTTCAAAGTTTAGGCACTACTTTTCATGACCAAATTTTAAGTTGGGCAGTTGAAGAAAAAGTAGATTAACCATAGTTCTGCTATTCTTATAATATAAAAGTAATTGTTTTGAACTGCCTTGTCGTTTAGTCTTTACGAAGTTTAAAAGCTTTAGTTATTTTCTTTAAGACATTTCAAGGTCAAGGAAAAATATTGAACAGCGTAAGTTTGCATAATAGTCGCATTTTTAATGAATGAGGATAAATAGGGTTGGCAATCTTATAAGAAAAGCCTTTTTATATTCCTCTCTAAAATTCACTTAAAAGACGGTTCGCTTAAATAACATACAACGTTCAAGGTAATGGGTCTTTGAAGATTGCTTTTAAGGAATTTATTTATTCTAGTACAACTAATAGTATATCAATAATAAGTCAAGCTATTTAAAAAATAATAATAATAATAGTACCTTAATTTTAATAACACAAAAAAAGGCAGTACAAAAAGAAACCTTACAAAGTACGAGATTACTGAGCACCTCTTTCTTTACATTTCCAGCAATTTTACATCCTACACAATTCTTCCATTCTTCCCTTTTAAAAATCTCTTCCAATCTGAAATCAAGTTTGGTCCATTGTCATCTCAATCACAATTAACTGTGTTCTATTCGTTGCTGACAAAAGTAACAATCATTTGCAAGGCTTTCAGTTTGCCAGCCGAATAAAGTTAAACCTTTTCGGCGAACGCTGAAGGCACAAATTTGATTAATATACCCGAATAGATTTTTTTGTTGAAAGTTAAGAAACTCCCCGCGCTTGATTTAAGCTTTTGTGTCGTGAGAGAATTCTTGTCTGTCTTTTTTCGAGATATTTTGTTAATGTAAAAATAACAATATTTATGATAAATTGACCTTTACACAAGTTTATATTGGGATTCTTTACTTACTGTTTGTGTAGCGGCACCGACGCCGCCACTTACGAACTAATGACATGACGTCACACAAATCCTGCATCGCGCAAGTAAAGTTTTCGGCGCGATTAGAACACATACAACAGTCCGACAACAACCGTTGGGCAGTTGCCCGGACCAGACACTACACCCGTCTGGTCGGAGGATCCTCCCTTTTCTGTGGAGGTTTGTGGGACTTTACACCCTGTTCCGCATACCCCCAAATTTGTGCCCGAGTATATTATAAGTTTAAAGTAGAATTAATTTTTGGAACACAATATAAAATTAACTTTATATAAAGAAGATTTAAGGCCCTTTCTAAATCACGCTTCGTGGATTTTTAATCTTAGTTTTTGGACACGATCTCGCAGTAAAGGTTATAAGATTATGTTTGGGATAAGAACTTACTTAATGATCCAGCGTTAAAGCTACACAATCCATTAATGCTGCGTGTGTTGTGTAAGCAGGGTTTTGTTTAATTATTTTGTAGGTTTCCTTCGATACTTTCCTTTACTAAAATCAGTGATGTCCAAAATTTTGTGCAAGCCTTTCACCTTGAAAAAGTTCCTGCTGTCTCTTTTTGAGAGCTAGCTTTTGCCCCAAGGGCACAGGCTGGTATTTTTATTAGTATTCATTTAGGCTATTTGAGAAATAGACTATGTGGTTCCCATTAAACGCCTGACGATATAACAGCTGACCAAGACGAAAATGGCGTGGAGCTCGACTCCTCGCGAAAGAGCTGGCCTGCACTAACAGAAAACAGAACTGCTTGGATGAGGGAGAGGGACATCTTTGGTCTCATTATCATAAGCCTCTTAATGTTTCAATTGCTAGGACACAGGCCTCCTCTATGTGAGAGGTCTTAATCCACAACGTGGGCCCACTGCGTGTTGGTAGATGTCATATATCTTCGAACTTTTGGTTCTAGGACATGCCGTTTTCCTCGCGATGTTTTCCTTCACCGTTTTGAGAGCAGTGGTGATGAAATAATTTCGCCAAAGTAAAGCGCCTGCCTAGCCCACGACCTTCAACTTGTAAGTCGCGGCCGTTACCTCTGGGCCACCACTGCTCTCCTTTGCTCTGCAGTGGGAAATATAGGTAATTCAGGCTATGTTACATTTTAGGTAAGCCTATTTCATCGAACTTCACAGGCTTACCACGATCAATCTGCCTAGCTTTTTCGCAAATTATTTGAGATCAGCTTCCAGTCTGACCTCTTCAACCCATGGACTGGATAACACCATTCCCCTTGTCGAGACAGATTTCAGGCTTCTTACGACCTGTAACATTTGTCAAAGATCTACAAATAACAGGACAAAGGATACAAAACTTCTCGAATATTTAATATAATTTTTGAGATTCTGGTCAAGCGCGAGCCGAGCCGAGCGCGAGCCGCGAGGTTATAAAAAAAGGAAAAAAGAAATAAAAGATATGATGCGGTTTATACTTTATACTACCGTGCGGGGTCCGAGGTGTCCGAGCGTGTCCGAGACGCGGCGCCGCACGGTAAAGCATAAACTGCACTATACAAAAAGTTTTAAATCCGTGAAGGCCGTGACCCTTTGCGGCCGCGGCACACGCGGCCGTACCTCGTAAATGGTCATGGCCCGCGCCCGCCGCGGTCTAGCATAATTCTTCCTTTACAGTGCTTTCCAAGGCACAGAAGAGTCTCGGTATGTTAAGACTGTTTACCCATTAACTGACCAACCTTGGCAATTTAATTCTTATCTTTACTCAATCGGCCAGCTGTTAACTCATAAACACGTCGTCTGATGGATGCAGAGCAGTTAATTTCCTGACGCATGCAGCGACGGACGGTACTACAAGTTTTTGAGTTCGGACGTCAGACGACATCGCCACATGTTTTAGTTACAACGTTATTTAGCCACATACCTTATCTACCCACCCTACCCTACATACCTATCTATCAACCCTAACCTACCTACCTACCTAACCTACCTTACCTAACTACCTTGGGGTATAGAGTAAGAAGCTTGGCTCTACATGAGATCTGATAACTTTTTGACAGTGCGAGCCATATGGTCTCGTCTTGGCAACATTTTACATGAAAATGCTTTTGGTGGGATTATTCTTCTTTTTGTAAGTTGCTTATGACAATATTTTTTTTTATTTTGTTAATTTTATCCATCCCCTATTTTAAAGGCTGGGGTGTCATTTACGTAAAATCCTGAAATATGTATTTTATTATTTGTAACAAGGAGTCCCTATATCAATTTTCAGGCCTCTTGCATCAAAATTTTCAAGTCTCATAAAAAATGCCATCCCCTAGTTTAAGGGGTTAAGTGGTAAGTTTTAGATATTTTTGTTGTTTGTGGACTTCAGGAAGCAACCTAAGAATTTTGATGATCATCAGTGAGTGAGTGACGAAATCTAGAAATATTAATAAAATCTAAAGCATAAAAGCTATGCAACTATATGTTTAATAAGTCTACTATTGAAAGGATAGCCCGAGAATTTTGTTTATCTGGTATAATCCAAACCCAATTTATGAGGGTTCAAAAAAACGACGAAGTGGTTCGAGAAAAGGCACGTAGTGCCTTTGCGCTTTGCATGGCTGGTCTTGGCGCGTCTTCAGATTTGAACACTGTAACATTAACAAGTTTTGTCAGGTCACTACGGTTTTATGAAATCCTACTTATAGTAGTGGCTCTGCCTCGCGAGTTTGTCTTTTGTGTCGATCCTCTTTCGCGATATGTATATTAATATTATACATACGTGTAAAACGTTTGCTCACAATCAATTTAGATCAAAATCTTATTAATAAGGTTCGTATTCCTGTGAAACGCTTACTTAGCAAAGTGAAGTCAAAACGTTTTATCCTCTTTGCATACATAGTGGGATTTGCTAACACGCATAGGTACAATCATCATTATTTTAGCCTAAACATATCCACTGCTGATCACAGGCCTTCCCCAAGCGTTGCCACATTGACCGATCCTGTCTTGCATCCAGCTGGTTCCCCTGGCCATCGGTCCATCTAGAGGAAGGCCTTCCAAAGCAGCGTCTTCCAGTTCGTGATCGACACTCTACTTGCCCTGCCCACTGCCATTTAATATTATATTGGTTTGCGTTTGAAACGGCCAACCAGTTTATAACCGACTTAAAAAAATAGGTTATTAATTCGATACGTGTGTAAAAACAAAACGGTAAAATCAAGATGTACCAGAATTTCGAAATGAAAGTTATTTTTGTACTTTTTGGTGTTTTGCTTTAGACGTCGGTTTATTTTTTTGTGGAAAGTTTTTAAAATATAAATTTGCGGTGATAAAACCCCGGCAACCCTTCACGCGTCCTTCAGCGGAATTTTATTTTGAAACCCACGTACACTCAGATGCTCTCGTAGTCTCGTTTGATAAAATTTAATAAAATCTTTACATGTCGGATGTACTCGTCATGACAGCGATGCTATTTTGAATCTGAAAGACATCAATAATTTGCGTTGATTGTGCATGGAAGAGACTGGAAAGAAGCTCAATGGTTTGCAGAGCTAGCTCTTAAAGACGTCATGACTTGGCTTGATGACAATCTTTTGACGCTAAATGTCGATAAAACCAAATATGTAACGTTCTCGCACCGCATTAATACCCAGCCCCCACCAGATTTTGCAGTTATCGCACATACTTGTGACATCCCAGTAAGTTGTAGCTGTCCTAAATTAACTCGCACCACCACTGTAAAGTATCTGGGTCTCATCATTGACAATTCTCTGAAATGGTCAGCACATATAGGTCAGTTAACAGCCCGCATTAGAAAAATTATGACAACATTCAGAAAGCTCAGAAATTCTGCTGATAGGGAAACGTTACTGTGCGTTTACTTCGCCCTTGCCCAAAGTTTGCTGCAGTACTGCATTGTTGTTTGGGGCGGAATCGGCAAGTCTGTCTTACTTCCCCTAGAGCGTGCACAGAGAGCTGTTCTGAAGGTCATGCTTGGTCGACCCCGAAGGTACAGCACTGATCTTCTTTATACCGAATGTTCAGCTGCTGTGAATGAATGCTGGCTGTGAGACGGCTTTTTATACTGTGTACCATACTCCGTAAACACAAAAGCATAGAGTATAAACCGATGCAAAAACGCGACAAATCTAGAGTCTGCGAATCGACACCCCATAGAACAACCCTTGCAATGCACCAGTATTATGTTATAAGTAACAAATTATATAACAAAGCGAACCGAATCCATAACATATTTCCTCTAACTGTTAGCAAGTGCAAGAATGTCATACGTGACTGGCTCCTACAGTTGGACTATTCAGAAACGGAGGAAATAGTAAATAACAAATAGTCATAATTGCATCCACACACTCACCAACACATCACACTACACAACACACCGCACATACACACAGGTACTTGCATTACCAATTTTTGTCTATTGTAGAAAGAAAAAATAGTGATACAAATTATATTTTTATTTTTGTCTATAACAATAATTTTGTAATATTGAAGTACACTGGGAGGTGGGCGATGTCGACTGTGACACAGTTTATACTAGTACAGTCGTCAACGTAATCTCTTATGCATGATCAGTATTAGATACTTACTTTATTGTCATTTTTCAACTTAGATTAAGAGAAAATTTGTTAATTTGAATGGAAATTGAAAATTTAAATAGCGAAAATTTTCGCTTAAAAATGGATATTGGGTACTATCAGAAAGTTATAGAAACTTATAAGAAAGTAAATATACTAAACACAAAGAGTTTTTCACCGAGGTCTGCAAATAAATCAACTTTGAATGAGCAGCTCCTCCACACCGACTAAATTGTATCTCTCTTCCATGGTGACTCACCTACCAGATTCTGTCGTACGAACGCAAATAACAGGTGATACGGTGGACGTCTCTTTCAACTCAACTCAGTCAATCAGCAGTTCAGAATCAATGTTCAGCATCAATACTACTCACTAAGTCGCCGCCGAAATTCGTACAAAAATCGGCTCGTACCAAGGTAAAAGTGGCGACACACAAAATAAAGGGGAGTCCATATATGCCTCGGATAATGATTTGAAAAATGGAGGTATACAGGCAAATGAAGTAATAAATACATGCCAACCCTTGCCCGAAACTCAACTAGTCCCAAATGTAGTCCCAAACGTAGCAGACACCTCTTATCAAAAAGAAACCGGCCAAGTGCGAGTCGGACTCGCGCACGAAGGGTTTCGTACTTGGTAAATTGCGGTTTACGATTTATGACGTACTAGCTATCCCACGCGGCTTCGCTCCCGTAACTGGCTACCTACCTACCCTACCATACATACATGAATGTTGTTTGTTGGAACAAACATACAATATGTTTACCCTAATGGACGATATTAGAACACGTCCGGGACCTGTTAGATCGCAGTACAAAAATCTAATGTTTACAGGTAACCGGAAAAACGGCATTATTAAGAAAAAGCTTACTATCGATGGGACCCGTTATCTATGAATGTTGAAGAGTCAGTAAACATATTTAAATAGAAGCTAACATCCTCACTAATAGATAATTATTATTATTCAAAACAAGATTTTTTGAAAGATAATAAAAAAAAATACAATGATAAAAAAAAATATGATAATGATATAAATGTCATATAATGTTAAATTAATTTATTATCTTGTTTCAAATTTTCATATGTGCCTTGATAATGTTCGCACAATAAACGATTTAATTTATTTGATAAATATAGAATTAAGATTGTTGTTTTTGATGTTTAGTTTATGTAGGAAGGTTGTAGATCCGCAAACCTCTACTATTTTTGTTTTCTTATTTTTTATTTGGTTGTATAATTGAGTAGATATAAATATGTTTTACTTTTGCATGCCGTAAGGTAGAGTATGTTGGAACTGTTTTTATAATGCTTACATTCTACCCACATTCATTGCAAAATAAATAATTACTGAATTCTGATCGTCTCGTTTAGCAACTTGTTAATTATTCGGGGGAACGGGGGAATTGGAGGAATAACATGTTATGATGTGTGCTCACCCATAGGTACGATTGGGCGTTAAATTCCCCTTCGGTAAATTATTCGATTTAGAGTGGAATTCAATTAAATGTGGTCATTTTAGATTTTTGTATTTCATTTAGATATATTTTGATTATTTCGTGATCTGATTTGGAGAGGAAAATATGAGTTGGTTAAATTGATTCTTGTCGCGTTTTTCTTGCCAGGTTTGACACATTTTTAGTAGAAAAACTTGAAAAACAAAGTAACTTCCAACGATCTGTGGTTGATTGTATTACTAACTATGCAGTGATAAAATGAATGACCGAAAAAATAATACAAAATTAACCGAAAAACATTTTGTATATAACAAACAAACACGAGCTTATTCAAATTACAATTCTAAAAAAAATAATCTCTTCATTGAAATACTAAACTAAATTTTCAAAAAATATACCAAGCTTCTGAAAAATCAGGGAACCGTTTGCGTAAAATTAAGCCTTAAATTGCTAGTTTTTGTTAGAGTACAGTATCCCCCTCCCTGCCCGCTAAATTGTTGATTTGGGTAATGTAAAAAATTAACATATCACGAAATTAAAAGGGAAACTATCACAACTAAGTAGGTTTTACAAGTTTACGAGTGATAGTCGACCAACTTATAAAATGTAAAAAGTTTGTATGAATTTCATTGAAAAATTACTTTTATAACGTTGTTAGTTGTGTAAAACAGGTAGTAAATATAAGTTTTTGAACCATGTAAAATTTTCATGAAACGACAAATTAGGCCTCTTCATGATCCGCATTCTTGTACATTACTGCGCGTGGCGTGACACGCACAACAAACTTTATAAAACACTTTATAACCTTGAACTCTGGATACCAGTTTTAGTTTAAAAACACGTATTTGTGATCGCTATTTAATAATATCGCTAATGTCCACAAAATTAGTATTAATTTGGCATTGATGTGACAAAGTTACAACTTGTGACTCGTTTCTCACTACAGCGAGGAACCTGACGTTATGGAATCAAACCCGAAACCCAAATTCATGCAGTTATGGCCGCAATGGCTTGCTGCTTCGGAAGGTAAGCGAACCATTTTTTTAATCTTCATCCCACACGAAGAATTTCTTTCTGTATTTTGGGTGCGTTTACAAACATATAAACTCGCATACACAACACCCAGAGCAGGAACAAATATCTGTAGGTCATACAAATTTTTGTTCCGTGCGGACATAGAACCCGCGACACGCAGCGCAGCAGTCAATCGCTCAACCACTGCGCCAATCGTGCGCCCATTTGTGTTATACTAGCTTTCCCCGCGGCTTCGCTCTCGTG
Source organism: Orthosia gothica (assembly GCA_949775005.1). Lineage (NCBI taxonomy): Eukaryota > Metazoa > Arthropoda > Insecta > Lepidoptera > Noctuidae > Orthosia > Orthosia gothica. The sequence goes on along the minus strand of OX459054.1, from coordinate 18,024,032 downwards.
ACCGACCCCACAGGAACCGTTTCAGGATAAAAAAATATATGCCACTCAGGAATAATGTAGCTTTCTACTGGGGAAAGAATTTTCTAAATTAAAAACAAAATTACAAACAATCAAATCTTTCATGTTTATAATATTACTAGCTGTCCCCCGCAGCTTCGCTGCCGTCAACTGACTACCTACCTACCAACCTCCCTACATACTTACCTACCCTACATACCTACCTACCTTACTATAGACATAGATGACGCGATTTTATGTACTTCGCGTGTCAAAACAGAGTAAAATTACGATCAATGATCGTACTTTTAGCTTTTCATTTAGTATTATCGGCACTGGAAATCCACCGAAATCAAGAAAAATGCCAAATTATGCCATATTGAGCTGTAAAAACTGTATAGAAAAAAATGGCTAAGGCATTGGAAATGTTTTCTTTCATTAGTAAGTAATTTTTTTTTTAAATTGTGTGTGAAAAAGTGGCATGGTTGGTTTTCATACATATGGAGTGACTTAAATGACTTCTCCCGCTCTGCGTTAAGTGGCAGGGCGTGTCAGACTTTTACGGACTAAAACGCACACGTGTTCCTTCAGTTGCCTAAGGCAGGGCCGCGGTAACTCTTTTTCAAATTTATCCGCGACCCAGACCGGCATCGGCCCTAGCAGACCCCGTCAGTTTTTGCTGACATATCTTAGAGGCGCTCGTGGAACACTACGTGCCGTAGACAAGGGCTTGGGCCTTATCGGCCGGCGAGCTACCCATTACTCACCGTCCGTAAGCCCGTGTCTACGGTGGCCGGGCATCGGTTTGCGACTCCCGATGCCCAGGGCATGTCCTGCCGTGGCTTGGGGCGTGAGGGTGTTCCGTTTTTCGTATCCCTCACACATACCGTCTCCTCTATTGCGAGTATTACTGCTTCGCAGAAAGAGGAGACAGCTGCCCATGTTCTCTCACCTCGTACCCTGGCCTGAACCAGAACTGGACGCGAGAAGTCGCCACCGCTGATCGCCTCCACGAGTTCACGGAGTTGCTCCGCCCAAGCAGGGCAGGCCTCCACCGTATGCTCTACTTCACGTATGCTGTTCTCCGCGCGATCCACCCAATGGTGACACCCGGGTGTTTCCACCCGCCTACCTACCCACCCTACATACATGATTGTTGTATATAGCCTAGACATCTATAAATGGTCTAATCAATACAAACATATTTTTTCATATCTGACTAGTAGTTCTAGAGATTAGCGCGTTCAAACAAACAATCAAACTCGTCCGCTTTATTATATTATAGTATATGACAAACAAACTTACAAACAATCAAATCTTTCTTCTTTATAATATTAGTGTAGATTATATAACATAAACCCAATAGTCACTCATCATTTTGTGTTATAACTGTTTTTTTCTTTTCTTTATAGTGTTTGTGCTGCAAATGGTAACCGGCATGACCTCGGGGTGGCTGCCTCCATTCCTTGGACTACTTCGCAGCCCAATTTCACCATATGAAGCAACAAATAACGAAATCTCTTGGGTGGCTTCACTGGTCGGTTTCGCTAAACCTATGGGCGTCTTCGCGGGTTCTTTGGCAGCATCGCACTTCGGTTCCAAACGTGCCTTGAATATGTGCGTATTTTTCTTGATGTCTGCGTTTATCTTTCTATTTTTTGCCAACAAAATTGAAATAATTTATATAACTTTAATATGCAAAGGACTCAATCTTGGAGCAGCCTCGGCTACATATCCAATTTACCTTTCCGAAATATCAGCCGCAAATATCCGAGGGAGACTAATAAGTTTTGTGTCACAAGGATATATCTTTGGAGTATTATTAGGTAATCTTATGGGAACATATTTAACACCGCGTGCGTATGCTGCTGTCTGTATGGGGACTGACATCTTTTTTTTCATCAGCTTTAGTTTTCTACCACAAACTGCGCACCATATGGTTCGATCCAACAAAATGGAAAAAGCTTCTAAATCTATGCGTTGGTATAATGGAGGTGGAGACATTAAAAAGGAACTTGTTGATTTAACGGAATTCCATGACTCCAATCCCAAGTTACCATTTTTGTTAATGTTAAAGGCGCTATTCAATAATACTGTGAATCGAAAAATACTGCTTAAAATGTGTCTTTTCACATTATCGCTTGAAATGACTGCATTACAAGCCATAGGAGAATTTATGGTGATTATTTTTACTGACGCTCGAATTACTGCACTAAAACCGACTACCCTAATGACAATCCTCACTTTGATTAATATTCCGGCAAGTTGGATTCCTATATTGATCATGGATAAATTCAAAAGGATAAACATATACTGTACAGCTTGTATAATGGTTACAGTTGCCTTGATTGGCTTTGCATCTGCTTGTACTCTGCTAGATTCCGGCAATGCGAATTCAAATACCCAGTGGATTATAATAATTTCTGCAATTCTTTTCCGAATCGCTGTTACAGCTGGCTTTATACCACTTTTTCCGATATTCACAAGTGAAATGTTTGCACCAAATGTAAAAACAATGGGTATTAGTATCGTTCTAATTTTGAATGGTATTATGGTTTTTATAACTCACAAATATTTCATATTTTTGGTAGATTTATTAACTTATAAATATGTTTTTTGCATGTTTGCTGGAATTGTTGTTATACACGGCATTTACGTTAAAATATTTATCCCGGAAACAAAAGGGATGACTTTGCAAGATATCCAAAAGATGTTTAACGGAAATTAAGAACGTAATTCAAATCCAGAAGTGAACGCACGATTAATTAAAATAATGTAACATTTGTACTATCTAATCATTTGTCATAAATTATTGTGTAGTGTTTGTTAAATGTAATTTGGAAAGATATAAACATTTTAGTGTAGTATACGTATCAATAATGAAGAATATTTTGTGTTTTAACTAGTTGTAAGAATTTTGTGCACTCGGTAATAGCTATTACCTGACCCACCCTGCCGTTAATGATTATTAACCTACTGAAATTAGCAGTAGATAAGTGTTATTCGATACGCATGAGCTAATCGAACTAGAACGACTTGTTCAGGTAGGCAAATGTTATAGAATACAGTTAATTGAATGTTGTAAACATAAAGCAACAAGAAATGGAAGGTTAGTTTTGAACTCGCCACCGTGTTGACATAGCTTCACCGATACTACCGCTAGACCAAATCAACTTAACATACGTTGCAATTCACAAGCCCATCATGATGACATAACAGTATTCAAACGATTACCTACCCTATCGTTACGTGTTAAAGATCAAATTTGCGTACATGTATTATTATTGTATTTGTTCATCAAGTAGCGCAAGTCTGACAAAACTCATATAAATTAAATAATCCTTAATGTTACAGTTTGAGGGTTCAAATTCGTTCGTTTTTAGGGTGGATCGGGTAACAACTATGACTGACTGAATTATGTTTGGAATATAAATATTCTTGACCAACAATTTTTTTATTTAACAATGATATAACTTTTTGAGGAACCTTTATTCTTATTTCGTGGAGGCCCAGTGGCTAAAACATCGCCTGTCATGCTTGAAGTCGTGGGTTAAACCCGGTCAAGTACCAGTGTGACTTTTTCAAATTCATTATTATGTACTTTCTAGGTTTATCTACACACACAAACAATCACAAACAATGGTGAACGAAAACATCGTGAAGGTAACCTAGACATACTCGTATATAGTTAATGTTAGTCTGAAATTGCCAAGTCAGAGGTCTGTGGGGTTCCCAGAGGCGGTTTTATTAACTCTGACACCAGAGGTGACCTCATCCTCAAACAATCAAGAAGAAACCTTTTTAAAATTGCGCCGAGCAAAATATAGTTGTCCCGGTTAAGCTTATCTTTGCCCTTAAAAAGGTATAATTAACTACACGATATAGTCCGCAATATGGCTTAAAAGATTAATTATCGTGTCTTGACTAGGTGGGGAAATTTTAGAAAGAAAATGGCGTAAGCCCTAAAATCAAAAGAGCTAAGAAGAAAACCGTAGAAAAGTTCATTTCTTTCTGTTGCAGCGAAGGCGAGGAGAGGGCTAATTACTTTCTTATCTTTTTAATTTTCTTGGGTCTTGCAGAGTTGCGGTGCAACAAGGTACTTTATGCATTTTTTTAATAACTGATATGCAATGTTCACTAACAAAGTAAAACAGTAGATTTTTTAGGGCTAAAACATTGAAAATGAGAACATGAAATATTTAAGGTCATATAAAGTAGTAAAATTATTTCGATATAGAATGTTACATTTGTGGAACGGATTTAGTATTCTGAGAATTAGTACAGATCAAAGATAGTTTGAGAACATGAAATATTTAAGGTCATATAAAGTAATAAAATGATTTCGATATAGAATGTTACATTTGTTGAACAGATTTAGTGTTCTAAGAATTAGTACAGATGAAAGATAGTTTGAGAACATGAAATATCCAAGGTAGACGATTGGATTAGAGTGAACATAATAATGAATTGCTTTCACTCCTGCTGTCAGCTGCTTGAGCTATGTGCTTTGTTAGTATATATTGTACCTTCATGTTGGCCAGAGTATAGACAAAAGCATGCTGTTGTTTCTACTGCAAAACATTGCAAAAATATCAACCCTAGATTTCTGCTTAAAGGATTATTAGTTGCGTATTTGTCAAACTCTACTTTTAAATAAAAGCTATTTACGTTTTAGACGTGAACGGAAACGTTGGGAGGGGACTCCCTAGAAAGACATACATAGACCTTATTGTTGAAGTTCTTCAGAAAGGCCAGCTGTGCAGTACTCATAACTGGTATGTGTGTATGACTAGATGTATGCACGTAAGTGAAGCAAAAGTAGTATATAAGGACCGTAGCAGGTGGCGTTCTGTAGTTTCTGCCTACCCGCATGGGAAAAAGGGCGTCAGTTTATGTATGTACTTTTGTCTGAAAAACTGTTAAAATTTGGTGTTAAGTAGGCTTTGGTATAACTACAAATACTTAATAAAAAAACCGGCTTTATGTCATTACGTTTAAATGTCAGCAAGTCATTACGAGATAGTGATGAAATGCGAGCCTATCAATGATAAAGAATCTAATTTTAGGTAAAACGGGTAATAGTATTTAAACGAATTGGGTATCCAGTAAGAAAATCAACCAGCCACTTTTCAATAAGCACCCTACAGTATCAGATTCAGATTCAGATAACTTTATTTGCTCAAACATGTGTGTACATACAATTATATGAAACAAAATAAATGCATGCAAGGTCTTATAAGTACATGGAGTTGTGCTAACATGTTTACCATATTGTCATGGTGTGCAAATATTAATACAAACTTGGCATTAAACAATAACAACATTCTGTAAAAAATAACAAGGCTGACATAAACAAAAAAAATAAATTTGATTGATTGATAACATAATTAGTTTATAAGGAAATAGATTGGAGTAACATACAAAAATGTCAAATATTCAGTTATTTAAAATAAAACTAAAATTAACACAATATAATGTCAACGTAGGTCCAAAAATTATAAATAAAAAGGCAAAAAGAATTACATTATCAAAATAATTATTACATTCTATACATTTCAGATTAAATCAATTTGTAAAAAAAAGAACATGTCAATTTAAAATGATTCTATAAAAAATTCATTCACATCATAATATGCTTTACTAGCCAAAAAAGTTTTCATTTTCCTTTTAAATGCTTCTACACTTAGCTCTTTCCAGCTATTGGGAATATGATTGTAAATAATGGGCGCCATACAAAAAACACTCTTGCGCATAAGTGCAGTACGAGAGCTATGTTGACAGAGTTGACTGTTATCACGTCTATTTCTAGGAAACAGGTCTGCCATGCGGGGAAATAGATTAGGATCATTTTTAACAAATACCGCTATTTCAAAAATATAAATTGAAGGTAAAGTCATGATGTTGTGGCTTATGAAAAACGGTTTGCAGCTATCAATCATTTTTAATTTAAATAAGGATCTGAGGCATTTTTTTGGGCTTTAAATGCGATATCTCTATCCGTAGAGAGTCCCCAAAAAATAATACCGTATCTGATAATGGGCTCTGCTATTCCGTAATAAGCGGTTAATAGGGCATCAGTCTTTAGTATCCGAGATTGTTTATATAGTGCGAATGCACTGTTACTTAATTTTTTGCTAATAACCTCTATGTGAGCCTTCCAATTTAAGTTACGATCCATCGTTAATCCTAAAAACTTAGTGGAATTTACAGCGTCGATTAAATTATTATTATATTTAATTTCAAAAATTAGAAACTTTAACTGCCTCTGGCTAAAATGCATTATTACTGTTTTATTTAAATTGATATTGAGGTTATTACTTTCTAGCCATCGAATCGCTTTGTTTAATGTATTATTTATATCAGATTCATACATATGCTTATCATCACAAGGAATAGTTATCGTGCTGTCATCTGCAAATAGTGTCATACTGTGTTCTATACATTTAGGAAAATCGTTAATGTAAAGGATAAAAAGCGGTGGTATCCCTTCCATATAGTATATAAAAGATCAAGGTCATTTTTAAGCAAGACTTTCCTCTATCGCCCCTTTTCACCCGAACTCATTAGCGCCTAGTTTTCTAATAAAGCAAAGAAAACACGTTTTTTACAAAAAAATACAACCAACTTCTAAAAAATACTACAAAGTGTAAAGTTAATTCAATTTCGGGATTCGGTGTTCCTGGTTTTATAACACCGAATGACGAAATTTAAGTATTTTTTCACTTCGTAGTGTTTTTTCAGGCCGTTGTATTTTTTTGGTAGTTCTACTAGTTCTAGTTTCAAGTTCTATAGTAAGCTGTAATGCTCAAAGTGATGCCAGAATAGATTATCCGAATAACATGAAACTTAAACATAACCGGTGAAAAGAGAGTGTACTAGGGTGAACTGTATACATCTGCTTAACCCTTTCGAGCGTACCAGCGTGATGTTATGTTATAAAATGGTGTAAACAATAAACAGAAATGTGATTGCAGCAATCACGAGAGATTGCCTGTCATTTACTGGCGAGATAATTTGTATATCTCCTTAGTTGTTTTTCTGATATTTACCAAATTTAAATAGGGGCAGTAATATTCTTTCAAACAAAAAATGAATTTTCAAAATAGAAAAATCGGTCCTCAATTGACAGAAATATCGGTGAAAAAACTGGCTAAGTACCAGTCGGACTCGCGCACGAAGGGTTCTGTACCAATATCGCAAAAAAAACGCCAAAACAACAAGTTTTTTGTATGGAAGCCACACTCAATTTTTTTTTTTTTTTTTTGGATTTTTTGTTATGGCGGCAATAGAAATATGTCATCTGTTAATATTTCAATTGTCTAGCTATCTCGGTTCATGAAATACAGCCTGGTGACAGACAGACAGACGGATCGTGGAGTCTTAGTAATAGGGTCCCGTTTTTACCTTTTGGGTACGGAACCCTAAAAAACAGACGTACAGTCGAACATAGAATCTCCTTCTTTTTGGAAAATCGGTTATAAATAAAATCACAGCTCCTGTGGAGTGGGCCACGGAAGAGAAGCAGCAGGATTAACCTGAACTAGCTTAGTACAAATATACTCTGTCTCAAGTTACCATACTTTCATACTACATTCACTTTCCAATAAGCACCTCTACAGTATCGAGAAGATCAGCATTTCAGTACGACTTTCGTCCATCATCCCTCTTCAACGGAACTCATTAGCGGCAAGTTTTTGTAGGATAGGCCACGAAAGCGAATCAGCGGGAAATGATTTCATTTGACAAATGTTTAAGCTATACTTGAGAATTGAAAATGACACATTGGCACTTGCCCGTATTTCATTGATGGAATACGGGCAAGTGCCAATGTGTCCGCCCTTGAGGACGAGACACGAGCTCTTGGCCACTGGGCCAGGATTACATAAAAAACTGGCCAAGTGCGTGTCGGACTTCGTTCATTTAGGGTCCCGTACAAAAGAAAAATCAGATATGTGAAAATTACTTATAAAATAAATTAAAATTAATGGCATCAATTACATTACTCTAGAATAGGCGACAAAAAATTCCAAAAAAATATGTATGTTAATTGTTTTTGTGCGGTTTCTGTGCAATGCATTTGCGTTTGGATACACGAATAAGACAAACACTGTTTCTGAAGTACGCCTGAAGGTCAGATTAAAAAATAAAAACAACTACAACTGCATGAATCGTATTGCTAAGATAAATACCTCTAAAATAAAAGGCAAGGTTTTACGAATATCGCAGATACCTTTTTTCAAGCTACCGCGCGTCACCATAATGCTGAATGCATCGACAATATATTCCAGTGTGTATCCGAACGTCCTAGTCATTATGATTTCTACGCGCGCGCACTGCACTGGTGCCGTCTTATGTCTAATCTGTGGTGCAGTCTTGCGTTGATCATATCACGTGTTCTTGTTTGTTATTCTGTTGGATATTTTAGCTTAGCCCCAAGCTAGCGTTTATCGGCTTTTCGTTTACGCTTCTTCGTGAATATTAGTGCTGTGCTTACTGGACTTGTTTGTTTACTATTTGAATTCAGACGCTCACGAGTCACGATTTCATGATGTCAAGGTGCCTGAATTGTAGTGTGGCCACTACTCGAATGCGAAGGCATATTGTAACATCTTTAACACCGCAGTTACAAAATACAGATAAAGACAGTTACTGTTACAGTTGTTAGTTACAGTTCTATTTTAGTGTTTTGTTGCATATCCAATTGTATATTTTTTGCTAAGTCGCTATGAGCATGTATAATTTATAATAGTCATAATATCCCAGTGATATAAGTAAACGACGAGCTCTTGTTCGCTATCGCGGCTTGCGCTAACACGATATTTCAAAGGACAGACTATTTCCTACTTACATCAATGTGATTACGTTATTGGTATTTTGATTGTTGACTGTTTCTTCACTAGCCGACTGTCGAAGCGTAATTCTATGAAAATGCTTGGAACACCGACAGTGAGAGTGTTTCATACATTTTCTATTTTCATAAATTCTGAAAGGCGCTCAATTACTCATCTGTTACTGTCATTGTCAACTGTCATTGTCAACTGTCATTGTCAACTGTCATTGTCAACTGTTATTGTCAACTGTCACTGCCACCTAACGACATCACTGCTATTAAAAATGATTAGGCAATTTTTTTGTTTCCATTTTAGAGTACCTCTCGCTTCTTCTATGATCATAAAACTTAAACTATTGTAAAGCCATACCTCTAAGCTTTAATACGACGTACTGTATGTCAATGTACATGAATATTTTTTGTTAGGGCACAGCTCTATATAAATTCTGGCCATGTCCTAAAATGGTAGATTTCTTTTTTTTTTAAAGCCTTATATGTTTCACTGATCTCCTTCCAACAAAACCATACAAATGAGAAATAATTATTGATAGCATGCATCTCCTCGTAAAGTGTTCATTAATTATTTTTTGTACTAACACTAATGGATAGACAATTTGATGACAAACATTTTGTAAGTTTTTATTTTTCTTTCGGCCTATATTTGATTTTATAAAGATTTTATTCTAAAATCTGGGCGTATTCATTACTGTAATTCATGCGCCACCAGTACCGCTAGGCCAATAGGAATGCTCATATCTCATGCTGATTTTTTGGTCATGGTACGGCCTTGAAGGGGTCCAGTGACCACAATCCTCAGTAATGTGGGACCGTTTAAAGAAGAAGAAGAAGATCGAATAGTCACGTGACTTATCCCTTAAACTTTAATATTCTGAAAATCGTCGTCGCTGACATCGAATGATACTTGGCTAGAGCCTCAGGTCTCTTCATCATCATTTATTTATTTAACCATTTATGCACACACACATATACAGAAAAGAAGGAGGAAAAGAAAAATAGGTACAGTGATGCTTATTTCTAATGAAATCTCTTCCAGCATACCTGCGAATGGAAAGATGAAAAAAAAGAGATGTAGACATCGTGTGTAGAAGGAAAAAATAAACACATAACACAATTCAGAGCCAATAATAATCATTATATACATTTAAAATATACTGTCATATATATACATACTAATAAAATAAATATTATAACAATAACTACCCACCTACAATATATAAAAAAGGTAATAATAATACAGAACTTTAAGCAACTATGATGGAATGGAAAGGTAGTGTCTTTTCACTCCTTTTTTAAAAATTCTAAGAGTTTAGCAGTCCCTTACGTCAGGCGGAAGTGAGTTCCACAATCGCATGGCGTTCACACTGAAGGAGTAGAAGTAGAAGTCGGTAGTGTGGGAAAGGATATTAAGGAGATTTTTAAGATGCTTCCTGCAAAGTGCATCGGAAGGACGGGAGTAGGAGAAGCGTTCTCGGAGGTAGGAAGGCGTCTTAGGGTTATGAAGGATGTTAAATAATAGACACAATATCCGAGAGTTCCTGTACAGTCGAATAGGGAGCCACTTGAGTAACTTGCGAAATTCTGAAACATGATCATACTTTTTAAGGTTGAAAACAAAACGAATACATAAATTTTGTAAACGCTCAAGTTTATCTAAAAGCTCCTCGGTGGCATCCAAATAACAGGCGTCGGCGTAGTCGATGATGGGCTGAATGAGAGTTTGAGCTAGGGAAATTTTGGTTTTCAAGGGCAAAAAGCATCATCATCATCATTTCAGCCGAAAGACGACTGTTGGATATAGGCCTGCCCCAAGCGTCTGCACACTGAGCGGTCATGTGCGTTTCGCATCCACCAGACTGTTGCAGTCCTGACCAGGTCGTACTCCACCTAGAAGGAGGCCTTCCAACGCTGCGTCTTCCGGCCGCCACACCAAAACTTTTAAATCCTAACGGCTATGCGTTCTGCGTGCAATGTGCCCGACCTACTGCCACTTAAGTTTAGCAATTCTTCGGGCTATGTCGGTAACCTTGGTTGTCTTGCAAATATCTTAATTTCTGATTCGATCACGCAAGGATAGTCCGAGCATAGCTCTCTCCATTGCTCTTTGGGTG
>OX459054.1:17992314-18012876 GCA_949775005.1 Orthosia gothica | reverse complement strand
AGTGCTTTGCAGGCGGTAGCAGTATGGTTGTTACAAATGCACAGAGAACGCTGCTGCCTATTCTCTGGTTTGTCCCTTAGTCGCCTCTTATGACACCAATGGAAAAACATGGGATGTTGAAATCCTTTACGCCCGACACCATACGGTACACTTACCGTATGGTGTCGGGCGTAAAAAAAACGTGTGTATTTTTTGGAATCGACATCACTATGTAGATTCCAAAAAATATACACAACTTTTTTTTTTCCTTGAATTTGGTAGGTTTAGGTAGCGTAGTTAGGTAGCATATATACATATATCGGGATACTTACACTATTGTTTTTACAATCAATTTGTCCCTTGTTATGTTTGGTCATGGTAACCTCATTAGAAAGAGACACACTACCAACGGGAGCCCTCTCGCTCGGACCGTTTTTTGCGCCATTGTGCACAGTCTAGTAGAAAGAAGTATAAGGTCTTTGCTTTGACTTAAGTCCAAAGACAGGTCACATTTGCTCGACGAATTGTCTATCAAACGACTTTATGTCTCATTTGGAAGTCAAACGTGTATGGGGCCTTGAGACTGATCAAAACGAAGTACAATACCATAGGGACCGATATACACGTTATTTCTAAATCTAGTTTTGGAAGGGTCGGGCAGTTTGACACTAGCGCGAAGTAGCAAGATAGCCGCATAGTGAAAGTAAAAGTTTATTATATTTATTTAGCTTAATTTGTTTTGGTGAGAAAAAAAGTTTGTTAGTGTGAGTGCGTGTATGTATGTTTGGTACTTCTTCACGCTCAAACGGCTAAATGGATATGGATGAAATTTGGCACAGAGATAGAGTATAGTCTAGAATAGCAGATAGGATACTTTCATCCCGGGGATACGGGTTCGCCCGCGTGAAAAGTGTTTATCCTCCCAAGGCGAACATTATACCGGGATTAAAATGTGGTATTTCAGACTATAATCTATCTCTGTGCCAAACATCCACATCCGTTCAGCCGTTCTAGCGTGTTTGAGTAACAAACATACATCCATCACACATCCATCCAAACTTTCTCATTTATAATATTAGTAAGATTAGACGCAACTTGAAACAGTATAACGGTAACAGTATGAAAATTAATATCCTATTGGTAATTTGTGTTTTTTTTTTTATTATCGAAAGGCTCGTGTTTGACCACTACCTCGCCTGATGGTACGCGATGATGTGGTCTACGGTGAAGCACGCTTGCCTAGAAGTAACCTATTCACTCTTGACTTAAAGACCCCAAGGTTGTAGCTTCAGTGAAAGTTAACCAAAATCCGGCGTTGTCATAAGTTATGGCAATAGGTGTAGGAAGTTACTGCAATCAAGTCTCCATTAGTTTGCTTCTGAAAAGCACATTACTAATAAAAATTTGTAGAATGAATCACATGGTACAAATACTTACGTATATTTTTTATCTTCTACAAACTAATGGATAGAGCGAGTAACAATGTTATCCTTGTTTTTTTTATAACTGTATGCACCCTATTATAGGCTAACACCACATGCCAACTTTGTGGTTATATATATTATTATAACGTATTATATTATTTGACAACATGTTTTTACTTAAAACTTAAGATCTAAGTTGACAACAGCAATTATTAAGAAAAAATAGGGCAAGTCTATAAATGGTACTCCGTATTTAAATCTCTGGTTAATAAATAAATACGCATAGTAAGTAAAATAAAATAAAAAACACATAACGTATACAAATAAAAACATTAAATTAAAATTAAAATAATACCAGATATTAAATTATAAAACAACAGATACAATTAAAAACATTGGATTGAATTAAAATGAAAACTATTGAAACAAAATTAATAAATTGATATATTAAATTAAATTAATTACATTGCAGCACATCGCTCCTATATTTAATTATAATTAAAATCAAATAATAATAATAAAATCAAGTAATATAATTAAATTCTATTGATTGGAAGATAAAATACCATGTACGAGCACTTGGTTGCTAATACATGTGCTAAGTTGAGATGGAAGAAAACTATTCTTGCTGACTTCTTGATAAAATATTTATTGATTTGTACTTGTTTACATTAGAACGGTCGAAAGTGTACTCAACAATAATAATATGAATGTCGATTTAAATTAAGCAAAAATGCTTATGCTAGCGTGCTAAATAAATGTGCGATGTAATCGTACATATTCCCGGACGAGATAGGAAAGATGAAGTGCATTTAGATTTACAAAAATAGCTTAAAGTTTGAAACATGATAATTAAATTTTAGAGCTATTAATTATATAAACTTAATTAAGGGGAAGTTCCTTTATGGACGCGAGGGTTGCGAGGAACATGGACGCGCACGCAGTCTAGGTGTCCACTTGTTTCCCTTGTATCGCTGTTGCTCCCACGGCGCGGCGCGGCAGGTCCTGTTCTTGATTCCTCAGCAACGGACGGTGGTGGTGACAATGGAACTCGCCATCGATATCGTGTACGGCGAGCTATAATGACGATTGCAGCGATGCCCAATATTCCAACTAGAGTGTAGATCACAGCGTAGTGATGAATATCATGATAAGATAGATCATCAGGTAACATCACATCTGCCGCTTTCATAGACTGTATCCTTTTGTCTACATAGCTGATTTCTTGTTCTAAATCTTGAGTTTTGCTGTCCAAAACTAGTTTAGGTATGCTGATGTTGATGATGTGATTGATAGGGGAAATCACTGGTGCATAAATATCTGCGTTCGTCCTTAATTCACTTATGTGAGGCTTGTGTGAATACAGGGTAAAGTTGTTTGTTTTGACGATGCATCCTTGGCCTACATTGAATAGTTCGGCTTGTGCCAGCTGATGTGCGGTTATTTGATCGCCGCATATTGTTCGAACGTGACACCTATCGCAGCAAAAGTAAAAATATCTGTTCAATGTGTATGTTTCTTGCAATTTATCTTTACAGAAGCTTGATGTTGTTTTGCATTCCGAATTTTCCGTTTCACAGAAATGCTTATGAGTGAAGTCTGATTATTCCAGAGAGAAACTATATGCCTTTCGTTTTCTCGAATGAGAGAAATTTCCTTGCGATATTTTTCAGCGAAACTTTCGTCGAGCACTCCGTATAGGCTGTTAGCGATGTATCCCACGCCATTGATGTCGGCGCTGACGCAGTGTCCCGGGTCGCGTGCCAGAATGCTGACTTTGCAAAACTTGGTTGTAGTGCTCGAGTTCTGAGAACGCATGACGTAGCTGCTGTATGATTATGTCACAGTGGACTTGATCTTGAATGATGTCACATGTTTGTTTGAGCGATTGGATGTATTCATTGAACCTTGCAGTTGATTGCCAGTACGTTTCCATGTTGTAGTAAACCACAATATTCCAATCGTCTCTGATAAGCATCATGTCGGATACTTTGTCAAAATACAAGCTTTGACTTGTTTGAAATGGGGCTATCTTCATGTTACATTCTGCACTTGTAATGAATGTGAAAAATAACATGACCATGTTCTAAAAGTATGGAAACTTTTATGACGGGACGTTTAATAGTGCCGCTTTTCGTTTTTAAGGTCACGACACGCACGTGGCCGTCCTTGCCTGGATGTAGTTCTACGACTCTGCCCATCGCCCACTTGCCGGGTGGGAGGTTGTCGTCGTGGATGAGAACTATATCGTCCAACTTGATGTTGGTTTGAGGTTGCCTCCACTTGCTTCTTGCAGTTAATTGCGCAAGATATTCTGTGCGCCATCTTTTCCACAGATCTTGTAGTATTTTCTGTGTTAACTGCCAGCGTGTTCGTAGATCTCTTTCGGTTTCAACTAACGTTAACGTAGGTCCGCCAGTTATGAAGTGAGAAGGTGTCAAAAAATCTAGGTCTTCAGGATCTTCTGAGATTGCACACAGTGGCCTTGAGTTTAGGCAGGCTTCAATTTGTGTAAGAAGTGTGGTGAAGTCTTCGTAAGTCAATTTTTGTTCACCGATCACTTTCTTGAGGTGCTGCTTGAAACTCTTCACTGCAGCTTCCCATAGGCCTCCTGCTGATGGCCATGATGGGGCGTTAAAATGCCATATGATCTCCATATCCGTTATCTCAGCCATGAGCTTATCATTAAGGATTCTCTGCAATTCTTCATATTCGTTTTGTAGAACCCTGCTAGCTCCTACGAAGTTGCGGCCGTTGTCACTATACAAGTGACAAGGTGTGCCTCTTCTAGCTGCCATCCTACGTAAGGCAGAGATAAATGATGACGTTGTGAGGTCGGAGACTAGTTCCAAATGCACGGCCTTCGTCACCATGCAAACAAATACTGACACATATCCTTTGGTGGTCTTGACACCACGGCCCTTGTTGGTTTTGATATAGACATGGCCAGTAAAATCAACGCCGGTGTGCATGAAGGGTCGAGATGGATTGATTCTTGCTGCAGGCAGGTCTCCCATCAGGGGGTGTAGTTTGGCAGGTTTTTGTTTTCTACATGTAATGCATTGACGTATTTTTTTTTCGTTGCATTATTGCCCCCGATTATCCAATAGTTTTGCCTGATACATGCTAATGTAACTCGAGCTCCGCCGTGAAATGTGAGTTTATGTGCGTGTTCTATTATTAGTTCCGTCAGACGATGTTGATGAGGTAAAATTACAGGATGTTTGAGTTCAGGATTGATCGCAGCATGATGCAGCCTCCCACCCACACGCAGAATTCCCTCTTCATCTGGGAACGGACTCAAATTTACGATCTTGCTTGACGTGGACACTTTGTTTTTCTTCTTCAGGTCATGTATTTCTTGCTGGAACTCCACACACTGAACTTCTTTGATTAATAATACCTTAGCCATACGTAGCTCCGCTAAGGTAATATAGGGTTTTTGTGTGTTTTCTGGTTTTCTAATAACCAGGCGCCGTAAACGTGCTAGTACGTGCAGAATCATTGTAAATGAGCTCAGTCTGTTAAGAAGTCTTTTGATAACGCTGTTTACTTGTGACTTTTCTTGTGTCACAATATTTACTTGCTTGTTAAGTGATTCTTCATCTGTGAAATAAGTTTGGCGTCTTGCTTGGACTTCCGGCGTACAGTGAGGTAGCCAGGTGGGTCCATTCCACCACAGACTGTCTTCCTTTAGTTTCAGACTTGTTGATCCACGGCTCGCGCAGTCTGCAGGATTCTCCGCTGACTTCACATATCGCCAACATTGAGATGGCATCTCCTTTGTTATTTGTCGCACCCTGTTGGCAACAAAAACTTTCCAGCGATTGGGATCGCCTTGTATCCATCCCAGAACCGCCATAGAATCGGTCCACCCATAAACTTTGATGTCATGACCGATCAAACTTTCCTTCACTTTGACCATTAGTTTAGATAGCAGATGAGCTCCACTTAATTTCAATTTGGGCAAAGAGATATTCTTGTTGCATGGAACCAATCTTGATGTCGCCACCATTAAAGTTATTTTGGTTTCACCTTGACTTGTAATTTTGCAATACACGACACATGCATACGCCTTCTGCGATGCATCGCAAAATCCGTGTAACTCGATATTGTTTCCGGCTGATTTCGTACCTATCCATCGAGGTATTTGACATTGATTTATGTTTTCTACGTCATGTTTAATTTTTGTCCATTCTCGGTTAATTTGTTCGGGAATCTTGTCATCCCAATTCAAATTCTTCTCTTTCCAGATGTCTTGAAACAGTATTTTCATCTTGGTAGAAACTGGAGTGAGCCAACCGAGGGGGTCAAAGAGTTTGGATATTTCGGACAGTAACTTCCGCTTCATGAGTTGCGTACTGGTACTGGTTTCAATCCTGGATTGAAATGTGAAAATGTCTTGTTGTGGATTCCAGTGAAGGCCCAATGTTTTTGTCGATTCAGCTTGTTTGAAGTCGTAACGCTCCTGGTCGTAGCCTTTGCTGGTGCTGTCTTGTAATTCCTGATAATTGGACCTCCATTTTCGTAAATTGAAACCACCTGTCTTGAGGATTGCCATCAAATCTTGCTGTAATTGTTTTGCTGATGCTACAAAGTCTGAACCGTGTAACAAATCGTCCATGTAAAAACATTCTTCGACGATTTTAGCTGCATATGGGTAATTTGATCTCTCGTCATCCGCTAATTGCCTTGGGGTCATCATTGCCAAGAATGGCGCGGCCTTGGTGCCATAGGTGACCGTAGTAAGTTTATACTCTTGTACGTATTGATCAGAAGAATCTCGCCAAACGATTTTTTGGAGGTTTTGGTCGTCTTCATGTGCCCAAATTTGACGAAACATTTTTTCTATGTCCGCGATAAAGGCTATGCGATGTTGTCTCCACTTCAGTATAAGTGTCATAAGATCCTTTTGCAGATTGGGTCCCGTATGCATACAATCGTTTAAGCTCGTCCCAGTAGAAGTTTTTGAAGATGCATTGAATACTACGCGGAGTGATGTAGTTGTTGACTCGCTACGTATTACGCAGTGATGCGGTAGAAAATACTCTGGTTTCTTGTTGCTGTGTGCCGGTTTCATGTGACCGAGAGATAAATATTCATCAATAAATGTTTTGTATTGTTTTGCAATACATTTGTTTTTTGCGAGCTTTCGTTCTATCTGATACAGCTGAGCGACTGCCTTGTGTTTAGATGCCCCAATATCCTTGTTGAAAGTTGACTTTAGTGGCAGTCTCACTTGATATCTTCCGTCTTCCAATCTCGTTGTGGTCGACTTGTAAAATTGAATGCATTCATCGTCTTCAAATGATATTTGATCATCTTCAGGAATATCTTCGATCTCCCAAAATTGTTGTATGTCTTGTATGTTATTCAGGACTAGGTTGCATTGAAGACTTTGGACCCCGCCGAACAAAATCCACCCAATGTGTGTTTTTGCGCAATGAAGCTACCTGAATCTTCTCGGTGAATCTTGTTCATGATGATCTTAGCATATATATCCGCACCCAATAATATGTCAACTGGGTTCCTGACGTAGAACTGAGGGTCGGCTAAGTCAATTTCTTCCAAAAATACCCATGATGGTTTAGAAAATATTGAATTCGGCAGGTTTCTTGTTATGTTGTTCATTGTAAGAACATTAGTGCTGAACTTGGAGTTGTCGTCCAGTGATGTACAGTTGATACTCAACATTCCTTTGCAGGTCTTGTCATTTATACCAACGCCAGTAATAACTCCCTTGCAGTTCTGTCGTGGCAACCTTAGCTCTTGCGCTGCGTTTTCGGTGATCATGGAAACTTGGGATCCTTGGTCAATGAGGGCTCGCATCGTTCTTTTTATTCCATCAGCTCCTGTCACCTTGATAATTGCAGTTGCTAAAAGAACTGTCGAAACAAGTTTTTGCTGTGCAACATGAGCTCCGGGGCTTGATTCTTGCTCGGGGGGCACGTGGCAGGAAATGTTCGATGACGTCGTGTTTGCATTTGCATAGGCGTCATGTATCACCGTATTATGTTATCCGTTGCATTGCCGGCAACGTTTGCTGGACGTGCATTTTTTTTCATTGTGATTGAACAGGCAATTTGGACAAAAGTTGAGTCGACTTACAGTTTTTCTCTTGAGGCCTGGTGCCATTTCTTTGAATTGATTACAATAATATATGCCATGATGATCTTTACAGATTGGGCAGGAGACAGAAGGGGTCTTCTTTGACGTAGCCTTCTTGCTGACGTAGTATTGTTTTCCCTGATTTGATCTATAGTTCCCTGAATTTGAAGGAGAACTTGTAGATTTTTGTATCGCATCTTGTTTACGACGTGCTGACTCCATGGTAGTGAACTTGTTCTCCAGATATTCTTAAAATTCCTTCAGGGATGGCAGTTCTCTTGGCTGTTTGAGTGAATTGAAATATTCATTCAATGTTTCGGAATCCATTTTTTGAGTGAGCAGATGTACTACCATTGGATCCCAGGTGTCAATGTTGACACCTAAATTCTTGATACCATTAAGGCACTCGGTTGTTACATCATGAATACGTTTGATGTGATTCGATGTCGCTTGTTGCGTAGCTGGGATATTCATCAAGGTGTTAATATGAGTAGTAAAGATAAGTTTCTTGTTGTTATAACGGTGGTTTAATATATCCCAGCTAGCGATGTAATTGTTCGCGCTGATAGGAAGATGTTGTATTAGGCGTTCTGGTTCACATTTAATCTTGCTCTTCAGGAACTGCATTTTCTGTGCAGCAGATAAAAATGGGTTACCGTGAATTGCTTCCGTGAAAAAGTCCTTGAATGATACCCAATTCTGGTAATTTCCGTTGAATGTAGGAATATCCAGCTGCGGCGTAGACTTTTCTCGATGGGATGCAGAGAATAATCTACGATTTATTTGTTTCTTAATATTGAAGTACATCTGCTCATGCTGCGTGTATGAAGTCTCATAATTTTCGTCAACCTCATCAAATTCGCTGTCTATTTTCCAGTGGAGACCATCAACCGCATTCCAACGGGTTTCTAGAGTTTTCAAAATGTCTTCAAACGCCCATTTTTCTTCTATGGTTGACAGATCAATGTTAGTCACGAAGCGAGAAAAGGCTTTGAAGTTGCTAGCTTGTTTACGCAACCTTTCATCTAACTTGCTATCAGTTCCTCGATTTGTATACTCCGGAGCTGGCATTGGACTCACCGGAGTAGTTCTGCCCTCTGCGGTTGAGGCACCTGGCTGCTGACGTCCAAACAGGGTGGGCTTGATCAGACTTGCTCTCTGAATCGAGTCTCTTACTTCTATGTAGAACGCCTTAGTTTCTTCATAGTGATTTCCGATAAAATATTCTTGGGTTTTATCTTCGTACATGTACATTTTTTCATGATTTTTCTGAAACTCGTTCCAATAGCTGTTCAGAGTCTCAGTTCTCTTCTTGATATATTCTGAAGTTTTGCGATCTTGACCATCTTTCTTGAAATTTGACCAAAGTTGTCGCATGCCATTGATGGCAACTTGCTGCTTGTGAAATAGTTCTTCCATCTTGATACTTGATAAATTGGAAATTCAAATAAATCGGTTGATTTTTCCTGCTGATTGTGGAGTTCTTTCGCCGTCAACTTTCTTGAAACTTGCTGAAGATCGATCTGTTTTGGTTTGCTATATAGCTTTTTCTTGATATGTTTGTCTTGTCTTGTATGAAGCCTTGATGCTTAAATGCTTACTTGATGTTTGCCTTGATGCTGTTGTTGATCTTGGACTGCTAGCCCACTGTCACTTGGTCTGTGTAGGTGCTCTGATATTCTTCCGTGCGACCTTATGCGCCTTCTCAATTCGCGTTAGGGATTCCCGCTTGTGGGAGGCCAACGGAACCGATTCGCAGCCACACGAGAGAACACAAATCACCAACACATAGGAATGCTCGAAGGACCAAAATGTACGAGCACTTGGTTGCTAATACATGTGCTAAGTTGAGATGGAAGAAAACTATTCTTGCTGACTTCTTGATAAAATATTTATTGATTTGTACTTGTTTACAATAGAACGGTCGAAAGTGTACTCAACAATAATAATATGAATGTCGATTTAAATTAAGTAAAAATGCTTATGCTAGCGTGCTAAATAAATGTGCGATGTAATCGTACATACCAAATTCTTAATATCACATTCTTAATATCTAATACATATCATATCATTAAATACTAGTATAGGGCTCTCTAATTATTTTGTAAAATTTGCTCAATTTGTCGTGGTGTAATTTAAATTTGAAATAAAAAAAGACTTCAGCGTTTGTCGAAAATTCAAAATAGATTGTGCATGCATATTTTCCCTCTCTCACATTTTCCTCTGTCCCAGGAGTGGGAACATTAAAAAGCTGATGATGAGCTGACTCAGAAGAAATAATATTTAGTTATTTAGTTTTAGTTATCGTTTTGATATCATGGACATATGCACATATAAATAGGTTACTTCTAGGCAAGCGTGCTTCACCTTCGACCACATCATCACTTAATATCAGGCGAGATAGTGGTCAATCGCGAGCCTATAACAAATAAAAAAAACATATCCTATATTTGTGGCATATAGAAATTATTTACGAAACATTCATTACGATGTTTTTATTATTAGAGAGAAAAGAAATTAATTTAGGAATTTAATTATTTGGTTTGTAAAGAAAATAACTCAAAAGTTTCTGTTATGTTAAAGATAAGCTTAACCGGGACAACTATATTTTGCTGGGCGCAATTTTAAAAGGTTTCTTCTTGATTGTGTGAGGATGAGGTCACCTCTGGTGTCAGAGTTAATAAAGCCGCCTCTGGGAACCCCACAGACCTCTGACTTGGCAATTTCAGACTAAAATTAACTATATACGAGTAAGTCTAAGTTACCTTTACGATGTTTTCGTTCACCATTGTTTGTGATTGTTTGTGTGTGTAGATAAACCTAGAAAGTACATAATAATGAATTTCATAAAGTCACACTGGTACTTGCCCGGGTTTAACCCACGACTTCAAGCATGACAGGCGAGGTTTTAGCCACTGGGTCACCACGAAATAAAAAGGTTCCTCAAAAAGTTCTATCATAGTTAAATAAAAAAATTGTTGGTCAAGAATATTTTTATTCCAAACATAATTCAGTCGGTAATAGTTGTTACCCGATCCACCCTAAAAACGAACGAATTTGAACCCTCAAACTGTAACATTAGGGATTATTTAATTTATATGAGTTTTGTCAGACTAGCGCTACTTGATGAACAAATACAATAATAATACATGTACGCAAATTTGATCTTTAACACGTAACGATAGGGTAGGTAATCGTTTGAATACTGTTTTGTAATCAAGATGGCCTTGTGAATTGCAACGTATGTTAAGTTGATTTGGTCTAGCGGTAGTATCGGTGAAGCTATGTCAACACGGTGGCGAGTTCAAAACTAACCTTCCATTTCTTGTTGCTTTATGTTTACAACATTCAAAAAACTGTATTCTATAACATTTGCCTACCTAAACAAGTCGTTCTAGTTGGATTAGCTCATGCGTATCGAATAACACTTATCTACTGCTAATTGCAGTAGGATAATAATCATTAACGGCAGGGTGGGTCAGGTAATAGCTATTACCGAGTGCACAAAATTCTTACAACTAGTTAAAACACAAAATATTCTTCATTATTGATACGTATACTACACTAAAATGGTTATATCTTTCCAAATTACATTTAACAAACACTTTACAATAATTTATGACAAATGATTAGATAGTACAAATGTTACATTATTTTAATTAATCGTGCGTTCACTTCTGGATTTGAATTACTTTCTTTATTTCCGTTTAACGTCTTTTGGATATCTTGCAAAGTCATCCCTTTTGTTTCCGGGATAAATATTTTAACGTAAATGCCGTGTATTACAACAATTCCAGCAAACATGCAAAAAACATATTTATAAGTTAATAAATCTACCAAAAATATGAAATATTTGTGAGTTATAAAAACCATAATACCATTCAAAATAAGAACGATACTAATACCCATTGTTTTTACATTTGGTGCAAACATTTC
The DNA here is from genome assembly GCA_949775005.1 of Orthosia gothica. Taxonomy (NCBI): domain Eukaryota; kingdom Metazoa; phylum Arthropoda; class Insecta; order Lepidoptera; family Noctuidae; genus Orthosia; species Orthosia gothica. The sequence continues at coordinate 18,001,429 of OX459054.1, read as the reverse complement.
ACTTGTGAATATCGGAAAAAGTGGCATAAAGCCAGCTGTAACAGCGATTCGGAAAAGAATTGCAGAAATTATTATAATCCACTGGGCATTTGAATTCGCGTTTTCGGAATCTAGCAGAGTACAAGCAGATGCAAAGCCAATCAAGGCAACTGTAACCATTATACAAGCTGTACAGTATATGTTTATCCTTTTGAATTTATCCATGATCAATATAGGAATCCAACTTGCCGGAATATTAATCAAAGTGAGGATAGTCATTAGGGTAGTCGGTTTTAGTGCAGTAATTCGAGCGTCAGTAAAAATAATCACCATAAATTCTCCTATGGCTTGTAATGCAGTCATTTCAAGCGATAATGTGAAAAGACACATTTTAAGAAGTATTTTTCGATTCACAGTATTTTTGAATAGCGCCTTTAACATTAACAAAAATGGTAACTTGGGATTGGAGTCATGGAATTCCGTTAAATCAACAAGTTCCTTTTTAATGTCTCCACCTCCATTATACCAACGCATAGATTTAGAAGCTTTTTCCATTTTGTTGGATCGAACCATATGGTGCGCAGTTTGTGGTAGAAAACTAAAGCAGATGAAAAAAAAGATGTCAGTCCCCATACAGACAGCAGCATATGCACGCGGTGTTAAATATGTTCCCATAAGATTACCTAATAATACTCCAAAGATATATCCTTGTGACACAAAACTTATTAGTCTCCCTCGGATATTTGCGGCTGATATTTCGGAAAGGTAAATTGGATAGGTAGCCGAGACTGCTCCAAGATTGAGTCCTTTGCATATTAAAGTTATATAAATTACTTCAATTTTGTCGGCAAAAAATAGAAAGATAAACGCAGACATCAAGAAAAATACGCAAATGTTCAAGGCACGTTTGGAGCCGAAGTGCGATGCTGCCAAAGAACCCGCGAAGACGCCCATAGGTTTAGCGAAACCGACCAGTGAAGCCACCCAAGAGATTTCGTTATTTGTTGCTTCATATGGTGAAATTGGGCTGCGAAGTAGTCCAAGGAAAGGAGGCAGCCACCCCGAGGTCATGCCGGTTACCATTTTCAGCACAAACACTATAAAGAAAAGAAAAATACAGTTATAACACAAACTGATGAGTGACTATTGGGTTTATGTTATATAATCTACACTAATATTATAAAGAAGAAAGATTTGATTGTTTGTAAGTTTGTTTGTCATATACTATAATATAATAAAGCGGACTAGTTTGATTGTTTGTTTGAACGCGCTAATCTCTGCAACTACCAGTCAGATATGAAAAAATATGTTTGTATTGATTAGCCCATTTATGGATGTCTAGGCTATATACAACAATCATGTATGTAGGGTAGGGTAGGTAGGCGGGTGGAAACACCTGAGTGTCACCATTGTGTGGACCGCGCAGAGAACAGCATACGTGAAGTAGAGCATACGGTGGAGGCCTGCCCCGCTTGGGCGGAGCAACTCCGTGAACTCGTGGAGGCGATCAGCGGTGGCGAGTTCTCGCGTCCAGCTTTGGTTCAGGCCAGGGTACAAGGTGAGAGAACATGGGCAGCTGTCACCTCTTTCTGCGAAGCAGTAATGCTCGCAATAGAGGAATCGGAATGCGTGAGGGAGAAGCAAAACAGAAAGCTCTCACGCCCCAAGCCACGGCAGGACATGCCCTGGGCATCGGGAGTCGCAAACCGATGCCCAGCCACCGTAGACGCGGGCTTACGGACGGTGAGTTATGGGTAGCTCTCCAGCCGATAAGGCCCAAGCCCTTGTCTACGGCACGTAGTGTTCCACGAGCACCTCTAAGAGATGTCATGTCAGCAAAAACTGACAGCTATGGCCGATGCCGGTCTGGGTCGCGGATAAATTTGTAAAAGAGTTACCGCGGCCCTGGCTTACGCAACTGAAGGAACACGTGTTCGTTTTAGTCCGTAAAAGTCAGACACGCCCTGCCACTTAACGCAGAGCGGGAGAAGTCATTTCAAGTCTCTCCATATGTATGAAAACCAACCATGCCACTTTTTCGCACACAATTTAAAAACAAATTTACTTACTAATGAAAGAAAACATTTCCAATGCCTCAGCCATTTTTTTCTATACAATTTTTAGAGCTCAATATGGCATAATTTGGCATTTTTCTTGATTTCGGTGGATTTCCGGTGCCGATAATACTAAATGAAAAGCTAAAAGTACGATCATTGATCGTAATTTTACTCCGTTTTGACACGCGAAGTACATAAAATCGCGTCATCTATGTCTATAGTAAGGTAGGTAGGTATGTAGGGTAGGTAGGTATGTGGGGAGGTTGGTAGGTAGGTAGTTAGTTGACGGGAGCGAAGCCGCGGAGTACAGCTAGTAATATTATAAACATGAAAGATTTGATTGTTTGTAATTGATAATAAACACAAAAACTACTGAACTAATACAGAAAATTCTTTTACCAGTAGAAAGCTACATTATTCCTGAGTGGCATATATTTTTTTATCCTGAAACGGGTCCTGTGGGGTGGGTCACGAGAGCGAAGCCGCGGAGAAAGCTAGTATGACACAAATGGGCGCACGATTGGCGCAGTGGTTGAGCGATTGACTGCTGCGCTGCGTGTCGCGGGTTCTATGCCCGCACGGAACAAATATTTGTATGACCTACAGATATTTGTTCCTGCTCTGGGTGTTGTGTATGTGAGTTTATATGTTTGTAAACGAACCCACGATACAGGAAGAAATTCTTAGTGTGGGATGAAGATTAAAAAAGTTGTTCGCTTACCTTCCGAAGCAGCAAGCCATTGCGGCCATAACTGCATGAATTTGGGTTTCGTGTCTGATTCCATAACGTCAGGTTCCTCGCTGTAGTGAGAAACGGGTCACAAGGTGTAACTTTGCACCATCAATGCCAAATTAATACTAATTTTGTGTACATTAGCGACATTATTAAATAGCGATCACGAATACGGGTTTTTAAACTAAAACTGGTATCCAGAGTTGAAGGTTATAAAGGCCTATATTTTTTTGTTGTGCGTGTCGGGCCACGCGTAGTATTAGGGTTCCGTAGATGTACAAGAATGTGGATCAAGAAGAGGACTTTTTGTCGTTTCATGAACATTTTACATGGTTCATAAACTTATATTATTTTACTTCCTGTTTTACACAACTAACAACGTTATAAAAGTAAGTTTTCAATGGAAACTTTTTACATTTTATAAGTTGGTCGACTATCACTCGTAAACTTGTAAAGCCTACTTATCTTTGATGGTTTTCCTTTTAATTTCGTAATATATACTACTAGCACGAATTTTTATATCCTAAATCAACAATTTAGTTGGCAGGGAGGAGGACACTTGACTCTAACAAAAACTAGCAATTTAAAGCTTAATTTTACGCAAACTGATCCCCGATTTTTCAGAAGTTTGGTATATTTTTTGATGGATGGAGCTCGTGGCTAAATAATAACAGCCGCACTGGTCGATCATCAAGGTTAAGCAACGCTTGACGAGGTCGGTCCGTGGATGGGTGACCATTTAAAATTACCGAGTTTCCTCCGTGCCTCGAAAAGCAAGTTAAGCCGTTGGTCCCGTCTGTCATTTGAAGATCTTTGACAGTCGTTACGGGTAGTCAGAAGCTTGAGATGTGACACCAGTCTAGCCAAAAGGTATTGTGTAGCCCAGTTACTGGGTTGTGGAGGTCAGATAGACAGTCGCTCCATGTAAAACACTGGTACTCAGCTGAATCCGGTAAGACTGGAAGCCGACCCCAGTATAGTTGGGAAAAGGCTAGGCAGATTGACATTGGCATATTTAAAAAACAAAATAGTTTAGTATTTCAATGTAGAGATTAGTTTTCGTAGAATTGTAATTTAAATAAGCTCGTGTTTGTTTGTTAAATACAAAATGTAACAAATCTAGCAAGAAAAACGCGGCAAGAATCAATTTAACCAACTAATATTTTCCTCTCCAAAACAGATTACGAAATAATCAAAATACATCGAAATGAAATTCGAAAATCTAAAATACCCGCATTAAATCGAATTCCACTCTAAATTGAATAATTTACCGAAGGGGAATTTAACGCCCAATCTGAGCACATATCATAACATGTCATTCCTCCAATTCCCCCGTTCTCCCGAATAATTAACAAGGTGTGAAACAAGACGATTAAATCCGACATAATATATTATTGGACGAAGCTACGAGAGCATCTATCTGAGTGTACGTTTGTTTAAAAAACAGTTCCGCTGCTGGATGGGTGTAGGGTTACCGGGGATTTATCACCGCAAATGTGAATTTAAAAAACTTTTAAAAAACACCGCAACCCAACCGAACAGAGAGACAAAATAACGTATTTTTTTCGTGCGTTTCCGCTCGAAGTTTAGTTGTCACAAATTTACAAATAAGTTACACGCGACATGTGTGCCAAAAGTAACACTTTCATGTTATGTTAGCTTGACTTTCCATGCATGATGCCTTATCTGGGGCAAAGTACACAGTACCGACAGTAATATTCTATCCTCCATCTATCATTATAGTGATAGATTGTTAGGAATAGCACTTAGCATAGTTTTAACCCCAGGAATATGTTTTCTCAGGATAATTTTCGACATTCACGCGGACGAAGCCGCTGGCAGAAGCTAATACTTAATATATATGTAAGAGATGGGCTTGGTGAGAGAAACACTTTTTTTCTGGTTTTATTCGTTTATTTTGGCTCGTTAAACACTTTATTACAATTTTTCTTCTTAACCTCCTCCTTAGTTTTCAATCGTATGCCATTCATTCTCTTTTCTTTCGCTCTCTCACACTCCCACCTCTCATTCATCCATCTTACGTTCCATTCTACTACTGAATTTAATGTTTCATTTCACGGTAAACTTTAATTCTTTTAATTTAAAAGAAAATAAGCCCACAGTTCGGCCATTCTAACTTATAGTCTGACCTCAGACTATACTACGTTAAACTAAACTACTTACAATGGTTACAATACAATGGTTCAAATTTTGAATTTACTTCTGAGAACTCTCTTAAAAAACAACTGTTTAGATTCTATGATATTTTTTTTTTCAAAATATTATGTAATTTTTTTGTGTATCTAATGTTAAGAAACTTTAGGTATGTTAAGGAAATAAAAAGGTTTAATAATAATAATAATCTTCCTTTACCTACTTTCTTGACAAACTTTATATGGCCCTAAAAATTTTGGTTTTAGTTTCATTACATTTCCAAATTGTGTTCGACGAATGGCAACTATGTCTCCTTCTTTATATTCTTGTTCTTCTTTCCTTCTTTTATTAAATGCCTTGATATTTGCCTCTTGTACTTTTAGAATGTGTGCTTTAGCTCCCTGTCTTAAATTTTGTCGTCTTTCAATAAAATCTTGACTACATTCTTCTTCTATTAATTCCAAAATTGGCATATCTATATCTGATTCATTTTTGTTCCAATAAACAAATAAAAAGGTGAGGTATTTATTGATCTTTTGTATATGTTCTATTGATAGCCCTTTGAACATGACTTACATACTTATACCAGTGAGTTGGTTCCTGTACACACATCTTAGTTAACACAGAGATAATTACCCTATGGATACGCTCAACTTGTCCGTTGCCTCTTGGAATGCCTGTAGTGACAGTGTAATGCTGAATAACCTCTTGGGTACAGTAATCTTGAAAATCCTTTCCTGTAAAGGCTGTCCCTTTGTCAGTGATAATTCTTGATGGATTTCCATAAACTTTTTGATGAATTGTCAGTTTGTCTACTTCTCTTTAATTTTAGTCTTCGTGGGATATATCAAAACGAATTTGGTAAAAGCATCAACAACAGTCAAAATGTAATTATACAATTTACAATGGAAGTTCTTCTTTTTCTATTGGATTGAGGAAGCCTTCTTGTTTTCCCTCCTTCTTACTGGCCAAAAAACATGGAACACATCCCAATATAACTTTATCTATATTCTTAGTTAAATCATATCAATGGTCTTCTTCTTTCCGATATGTCCAACTTCATGAGCTCTTCTTATGATTTCGGTGTCCATGACTTCCGGTATAACTAATTTCGTCTCTACTCCTTTGTAAACTAATAATAATGAATAGGGTGTAACTTTCCATTTTGACTATCTTACTGCAAAAGAATTGCTCCAAATCCATACTTTGACGCATCTGTATGCACCTCTGTATCCAAGCCAACTTCAAATATTTTTAACACAGGTACACTGCAAAGTTTAGTTTTCAAAATTTCAAATGCTCTTCTCTCTTCTTCTCCAAAGTAAAATACCTTATCTTTCTTTAGTAATTCAGTTAGTGGTCTAGCTATAATTGCATAACTTTCAATATACTTACGAAAGTATGATGTTAACCCCAAAAAACTATGAACCTGCTTGGTTGACTTTAGTTCTGGAAAACGAGCAACTGCATCAGATTTATCAGGTGATGGTTTGACAGTTCCATTTTCAATTACATGACCTAAATATTCTACTTTTTTTTGTAAAAGCTGACACTTTTTCCAATTAATTTCTAACCCATATTCAGAAGAAACCTTTAAAACTAGACTGAGATGATTTAGAGCCTCTTTTTCATCTTTAGCAAGTACTACAATATCATCGATAATAATTAAAACTATTCCCCGACCAACTAAATCTCTAAAAAATATGTTAATGAACTTACTGAAGTAGTTTGGACATATAGACAGACCAAAAGGTGCCCGCAAAAACTCGTATTGCCCTTCTGGACTACTAGTCACAAATGAAGTGTACTTCACTGAGTCTTCATCTACTGGCAAATGAAAATAAACATTTTTCAAATCTAGTGTACTAAAAAAAATTGATTTACTCAATTTATCAATATGGTTATCTATGACTGGCAAGGAAAACGCACCTTTAACCATCTTTTGATTTACTTTTCTGTAATCCACACATACTCTAAAGCTACTATCTTTCTTCTTGACCAATACTAATGGACTTGCATACTCCGAATAGCTAGGTCTTATTATTCCATTCTCCAACCACTTCTTCAATCTGTTGCTTAAGACGGTACCCTGACCAAAAAATCGGCGTGCGATATGAGCATTCCTATTGGTCTAGCGGCACTGGCGGCGCATGAATTACAGTAGTGAATACGCCCAAATTTTAGAATAAAATCTTTATAAAATCGAATTTTGGTCTTTTGAAAAAAATAATTCTACAAAAATGTTCGTTATTAAATTGTCTATCCATTAGTGTTAGTACAAAAAATAATTAATGAACACTTTACGAGGAGATGCATAATATCAATAATTATATCTCATTTTTATGTTTTTTTGAAAGGAGATTAGTGAAATATATACAACATTTAAAGAAAAACTAAATCTACCATTTTAGAATCAATATTATGTAGAAATTTAATGTATTTTTATTAATTGATATTTCTTTTTAAATAACGAGTAGATAGCTCCTAAAAACAGCTCAAAAAATGGCTTGCGCGGCGTTTTGCTCGGGGAACCGCCTTAACTACTTCTTCTTCTTTGATAGCTAATATTCTTGGACGCTGAGCAATTGGGATATCATCTTTCATAATTATCTTTAATTTGATAGGTGCCTCCTTGACCTTTGATGGCTTATAGTAGTCAATGAGCTCTTGAACCGCAGGGATCTGGGAAATTTGCTCCTCAGATTCGCTAGTTAAACTTAACTAACACAGACTGTAATCATCTTGTTGTAGCATACTGCACCTTTGTCTAAGAAGATATTCGCATTTCTTAAGAAAGATTGACCTAATATGACCTGATAGGGAATAACACCCTATGGAACAACATAAAAACCAGTTTCAAAACTTTTTTTGTCAACTTCTAATAATGTTTTGAACTTACCCAGAGTACACACCTTCGCTGATCCTAGTCCTGTTAGTATAACTTTATCTTTGAAGTATGCGACGTCACTTAACCCGAAAAATAACTCAGATGTTATTAAATTATAGTCACAGCCCGTATCTATTAACGTATCAACTGTAACACCACACATTTTAACACTTTTCACAGACCTGTTCATCTTGTTGTTGTTTACGTTCAAAACGTCAAACTGATTTTGACAGGTACGGCTTCTTTGACAACTGCCAACAGTAATAACAACATCACAAATGTCTCTGGTCGATCCATTCGGTCCGTCGTCGTTCAACTCGTTCAATCGTTCGGTGTTGTCACTACTACCAACATTATCGGTCACACACATTGAATTTCCAGTTCCGCTCGCTTTCTTTGTGTTTGATTTTTATGCTTCACTAGGAACAACATGGCCGCTGCAATCTTTGCTTAGGTGACCGAACTTATTGCACCGAAAACATTTCACACCATTCGGACACTGACTGGCCAGATGATCCTTTTCACCACACTTAAAACACACACGACCGGACGGTGATGACTGCTTTTCGCCTGATGTTTTCTGCTTACTGTCACCGCATTGTTTACTCGCACTGGCCACACTATTTTTGCTTTCGTTTCTTCTTTTCATCTTTGATTTCATTGTCTCATAAATTGAGAATTTTTCTTTCAGCACGCTGTACGATGTGATTCCGTATAATATCGCTTTATTGCTTTCGTAATCACATATGCCGTCTACGATGTATTGTATAGCGATGTAATCGGGAAATTTTGCCTTTTTACCTACTCCTTTATAATAAGCATGTACTGATACACAGTTTCGACTTTCCTTTTTTACGGCTTGCCATAAATTCATGCATTTCTTTGGAATTTAAAGCGTCTGGAAATTCCTAGAGAACCGCCATCTTTAACTGATCGTATGTCTTATACGTCTTTTCGGATTTAAGCCACAATTCCGCAGTACCCACGAGCGATCGTCGAGCGATAACAAGCTTCTGCTGGGCGGTCCACCCAAATATCTCAGCATCATCGTCGATGTCGGCAGACCATTTTGATGAAGAACAGGTTTTATCCTCGCCACTGACTTAATTATGCCGTACGTAGCATCCAGCGACATCATGGCCGACGCGGCCGTATCGATGCCGGTAGGTATTTCGGTATCGACACCCCTTATTTCTTTATCCACAGGCATCTTCTTGTAGAGATCTTCGTTTGTAGTAAATAGTAGCAGCCACCTCGCCGCTTATTACCCAGCTACTTCCTCTTTCGTCTTTCTTCTTTCGCGTA
>OX459054.1:17930423-17992114 GCA_949775005.1 Orthosia gothica | reverse complement strand
CTACATAACATCACGCTACAACCAATAGTAGCGGAGCATAAATGAAAAAATGTTGCAAAAACGGGCAAAATTATTCCTTTTTGAGAGCTTCTGTTGCGTGCGCTGTGTTTTACTGATTTCTTTCTTTATTAATATTACAAATATGTATCTGAGTTATGCCAGCCAGTATTTTATTTTCTTATCAAGGAGTATGTCATCATCACTACTTTTTGATCCCTCCTAGTAGTGTTTTAGTGTTTAGATTAAGGGAAAGGTAGATCACGCAGATATAAAGAGGATCTCGAATGAGTCATTAGGTTTCCGTAAACAGACCCCAATATCCTATCATGTTCCTTCAATTACGGATGTTCAACACACGCCGCGGCCCAGCTTTCTAGATGGTAAGTCAATTTAAACTTTATATCTAGTATATTAGGACTAGATTTTGGAACGAGTTGAATAATTAAAGATCTTAGAAGGATTTGAGAACAGTGAACTGTATTGCTTCAAAATCAAGGGTCACGTTTCGAAGTTCCGGACAAGCTCGAAAGGATCTTAAATAATCTTATTTCTAACTAATTGATCTGGTTAAGAGCTTAAGTCATATTTATTAGTGCTATACCGGGTTTAAAAAAGGTTTGATCATATTTTAAAGACTTTTTCTGCTCATGTAAATGAATATTTGTCAAAAATAAAATTGTATTTGCCATACAAGTTTTGTCACACAAGGTCAGCTAATGTTAACTTTCCATGAAAAAATCAATTTATTTTTGGGAATTGTCTATGACTTCCTTAGAGAAAGTTTTTCTTTTTCATGGGCCGAAGAAGTCCGGAAAATATTATTTATTTATCAAAACTTCATGCAACATAAAAGTATATAGCGGACTTAATGCCCGAGACCTGAGCCATTACATCCTTTGTACACGAAACGGGCGAAATATGATATATGATAACGTAACAAACAATCGAAATCATCGCGTTAAATTTCCCGTGATAATTTTATTGTTTTCAATCCTTTATACAGTTTAGTTTTTTTGTGAATAGCACCTATTTTAACGGCATGTAAAATCAAAAATTCTCGCCAATTAAACACAAGCTACGCTCGTCTGCAAACAAACAAAAAATGGAGTCAATTAAAACATTTTAAAAGCTAAAACAAATGGGTTTCATCCATATGAATAACAATTGGCGGCGCTTGTAAAAAATTACCCTTTTATCAAAAAACAAGCGAAGTGTGTGTAGGACTAAACTAGGAAAATAATGTTATGCATCAGGTTAGACTGGATCCCATAGTTTCAAAAATACGAGGCAGTTATTTTTTTTAACTTTATGATTTAAGGATCACTTGACTAGTTTTCCGCCTCTTAAATAGGAATCTCTAATCAGAACTCAGCAGTAACTGGAAATTCTAAAACTAAAAAGCAATAAGTATTAAGTAATAACTATTTTTAAACGAGCTTTTTGAACTGAAAAATGCTAAATGCTATGGCCACCTTCCGACTCTATCATGAGACAAGTACGTACCATATTTATTAATATTTCCAAAGTTACTTAGTACGTTAAGTTTCAGCATCGGTTTTGGGGAAGTGCTTGGAAAATGGATTACCAGTTACCGGACACATATACAAAAGCGAGATAATATAAAGCTTTTTTTTAATTGGGACAATCCCACCGCACTATACCCAAATCACTGCAACTCCTGAAAGCCAGAATCAACAGTAGCAATCATCAGAAAAGCGCTGAGACAATGAAACTCGACGAATTCCGGAAAATGAATTTAATTGTCTTGGATCCTGCAACGAAATTAATCAGAAAATAATAATAGAGGAGTAAAAAAAATACAAATTTCCACTTCCCTCCATATCAAACAGGAGACAGAACAAACAAGACCAATAGCACAAAGGTTCGTTTACAACTGGGATAAGCCTAGTTGCCTAGCACCACAGATACAAATTAGCATTAATATTAATGGGTCCTAACATTGTGATAATTGATTCCAATAATAGGTATGGCAAAAACGCTTGAACGCACGGAAATTTGTTCTAGTTTCCACAAAGTTCGTATAGTAAACAGCTCCTGATACAGCATGTACATTATTCAACATAGTATTGCGTTCATTCTGCCAAAGAATACACTCCCATAAGATATGGTATGCAGATTATACATATTCGCAGTCAGATGTAGAACATTGGCATAAAGGCAAGGCAACAAGCTTGAAGGAAAATAATTTACTTTTAAAGTTACTATGCCCTGTGAGAAATTGGGCAGCACAGTGATCCACCTCCAGCCACGTTCTGGCCAGCCGCACGCGAACGATGGAAAGAATTGGTGGAGGTGTTGGCCCTTGATGAAATTATCCCACCTACATTGCCATTCGGATAAAAGTTCCTCCCAGACGTCAATATATGGTTTAAATAATCAAAACAGATTATGTTTTAAATTCGTTTTATTTCCCTACAAAACATAAGTGGTCTGCATTAGTGTCACTGATTTCAATGCATAACCTTGAACGTTTACAAAACGCACACTGACTGAAAAGCGTGGGTACTGCTTCGGAACAAGAAATAAGAAATAATAACACAGCTGTACTTTGTACACGTCACCCATTCAAGAAAACGTCGGAGAATTCGATCTTCTACTTGTAAAGGTACGCTTTCCGTCTCTGTAACAAAACCAAGCCTGGATGAAATTTTTACACATTTAGAGAATATATTATAAATTTAGTTGTAGTTCGAATTTTCTTTTATCTTTCGTGTCTTATAGCAGTATGTTAGGGCTAGGGCAAACAGGTGCAACGCGACAATGCTATATATATATTTGTTTTTAAATTATTAAAATCGTTTATTTCTCACCACAAACCAATTTCAAAACAAAAAAATATAATGTTAAATTGTAATTTACAAATTTGGTTGTGGATCGCTGGTGCCTGTGGTAGGTAAATAAAACCTGTGTTACAGGTCACCAGGCCTCCACCTCAAATCGCTTTTTATAAACAATTACAATTGCAGATAATAGTAGCATAGACGAGTATACAATGACAAGATTAGAGATCAGAAAACGGTTGGTGAGTAAGCTAGGGTTACAATATTTAAAAAACATAAATTAGGAAAAACAGAAGTACCTGTGTATAAGTGTGTGTGTGTGTGTATGGGGAGTGTGTATGAGTGGTGTTGGGGTGGTGTGTATGTGGGTGATTATGCTAGTGTGTGCAATTATAAAGCGTAAAATTTCTATATTAACGATTTAATCATTCAAATTATAGGAGAGATTACTGGAGGACCTCCAAGAGGCCTTCTGTTTCTGAGTAGGATTGTGAAAGAAGCCAATTTTGTAGCGTAGTTTTGTATAAACAACGATTTAAGTTATGTATGGATAACAATTTATGGAGTTTGTTATATAAGTATGGCCCAAGGAAGACAAAGAATCTGCGGCTAAAGGATGTTTTTATTGCGGTAGATTTCGCTACCAGACGGTTACGAGTAGTGGAATCCGGGTCGAAAGGTGTTAGAGAATGTTGTTTCATTGCAGTGACTACAATAAATAGTTGCCTGACAGTAGGAACTTGACAGTACTCGTATAATAGTTTAGTAGGAAAAAGACGGGGCTTAAAACAGCACACCTTAAGCACGGCCCTTTGCGTACGCTCAACCTTTATCAGGTTGGATTTGGCTGCACCACCCCACGTGATTGAGCAGTAGCTCAAGATGGACTTGCACAATGCTAGATACACCATTTTCATGACATCTGCGTCAGCTGATTGACGCAATTGTTTAAAAATGTATATTAGCTTTCTCACCCTCTTTGATAACTGTTCAATGTGTTCTTTAAATGTTAGGTTACTGTCTATTAGTATGCCTAGGTATTTAACTGATATGACATGTTCAAGCACAATATCACCTGACACATTATCACAGGCACAGTCATTAGTAAGATATAAAGGTTTCACCGATATCTGCACAGAGGGGTCTAAAGAATCCGATGGATTTCGAATAGAAAATTTCATAAGTTTAGTTTTAGCTGTGTTTAAGGTAAGTTAATTGTTATTTAGCCATTCACTAACTGTATCAAACCCAATTTGGGCAAGGCGATAGGTATACGGCCAGGAGTTGGATGAAAAAATAAGTGCTGTATCGTCGGCATATGGAAATATGTTACCGCCTTGGAGGGTAAGGTTGCAGAGGTCATTTATAAAGACCAGAAACAAGGTAGGGCCAAAGATACTCCCTTGAGGCACTCCGTAATCTATTGGTAAATCAGAGCAAGACCCAATTTTAACACTTTGGGTTCTCTTTGTTAAATATCTTTGAAATAGGGACAGCTGCACCCCTCTTACTCCCAGAGACTCGAGCTTATGAATGAGCATGGCAATGGAAACCGTGTCGAAGGCTTTCGCAAGGTCCAGAAACAGCGCAATGCACTTTTGCTTTTTATCAAGTTTTTTGACTACTAGATCAGTTAGATTATGTACAGCATCATCAGTTGACAATTTTTTCCTAAATCCAAATTGATTAGGTGATAGCAAGCTGTGTGTCTCCAGATACGCAACAAGCCTAGAGTTAATAATTTTCTCAAGTATCTTGGACAACGCGGGTAGAACAGAGATAGGCCGGTAGTCCTCAACACGGCCTCGATCTCCAGACTTAAAAATCGAGTGCAGTAGTGCCTTTTTGAAAAGGTCAGGGAAGATACCTGTGTTTAAAGTTAGGTTACAGATATATGTGAGGGGAGGGACAATTATTTGTTTATGCCTCTTAAGAAATTCAGAAGAAATGCCGTCCCAACCAACCGCTGAACCGTTTTTGAGAGAAGTTATAAGATGTTCCACCTCTGACTCATCGGTATTTAATAGCACAAAGGATTTTGATTGAGAGCAGGAGGTTGACGAAGGAGAAGGGGGTCGAGGGCTCTTGACAATTTTTTCAGCCAAATCAGTGCCCACTTTCACGAAGTACGAATTAACCTCATTTAAGGAAGATTGCTTATCACTGGAGGATTCTAGAAGTTCATATGCGGACGACTGCGACCTAGTTAAGTTTGTGACATTCTGGATAACGTTCCATACTTGTTTTGAGTTCCTACCAGCTTTTTTAAATTCTAATTTTCAAAAAATGTTTTAGCCTTTCGCAACAGGTTAGTACAATAGTTCCTGTACCATCTATAGGAGACCTTGAGAATTTCATCTGTGGGGTTGATCTTAAGTTTTCTATATAGATTGTCTCTATGACGCATACACTTCAACAGCCCTGGAGTTATCCAGGGTTTGATAGGTCTGCGTCGGTGAGACAGAGTTGTTGTGGTATTTTTAGCTAATGCAGAAATAATTGGTTCGATTAGGTATTTAGTCGCCAAGTTAGGGTCCGTAGCGGAGTATACAAGCTCAAAATTTATGTTCTCCATATTACTTGCGAAGAAACATTATCCATTTAAAGAAAATGGAAGGACAGTGGAAAGCGGTAATACCAGACGGGCAAACAGAGAACGAAGAAAATGAAGAAAGGGTGCAAGAATAAGTACTTTAATAAGTACCTACTATATTGACTCATTAGGTCGTTGATTTTGCTTGTTAATTAGATAACAAATTAATGTAATAAAATAAAATAAAAATTATTGATTAGAAAGGGATGTAGTGTACGTGCTTTATCCAACCCCCACTCACACAGACATACACAGTCTCGGGCGCACCGCATTAGTGAGTCTCAGTGTAGCCAAAGCCGTAGGCTAGTGCAGACGTGTTGACAGTGATTAGTGTAGTGCGTGTGCGAGCCTGTGAATACACCCAGTAGTACTGGTTTTACACACACAGATCCTGTTGTCTCCTGCTCAATCTGAGCCGGTAAGTTACAGAACTCGATGACTGTGAACTTAAGCCTTTTTTGTAGATCATCAATTTTATTTTCCAAAGTTGTTATGTAATTCCGGTTTTTTTTTCGTTCGTGTTCCATGCCGAGAATCTTTTCTTTCATTTCTTCATATTTGCTAGACATAAATTTCATAGATTTATCCATCTCTTCATTAGTAGACTGAATCTTGACGTTCTGTTGTTTAAGTTTATTGTGAATAGAGAGCACAATTTATTGAGGACAATATCAAGATCATTTTTCCAGTTGGTGAGCATACCCATTAGTTCATCCTTGATGGTAGACTGGATTGGTGATTCTGTGTTTTCGCTTCGTAGCCTTTTTTGTCTTCTGCCAATGTAATTCAAAGGATTTTCCGCATCAAGTTTGGAAATATTATTTTCAGATTGGATTTTGTTAGGTAGTGGAGTACTCGGTGTTGACATTTCAAAGATTGGTTATATAGGTCCACAGTTTGCGTAGTCAAACAAACTCACCAGCGATATGAGCTCCGTTCAGTGTCGATTTCAAAGTCAAAGTCAAATGTGTTTATTTCAAGTAGGCCATTATGTGGCACTTTTGAACGTTAAAATTTACATTTAATAAAAATTGATTCTACCGTGCATTCGGAAATGTAGGTTGTTATGGAGAAGAACGCACAAGAAACTCCATACTTACTCTTTTAAAAAAAGGTTTTATACAATATTTATATAGGTACATACATTAATAAATCGTATACGTGAGGACGATGTACCCAGCACTACTATACTACATATAGGTATGAGAGAATTACAAGCATTAACAGGTAAATTCCTTTACTTGATAAATACGAACATGGTCCTCACGTACTTACAAATAGTGCAAACATAGGTACATTACCTAATTAAACAACATCAGAACAGTGTGCGAGTCAATTTTTTTAAACAAAAAAAGAAGAAAAAATAAAAATAAAGCGTTACTATAATTATGAATATAATACAAATTAACCATTTTGATTTTGTCCACACCAAAGATAGGCCTATGGAGCAGGACCAGCATGTTTCCAAGCATTCTTATCTTGAATATAATCATCTAATTTGTAATATGCTTGTTTACAAAGTGTGCTTTTAACCATTGTTTTAAATTTTCTTTCATTTAACTTTAATATCTCACAAGGTATTTTGTTATAGAATTTAACACAGTACCCCATGAAAGATGTGTGTACTTTAGCTAATCTATATGATAGTTGATCTAACTTATCTTTATTTCTGGTATTACAATTGTGTCTATCACTAACTTTACTAAAGAGATTTAAATTTTTTCTTACATACATAATATTTTCATAAATGAATTGGCAAGAAACTGTCATAATATTAATCTTTTTAAATAGCTCCCTTAGAGATTCTCGGTGACTTAACTTATATATGGCTCTGACAGCACTCTTTTGCAATATAAATATTGATTCAATGTCAGCCGCCCGACCCCACAGTAAAATACCGTATGATATAATGCTGTGAAAGTAACTAAAATAGACCAAACGCGCGGTTTCTACATCCGTTAACTGTCTTATCTTTCTAACAGCATAAGCGGCTGAGCTCAGCCGTCCTGCCAGAGATGTTATGTGAGGCCCCCATTGTAATTTGTCATCTAGAGTGATTCCTAGGAAAACTGTTTGATTTACATAGTCCAGCTAGATTAGATTCACATTCGGCAATGTGAATCTAATACATTAGGTTTTTTTTTTCATTTAGTACCAAATTGTTTGCCGTGAACCAAGTTTGGACCTGATGAATAGACTTATTCACATCATCAAGATTTTGTGATCGTCGATCTATTTTAAATATCAAAGATGTGTCATCAGCAAATAACACGATCTTCGGTTGATTTTGTAATAATTGGGGCAAATCGTTAATGTAAACTAAAAAGAGGAATGGACCCAATATAGAGCCTTGAGGAACGCCCATTGTCATTGCAGACCCTAGTGAGTTTACGCCGTTTACCTGAACTTTAAGTTGTCTGGCTTTCAAATATGATCTAAGTAATTCAAGGGCCGTATGCCTAATCCCATAGTGCTCGAGTTTTAACAATAGTGTCTCATGGTTAACGCAATCGAACGCTTTCGAGAGGTCGCAAAAGATTCCAATGGCGTCTTGTGCTTCTTCCCAGGCGTTAAAGATGTTCTTTATTAGGGTGACGCCAGCGTCAGTTGTGCAACGCCCTTTGGTGAAACCGTATTGTTGATCATGAAAGATGGAATGTTTGTTAAAATGACGCAACAATTGGTTGAGCATTAACTTTTCGAAGACTTTACTGAGCACCGGCAGAATTGAAACTGGCCTATAATTATTGGCTTCCTTGCTATCCCCGGATTTAAACAATGGAACTACTTTACTGTGTTTCATGAGGTCCGGAAAAATTCCTTGATCGACACTCGTGTTAAAAATGAAAGCTAAATAGGGTGCAATAGTTTCAATGATTGATTTACATACTTTTACAGATAATCCCCAAAGATCTTCTGTTGATTTAATTTTTAGATCTTTAAAAGCTTTTAAAATAGCCTGGGGGTTTGTATGTTGAAACTTAAACTCCGAAGGGCACGCATTTACATTCTTTCTAAGTAAGTCAGCAGAGAGCACGGGTGAGGAGTTTAAAGCTGCTGTAGTTTTAAAAGGAATATTAACAAAAAAGTTTTCAAATTCCTGAGCAACCTCTACATCTGAATGTATGGGACCATGTGCAGTCGCTTAATTAATTTCAGTATTACGCTGTTTTTTTCTACCTGTTTCATTATTTATTACTTTCCAGGTAGTTTTTATTTTATCTTCTGCTGATTTTATTTTATTGCTTATATACAGCGCTTTAGCTATTTTGCATGCAGTTTTAAAAGTTTTTGAATAATTCGCAACATATTTATCAAAGCTTGCATTATACATATGTTGCTTTAGGCCATAAAGTTCATATAGCTTTTCCCTGCTTTTACGAATGCCTGGAGTCGCCCAATCGCTAAATACGAACTTGGTGTAGATACTTTTCGCTTTCAGTGGAAAAATCTTATTAAATTGCGTGTTTAGTACTTTAGAAAATTCGGCATAGAACTCATTTGGGTCCCCTATATTATTAAAACTTTGAACACATAACTTACTATTAACGGTATTATTAAATTTTTCTAAATTTTTACAAGTAATTGGTCTAAATTTTATTTGTATTTTTTGTAAAAGTATGTAGGTACTAAACGTTATTGTTTGTCCACTGTGATCAGATGCTAACTTATTTACAATTTCTTTATCAAAGTAATCACAATTACAAAAAACGTTATCTATACAAGTCGCAGAAGAACCTGTCACTCTGGTTGGTTCCATAAAAACATTTTCCAGATTAAATGATTTAAAAAGACCCAACAACCTGATACTGTTAGTGTTATTCTCTAATAAATTAATGTTAAAATCGCCACATATGATAATTGATTTGCTACTAGTACTAACTTTTTTTAACACATCTTCCATTACAGAGTCAAACACAGATAGATTCTGGTAACTTGGAGGTCTGTAGACGCACACTACAATATGCTTATCAAGCTCAACACAAGACAATTCAATGGTGTGTTCAACCGACAATCTAACAATGTCTTTTCTTTCTTTAGATTTAATAGAGTTTTTAATAAGTATTAATGATCCGCCATGTATCATTTGTTGTCTGCTGAAATGGCTAACTACACAATAATTTTCATAATTAACGGACTTTACTTCATGATCTTTTAACCAATGTTCAGTTAGACAAATAATATCAAACTTGGTTTTTTCTAAAAATAATTCAATTTCTAATAATTTGGAAGAGCAACCCTGAATGTTCTGATTTAATAATTTTAAAGAGTGTTGCTCTCCTCTCAGCTTTGTACCACTAAATGGATTGCCAGAAGATACCTTTTTACTATGTTCTAATAATAACTGATTATTTACAGGGGTAACTTCTGTTGTCTTATGGACTAGTTTAAATCTATGTTGCTAGTTAAACTAGGCAACACAGGCTCATCAATTAATATAAAATTTGATAGATTTCCTATCAATTTATTTAAAGAATATGCTATCAACATAGCTACCTTACGTCTACATTTGTATGACAGAGAGAAAGCTCTCTGAGTTACTCTAAGTCCACTAATAAATATATTAGTGTCAAAAAACAATAATTTGTCGTTATGACAAGTCAACATTTGCAAAATGTTATTTAATTTAAAAATACGATTGTTCTCCTGTTCTGAGAAACTATCAGAGTATGGAAAAGCACATACCATCAGATTTCTTAAATTTAATCCTAACAAGGTGTGAATACCGCCCACTATGTCCTTTTTGGTAATACCAGTACTATTACCTAACAACAAAACCATTGTAGAATAATTATCCATATTCGAATTTATAATTTTTTTAATCATTTGCTTGAAACTAATATTATGGTAGCAATGATTTGTAGAACTGTAGCTAAGGTAATTATTTAATATTTTTCCAAAGTCAGAACCTATTTCGTCACTAAACATTATTGTTTTATATTCCTGTGAATTGGGTACACAGATTTTTTCTGGAAGTGCCAACATTGGTGGAGACAAGTCACCTTGCAGTGGGGTGGGTGGTGTATGGTTGGCACAGCTGCATGAGGCACTACTCAGAGACTCATACCTCTCTGCATTGTACTTCACCAAGTCCAACAATTCCCCGGCCTCAAACAAGCGCTCACTCAATTGCTGTTGTGAACTTTCATATTTCTCAAAAATATCCTTCAGTAAACACTCCTTATATAGTAAGTCATTTTGGAGGCACTGAGTATCTACATCATACTTTTCCCTACATTTATCTAGTTCTCCCATACAGGTATTTAATCTGCTTGTTATGTTAACACGATCCTTTCTTAAAGAAATATTTAATTTTAAGAGATTTTGTTTTTTCATCGTTCTCCGTGACCGTTTTATATTTTTTTTTATTTTAATATATTTTTTTAATTTATTGTGACTCATGACAATAGGACATAATGGTATAGTGTCTTCAACAGTCAAATCTATTATAAAATCAGACTCACACACTGGTTCTGACTGAAAACTGCCAACTAACTCATTATATAAACTATTAGTTTTTTTACACTGCTCGCTGACCTTAGCAGACTCAGCGATAGATAGGGCCTTATGGGCATTACACAATTCATGTTCAAGTTCTGAAACACGGTTCAAAGTTAGTTCATATGTTTCACTGCAGTTTTGATAATTTGCCGCTTGATACTGAAGTACCTGGTGTTGTTCGGCTAAGTCCTGGTGCTGAGTATGTAGCTCAGCCAGTTCACTTTTGAGGAATGTGTTCTTATGGACCACATTTTTGACTTCCACCTCACTGTCTGCAATTTCTTGGAGCAGTTTTATATTTAATGCTTTGGAGTCTTGCAGCTCCTTCAAGGAAGCTCTCAATTTTACTTTCAGCTCTTTGATTGCAGTGCTGCGGGTCATCATTTTCCTTAATTACCTGAAATATGTGGAATTTAAACTAAATAACAGTGCTTTCGTTTTCTAATATTTAAATATTTTTATATTTTTAGGTAGGAGGTAGATGAGAAAAAAAAAAAAAAAAAAACAAAACTGACTAAAGAAAAGTTTACAAGTTAATAGAGTTAAGAAAATATAATGATTACAGATAGATATGGTTAATAGGACTTAAATGTGAAAGTTAAATTGATAAAAACAAAAGAAAGAACTATTGAAAACACTGCTTTGATCTTGTTAAAATTTAGGCTACAATTTTACTTTATTTCTGTACTAGATTTTTACACTTTCTAGGTAGAATTTTAATAGAAATCCAACAGATTATTATTTATTTTGTGCAGTCAATTTATGTTGTAGTGTTTATTGTCTGGGCTAATGTTATTGTCGTCGATTTTGCTTCCACAAATAGACAAGCAAAAGGAGACATAAACCGTGCCAGTGTGTGATGGACGTAGCTCAGATAACTGAGCAATATTCTGTGATGTCGTTTAGTCTGCAGATACACTTAATTAGGACAAGAATACTCCCCGGGAATGATGATTTTTTCCTTCCGTTTCAAATCCGTCACCGTTGATGCGACCAGTTGACAGCTCAGCTTATGTTTCCTTGTTTTTCAAACAGTTGCCCAACAAAAACCCACAACAATGATTGGTAATTGAGCTCAATATTGAGTTTTGTCTATTTAATATTAATTAATCCTAGTTTAAACACTTTAAACTATTTTTTTTGAAATTAAATCTACACAGTCGTTTTTTTGACGACTGGCTACCAGTGTTGCCAGCACAGTTTTTTTCTTGAATTTAATTTAAATGTTAATAAGGGTCTTGATAAACTGGACGACAAACAATGAGCTGCCAGCCGGTGTATGTGCAAAAAATAATAGCTCCAATGAGAATTATATTTGTCACCTTCCTTCTATCCCTCTCACAAACGGCGATAACACTTGCACCGGAATCTAAGCTCCTGGTATTTTGGCGAGTTAATATTGTATTTTTATTTATGATTTTAGAAATATTTTGTACAGAAAGCAGTGCGCACGTCCATTCACTAGCGCGGTCCGAAGGAAAGCTATGTCA
Source organism: Orthosia gothica (assembly GCA_949775005.1). Taxonomy (NCBI): domain Eukaryota; kingdom Metazoa; phylum Arthropoda; class Insecta; order Lepidoptera; family Noctuidae; genus Orthosia; species Orthosia gothica. The sequence continues at coordinate 17,979,728 of OX459054.1, read as the reverse complement.
CGCTATCATAGTTTATTTTTAACCAATGTTTGAAGTGTGTACGTGTGTTTGTGTCTTTATGTATTTGTGTATCTGTCTGTGGTATCATAGCTCTTATTTTTATTCAGTTTTTATTTTGTTTGAAAACTGACTTTATCGAGAGTGTTCTTAGCTATGGTTGATAAAAATCGGTTCAGCTGTTCAAAAGTTATGGGCTTTTTACTGTTTGGATCGGCATATTTTCGATCGAAGCGTGTCTACGTAGCATAAAATAAAAATGAGACGAGTTTTTTATAATTTTATTGATTATTTGTACATTTTAAATGCGTCAATTTTTTTTTTTTTTCTGAAATTGCTTTATAGATTGTAAAAGATCTATAAAACTCGGTGTCGCATTCTCTCGTCAGTCCCGTCTGCGGGATCCTTCAAAGTGCAATCCGCCAGGCATGTGCGAGTATGCGTAGAGAGGGATGTGTGGGATACTCACCAATAAGATTTCTTCGTGTTCCTAGTCGTGCACTCGCAGTTTTGGTGGTTCCAAGTTTCCACTTAAGCTTGTTGAAAAGATCGACACGTGAGACATCATCTATGTTTCGAATCCCTAACATAAAATAAAGTTTATGATTGTTGTGTATTTTGTATCGTAGGTACCAAGACCTCTCAGAAAAATAATTGGATCTTGCGACCTTTCTTCTTACCTAATAGTAACAAAACTTAATTTGCATTCTGTTATTATAGTTCGCTTAAATTTTACTAAATTTAAAAGGCCGTATGACCTTTAACACGGTTTTGTCGATTCCTTATATCATATTTTATTTGCAGTACACACTGAAAAGACACGAGGGTTATTTATTATTTTGTTTATAGCACAAGTGTGAATAAAATATTATATTATGCCATCATTATTTTACGCGACGTCCCCTGCTAAAAATAAGGTACCCTTTCTCTGCCCGGTAGTGTCGTAAGGTATGATTAAGGTATATTGGAAAGTGAGGGTAGTATGGATTTTGTAGATTATGGAATTAATGTGGTTTATTATTATGTACGTAATAATATGCTGTTTGTCTCTTCTACGCTATGACAAGAAATAAATGGAAGATATAATACAGAATTTATAATTATGTTTGGTCATTTGAATGCAATTCCACCAACTCAAGTATTTATTTACTTTATCGTTGTTTATTTTTAATTTGATTTTTAATTCACCATTTCTATCAGACAGCATAAAAAATATGGGTTGCAATAGAATTTGAACCTTGTAAATAAAAATTTATTATTTATTTATACAATCGGATTCGATAAATAGAGAAACATATTACTCACACTATTGTCCTCGGATTTATAAAATAAATGAAAACATAAACGGATTTTTACGTAATTTGAGTCAGATATTTATCACCTAACTCTGATTTTATTTAAACAGAATGAGGAAGTCAGCACATGCTGTGTGTGTATCTTATCTTATCTTGTGGAGGGGCCGAGAAATAACGGACACTTCGACCCATGGGATTTATTGTGTTCCCCTAGATAACTTACTCCTCTCCAATCTCGTTGAAAACTCTTTTCATGAGTTTCACAACGAGACTAGGAGATATGAGCCTATAGTCTTATAATTTTGGATATCCAACCGCTAGGAGACTCATTCGCTTACCAGACAGTGCATCGCATGTGCACAGAAGGTGCTCTATGCGTTTCGTATGTTCCTCACACAACCTGCACATGGTGTCGCGGTTAGACCCATTTTCATGAGCATGTCGTTGGTTCCAAAGTGCCCAGTAAAGGCCCCAAGCAGGTAGCGGATTTGCCCCCTGCTCATATTCCAAATGCATTCCCGGGCTTTGAACGTAGAGCCTAGGAATTTCTTGGAGTGTTTTAGACCGGTATAAGACAGCCAATGTTTTCGTTGTCTTTGATCTGCAAACTCCCTAAATGTGGCTTTGACGAGACACGTCGAAATGCCTACACATGGTTCTGGACCCACAAAATCATTTGCTGAGCCCTCTCTTGCCAGTTCATCTGCCACTTTGTTACCATGGATTCCTTTGTGCCCAGGGACCCACATCAGTCTTACCCTGTTATGCTTCCCAAGCCTGTTAAGGGCCCGGATAGCATCCAGAATAAGTCTGGAGTCCACTTTGTAGGATACCATGGCTTTGATTGCAGCCTGACTGTCACTAAGAATATATATGGATTTGCCTCTGGATCCTCTATCTATATTCTCTTGAGCACAGGTTATTATGGCATATGTTTCTGCTTGGAATACAGTTGCCATCTTCCCTAAGCTTCTGCTACATTTGTAACCTTTTGCGTAAATTCCCGCTCCTGCACCTGATTCCATTTTGGATCCATCAGTGTACCATACCAGACTATCTTGTTCTGGTGGATCGATTCCCTTCGTCCAGTCCTCTATTGTAGGGATTTGGACCTTGAAAGACCTTTCAAACACAAACATAGTTTGCATTTTATCGGATATCATGCTTGTTACCCGATCCAGGTTTTCATTCCCATCGAACTTTGTATGGTTAGTCTTTGGCTTAGAGGCACCCCATAGTCCAGCAACAGCAAGACGATGTAATGTCTTCCTTGCCTCGAATTCAACCATCATATGCAGAGGAGGGATATTAAGGTATCTCTCAATCGCTGCCGTAGGCGTTGTCCTGAAAGCACCCGTGATGCCGAGACATACTGTTCTTTGTAACCTGGTGAGTGGTGCTTTGCACGAGGCAAGCTTTGTTCTTGGCCACCACACTATGCTGCCGTATGTGATAATAGGTATTATCATTGTCCAGTACAGCCATCGTATCACTTTGGGCTTTAGCCCTCAAGTTTTACCGTAGGTGGAGCGACACATGCCGAACACTCGTAGGGCCTTTGTAGTAATATTTTCCACATGAGTTTTCCACCTGAGTTCTTTATCAAGCGTTACACCCAGATATTTAACTTCGGTGGACCAGGGCAGCTTTATTCCATTGAGGGAGGGCTCTCCTAGGTTTCCTAGTTGTCTTTTCCTCGTGAATAGAATAATGACTGCTTTGCTTGGGTTGATAGAGAGGTGGTTCTTTGTACACCATTCTTATGTCATCCTCAATGCCTGTTGTAATAATCCCGAGACTATGTTCGGGAATTTACCATTAACCATTATAGCTATGTCATCTGCATAGCCTACTGTGTAGAATGGTCCGGTTTTGAGTTTGGTAAGTAGCGAATCTACTACCAAGCACCACAGTAACGGTGACAGCACTCCGCCTTGCGGACAACCTCTTGTTGTTTTTGCACTAAGTCTGTCTCCCATCAGTTCCGATCTGACTATCCTGCTTCTCAGCATATTGTCAATCCAGTTGCACGTGGTATCATTGATGCCATGTTCCTTTGCAGCAATGCGTATGGACTCAAATGTTGTCTTGTCGAAGGCTCCCTCTATGTCGAGGAAAGCCCCGACACATATCTCCTGTCCCTCAAGCGCAGCCTCGGCTCGACTCGCAACATAGTGCAATGCTGTTTCCGTAGATTTGCCAGGGCTGTAGGCGCACTGTAAATGATAAATGATTTTATTTCTGTAAGTTGGTTTGTACAAACGCTTTTACATGTCTCACATATTTTTTTTTTAAACTAGATGATGTCGGCGTTTCCTATCTGACTACTCTGAGAAGAAAGGCCGAAACAAACTCAGAGGTCACAGTCTCTTTTAAAGTCCTGACAAAATCTTGGTTCGATCATGTGAAGACCATGTAGACTGATGTCTGAAATGCTCTTTTGAGGAAAGAACCAGCCAGATTGAGTGGACCTGTCCAGTCAGTGCACGCATTTGTCAATAACCGAGCAGCTCAACTCAGAATTTAAGGAGCTCAACGATTCGACGAACAAGTAGTTTATGTAGAGGGAATACTTTAAGTAGTCCCTCTCTTAGGTACCTGTCTACCAGTTTCTCCAGAGCTTTTAGGAGACAGGATGATAGACTGATAGGCCTGTAAGCTTTAGCTTCCTCATAAGTTGGTCTACCCACCTTCGGTATAAAGGTGACTTTGAGCATGGAGGGAGGCCTCCATGCTTTGGGTACGTACCCAAAGGTTATGCAGGCTCTGTAGAGCTTGCTCAAATGGGGTATCAAAACAGATGCCCCTTCTTGCAATAGTATTGGGTAGATGCCATCCGGACCAGGGTATTTGAGAGGCTGGAAGCACGCTATTTTTTTATTTTTTTTTATAACCTATAGGCTCGCGCTTGACCACAATCTCACCTGATGGTAAGCGATGATGTGGTCGACGATGAAACACGCTTGCCTAGAAATAACCTATTCACTCTTGGCTTAAAGACCCCTAGATTGTAGCTATCGGGAAACACAGACTCCGGCTTTAGTTTATTTTCATCTACCACTTTCTTTGCCGTTAGCCAGTTATTTTTGGTCGTGTGCCTTGTGAGCTCGTCCCTTGTGACTGGTTCCTCTTCATCGCTGTCGCGCAGTATACATTCTGGGAAGTTAGTCCTAAACATCACGCCCAGATTGTCCTGTCCAGTTTCCGTGAGATACCCATTCTCATTCTTTATAGATGATAGTGGGTTTGTCTTAGTCATGGACATTGCTTTGCACACTCTCATTCCATTTGGCAGAGCTTCAATGCAGGTGCAATGCTGCCGCCAATTAGTACTTTTGGCCTTGCGTACCGCCGTGTTATACCTTGTCAGCATGCTATGATAGCCAGAGAAATCCTTCTTGGCTTTTGCATCATTAAAGGCCTGTCGTGTTTCCTGACGTATTTTAACTAGTTCAGGAGTCCACCATGGTTCCTTTTTACGAAAGGCCTTTTTCTCTGTGCAATTATATTCCCATGCACCGATGGTGCCCACCTTGATTCTGTCCGCTTCAAATTCTATATCTAGTATGGAATTAAGCTTACCTTTAGGGCTCCCTAGATTTATTTTTAGGTCCCTCCTGTACGAGTCCCAATTTGTATGCCTTGGGTTTCTCCTTCGTCTAGTTTCGGCTAGTCCCGCCGTCCTAAACCTAAAGCATATATAATTATGGTCAGACAGAGAGATTTCGTCCGATACATGCCAGTTTTCAATATGAGCGCTGGCCCTGTTTGAAGCCAGTGTCAGGTCAATAACTTCAGTTCTCGCCGAGGTCCTGAAAGTAGGTTTTTTGCCTGCGTTAAGGATTTGTAAAGAAGAGCTTACCACAAAGTCCAACAAATCCTCCCCTCGTTTGTTGACATCTGAACTGCCCCAAACGACGTGGTGTGCATTCGCATCGCAGCCAAGTATCAGGTCGAGGTTTTCTTGGTTGCCGTATTCAACCAGTCTTCTGATTAGTGGTGTTACTGGTTCCTTTTGTTCATATGGGAGATAGGCAGAGGCAAGGATAATTCTCCTTTTCTCTGTTCCCGTCCCCACTTGGATCAAAGCTGTTGTGAGATCCCTGTAACAGAAAGTACGTAAGGGCATTGCCTCTATACCGCCCCTGATATAGATGCAAGTCCTCGCGTCATTAGTTGGACAGTCATAGAGTACCATACCTCCTGTCCCACCTAAGCCTTTTATAGTCCCCTTATACAGATAAGGTTCCTGTATCAAGGCAACGTCATATGTGTTAAGCTTCAGTTGCCGAGCCAGAAAGGCAGTAGCGGTTCTGCAATGATGCAAATTTATTTATACACACCTTAGGCCCTCCATCTTGGATGATTTTGATGGGCCTGTGTTGATATGGGAGGGCCTTAGTTTTGAGGCCCCTCCTCCATCGCCTTGCTCTCCTCGAGAGCAGTCGGCGACTCAATCCCCAGGGTGTCGAAGTCCCCGAGGATGTCATCCTCGTGGTCTGCCTCCGACGCCCTGGTCTGAACCTCTGTCTCCTGCGCTGCGTCGTGAGCAGAGGTCCATCCTCGGAGGGCTCCGCTTCTGCTTCCACAGTTGGCGCCTCTCCCTTGTCATCTTCTAGGAGCTTGAACGAGTATCGTTCAATTCCTCCTGGAAGAGAGTAGCCCGCGGCCTTGATGACCCCAGCGGACACCCCGTCCATGAGGACGATATGACGGATGCTCAGTGAGAGTATTCACGACCTTCCAGTCATCCGTCCTCAAGGCAGGGTTAAGTCGCTGGAGCAGTCGAATGGCCCGGGCAGAGTCTTGCAACGCCAAGTTGCGACTCTTCCATGCCATTTTGACTGGCTTTGGAAGGTCCTTGACGTCGACGACCTTGAGTTTCAGGGAGCCAAGTTCCACATTGTGGATGGCACCCCGAAACCAGCAAGCTGCATCAGAATCGTCGCAGGATACATGTACTGCACCTACAACGACTCCGGGAGCAACTGTGAGAACAGGCAGAGGATCCGGCGCATCTTCCAGTTTCTCAATTATGAGCTCCTGGATTGGCACCAAGTCCTCCGCCTTCAGGTACTCCTCTGGGTACTTGACTGTGACGACAGCGAGTTTCACAGCCGCCACCGCATCCCTAAATGATCCGGTTGAGGATGAATGCCCTTGGGTCTTCATCTTCTTGGCCGCCTTGTCCCCGCTGTTCCCGCTGAGAACAGCACGCGGTCTCTTTGATGGGCCCTCCGTAGGAGTCCCCTCAAGAGCCACCTGCTGTCTCAGCTTTTGGCGCTTTGCCACTGCGCCCCAGATCGTCCAACCGGAAGCCAGCCTGATTCATGCCGGCCGCCGGGAGACGACGGATGCTACCTTTGCCGGTCGCGTCCGGGGCTGCAAGGTCCGAGGTCATTTGTCCTCTAACGCAAGGGTCCCATGTCGCGCCAGCTTCGGCAGTATCCTTATGCCCGGTGGGCTGGTTTGCAGTTCCGCCCTTTGGTGGTCCCACAGCAGTGCCGACCCTCGACAGTGCCGCAGCAGTACCGTCAATTGACAGTCCCACCACAGCCCCATCTCGAGACGATCCCACTGCAGTCTCGCCTCTGGACGTTCCTGCTAGGGAAGATGCAGTCCCGGCTTGCGCCGGTCCCGCCGTCTGGTGTACAGTCCCAGCTTTTGCCGGTCCCGCCTTTTGGAGCGCAGTCCCAGCTTTCGCCGGTCCTTTCGCCTTGTGGTTTTTTTTCTTTTTAAAATCCATTAAAAATCCCGTTTTATATTTTCATCCCTCAACTATCCCCACCCGCCATGGAGTGCTCAAGTGGCGATGCTACGGCAGCACCAGGGATTAGTCGAGGGATATAGCCCCCCCCATTAGTTGCTCACGAGACTGCACAGCACCAACCCACACCGCTACCACTAGCGATGCGAGCGAGCACTGCCGCCTGCAAGCCCCCAATGGGAGTGAACTCGCCTGGAGGTCGTCTGACCGGACCCCGCAGCCGATTGACCGTAGCTGGCTAAGCTACGGCCTCCCGTGTGAAGAGAAATCCGGGCCAAAGTGGAGTGTTGCCTCAGAGACGTTAAACCGCCTACGCTCGTCGGCTCAGCCACCAGGATCCCTTCATCCCCCCGTACGGGTCCCCGCGCACGACACAAACACGCGGGAGGTCATTGCTATCCATCATTGTTCTCGTTCAATGGTGGACACCCAGGGGCATGACCTCGCCACCCCTGTGTTGCGTCGCCCGGTGATTTCTGTAACGTCTATTTCATAGGGAATTAGACCAAAAACAGGGCGGCAACCACGAGAAGGAAAATCTCCGCACTTGCCTTGAGGATCTACACGACCGTAGCACTCTCCCTCAAGACCACGCCACCTTGCCGTCTCTGAAGGAGACGGACAAGGTAGGCAGTCCATCGACAAAGCCAAGCCCTACGAGGCTTGTCGCTGAAAGCTCAAAGCGTAAGTTTGTTAACACAGGCCAGCCCCCAAAATGTGTGTGTATGCTCAGGTGTATGATTCCGCATTCAAGCTGCGTAACGATAATACTACTAATACAACAATGACAACGTACAATACTCTACTTCTATCTTCTTCATTCATAAACTTTAATATGAGGTATTTTTTGTTTACTTTTTATATAGGTAATGTCAATTTATCTCTGGGAGTAAGTTATCATTTATTTAGGAAAAATATTCTGCCTAGGTAACAACATGATGATAAGTAGCTACATCATAATGATTATCGGCACGGATTCTATTACTTAAATTATTTTTCTGATGGAAAACTATGTCTACTACCGCTATGTGCCATGCAACTTTTTCTGCGAAAAAATGCACTGTTTCTAAAGGTAGAAATAGGGTACGGAACCGAACCGAAAGACAAGGAAAATATATTTATTTATTTATTATTTACTTTATTACCGTTAACTATTAGGTTAGGAAGTATGTAGAAAGCAACCAGCTGGTAAGGGAGGAGGCAGAAGGGAGGTAGTTAGGAGGGGACGTTAATAAGTACAAATAATCTAGATTTATTATATGTAAATGAATGGTTATTACGTACTTCACTAAAGTTTCAAAATCCTGCAAAATACTCTGTAAAACTAACAACGACTCGCAAACTTACACAAAATTAAATAACGTAACATTATAATAATCCATTTTAGTTCAAGAGTCAGTCATACTCATACAAACGATTTCGCGCACTCGTCGCATACAGCCGTGCTCATCAATGCATTAATAGTACATTACAGCAGAATCCAGTAAGTAAGCCTTCCTGGCCGAGTATGAGTTAACCGGACCGAACCGCAGGTGAGGTCCGGTTATATACGAGGCCAGGATGGCTTTCTTACTGGTTGAGGTTTGTATAATGCTTTTCTCAAAAATGAAAGAAAGTTTAACAACAAATTCGTTTAATTAATATTGAAGGTTACATTCATATTAGGGCAATTACTGATAGATATTGTGATCGATTTACCGGGGGCATTTATATTTGTTTGTTGTACATCTTGATTAACGGACTCTTTAATCCAACATGATTTATAAACTGAAATGACTAAATACAAACATAAAATCCCACACTATACTTCTACAACATTACTAAGTACAAAACGCAACGTGCATACTTTTTCTGCGTCGCGTTATGTGTCACAGACACATAAAAAAAAAAAAAAAAAAAGTGTCACAGACAATAAAATGGATGTTTAAGGCTCCAAAATATATTATGTATCTCATAAAATGTCATACCAAAAAGAGATAGATATATATTTGGAGCCTCCCTCTAACCATGTTATAATGGCTAAACTCTAATCTGTGTCTGGTACTATGTTTTTTTTTTCTAAGCAGATCTAAAGAGGATGACCTAAACCGTGCGAAGCCATAAAAAAAAAAAGGGATGAAGGATGACCAAGTGTCCAGTAAGTAAATTACATACTTACTTACTGGACAGTAGGAGATTCCAAATTTAAAATCTCGCTTCTTACCGGACAGTTGTGAATAGTCTCCGGTAGAGTTCACTTTCTGGATACTTTTTAGAGATGTTATGTCAACATTACATACCATTTTTGAGAAAAAATAATTTAAATTAACGTTTTAGCATAAATCGTGACCTAGTTTTAGTTTATTGACGTGTAATATTGACATTCTTTGAAATTGCAAATAAGTGAATAATGGACTGACTGGATTATATATTATTATAATCTGAAAGATGGAAGGCAGCCCCTTTAATCGGAGTGGGGTGATGCGGCGCAGCCCTCCTTCAACACCTACACCGACCCAGCCCCAACAACCGAGACGTCTTCAAGCCAAGGAAGAAATTGAGGTAGTCTCAACTGCGGAGATACAGAACTGGATGGGTTCCATTGAACAACACTTGGGTGAGGTGTGTGCTATTGCGTCTGAAGGAAAACTTAACTCAGATCAGAAGCTTACAATAACCAATTTGTGCCGTAAGGTTGGATATGGAGTCTCGCAACTGGCTGTTCAATACCAGTCGCTTAAACAAATTGCCCTTAGGGCCCATAACTCCCTAAAAATATTGACCGAAGAAAGAGACTGCGTAACGGACCTAAGGGAGTGTGTAATGGAGATGAACCGGAATTTTAAGGAATCCTGTGCAAAGCAGCAGGAAACAGCTGCATCATCTTTTGCAGACATGGTGAAGAAGGGGTCTAACAACTTCGTTCGTCCTAATACTTTTAGCTCCGTGGCGATTTATCCCTCCAGCGATGAAACCAAGAACATAGTCCAGAAAATGATATGCCCTGGTGAAATGAAGCTGAAGGTGAGAGGCGTACGCAAGATAGGGAAAGGAGAACTCATAATTAGCACGGAGACAAAAGAGGACCTAGATAAGCTGAGGCAATCAGTTCAAACTGCTTCGTTAGGGCTTACAGTCAATGAACCGAAAAGACGCAACCCACGCATAATAGTGATTGGAGTTCCAGCATCAATGGCGGAAAATGAGGTTTATAAAGCCATTTACGATCAAAACTTAGCCGACAAACTGCCATCTATATCAAGAGATACCTTTTTCTCAAACTGAGCTAAAGGACTGCTATTAAGAAATCCAAGATAGAAAAACCCACCAACACTTTCCCCGGCCTGGGAATCGATCCCAAGACGTCATGCTTAACAGAAGCCCTTTCGACTACTAGACCAATGAAGTAGTTCAGTATATCATCATCATCATCATTTCAGCCGAAAGACGTCCACTGCTGGACATAGGCCTCCCCCAGGCGTCGCCACATTGACCGATCCCGTGCGTCTCGCATCCAGCGCCTTCCCGCAACCTTAACCAGGTCATCGGTCCACCTAGTGGGAGGCCTTCCAACGTATCGTCTTCCAGTTTGCGGTCGCCACTCCAGAACTTTTCGGCCCCATCGGCTATCCGTTCTGCGAGCAATGTGCCCTGCCCACTGCCACTTAAGTTTGGCAATTCTTCGGGCTATGTCGGTAACTTTGGTTCTCCTGCGGATATAATCATTTCTGACGTGATCACGCAAGGAAATTCCGAGCATAGCCCTCTCCATTGCCCTTTGGGTGACTTTAAGCTTTCTGATAAGGCCCATTGTGAGCGACCACGTCTCGGTCCCATAGGTGATCACTGGCAACACACACTGGTCATAGACTTTTGTCTTGAGACACTGCGGTAAATTGGACGAGAAGATACCACGCAACTTCCCGAACGCCGCCCAGCCGAGTCGGATTTGACGGTTGACCTCTTTCTCGAAGTTGGACCTACCCAACTGGACCGTTTGTCCCAGGTAAACATAATCGTCTACAACTTCAAGTGTAGAGTCTCCGATCTTGATAGGAGTGGGTGTTACATGGGCGTTCACCATGACCTTGGTTTTGTCCATGTTCATTTTAAGACCCACTCTTTCGGAAGCTCTACTAAGGTCATCGAGCATTTTACTGAGGCTCTCCATGGTCTCAGCCATGATCACTATGTCGTCGGCAAACCGAAGGTGAGTGATGTACTCGCCATTAACGTTGATGCCAAGCCCCTTCCAGTCCAGAACCTTGAAGACGTCCTCCAGCGCAGCAGTGAACAGTTTCGGAGAAATTACGTCTCCCTGTCTTACGCCGCGCTGGAGAAGGATTGGTTTCGAGGTCTGATCCTGTAGACGGACTGACATGGTGGCGTTTTTGTACAGACACTTCAACACCTCAATGTACCGGTAGTCGATCTGGCACCGTTGGAGAGACTGCAGTACAGCCCAAGTCTCGATCGAATCGAAGGCTTTCTCGTAGTCCACAAACGCTAAACAGAGAGGCAAGTTATACTCTTCGGTCTTCTGTATAACCTGCCGCAGCGTATGTATGTGGTCTACGGTGCTAAAGCCTTTTCGGAATCCGGCTTGTTCGGGAGGCTGGAAATCGTCAAACCTGCGCGCGAGACGATTCGTGATGACTCTTGAAAACAACTTGTAAACATGGCTAAAAAGCGAGATGGGCCTATAGTTCTTCAGCCGGGCATTGTCACCCTTCTTGAAGAAGAGTACCACCACACCCCTGCACCATGCCTGTGGCGTTTTGCCCTCGAGTATGACGGAATCAAAAAGCTTCTGAAGGGCCTTGAGGACCGGTTTTCCACCCGCCTTCAGGAGTTCAGCCGTGATTCCGTCATCACCCGGCGCCTTGTTGTTTTTAAGCTGTTTCAGAGCCATCCTAATCTCGTACAGGCTGACGTCCGGGATATCTTCGGTATAGTGTCGGGTCAATCTAGCTCTTGGGTCGTTTGCTAGATTCGCAACGGGTTTACTGGTTGACGTGTACAGTTCAGTATATAGTTACACATATTAAACAAAAAAAATGTTTGATTGTCTGTTTATTCTACAGTAAGGTGATCAGGATACATGCTCCTTTAAGTTCCTCAATTTTTTTAATAAAAAAAATGTTCTTATTAAAGAATTAAAAAGAATCTAATTCTTTACTGAATTTCATTTAAAACTCATCATCATCAGCATTTCAGCCATAAGACGTCCACTGCTGGACATGGGCCTCCCCCAGGCGTCACCAGATTTACCGATCCCGTGCGTCTCGCATCCAGCGGTTTCCCACAACCTTAACTAGGTCATTGGTCCACCTAGTGGGAGGCCTTTCAACGCATCGTCTTCCATCTCGTGGTCATCATTCCAGACCTTTTTGGCCCCATCAGCCTTTCGGTCATAACGTTCGCGTTAATTGGTCATTTAAGACTGAATTCACTAATTATTAGAGAAATTTAGTGAGAGAGTAGGAAAGGCAGCAGTTGAGTATCAAGTTCTGTGCGGCTTACTGCTTCCTGTCTGTACGGTTGCTGTTGAATCGAGCTTGTGGCTATTGAATGTAGATGGTTTGTTGTGACTATGTCTTTGTGGTCAGGCGACCTGAAAGCTGCGTGTAGCTGACGTGATGTGATCCATAGCGAGGACTGTTCGCAAGCTGGGCTCATTTTCCTCCACGAATGGAGTAACGTGGAGTTGACATCAGGCCACCTCATCCCAAGCCGGAACCCCTTCCTTCGACAGAAGGCGTCTGACCGGGTATGTCTGCCTGTAGCAGAGATACCTGGTATAGTGTTCACTGGCTGACCTGCACCCCCTCCGAGTGGCAGGCATACAAATTTGATTTCACGCTTTATATAACTTTCTTGTTTATTTTGAAACCAGAACCAGACCAGCCAACTGCTACCAACAACCCTACCTATATTTTTATGTTGAACATAGTTCAGTTTCGGGTCAATTTTAACGATCAGTACTAATTGTTAACTGTGAACTTGTACGTGATGTACCCCTTAATCAACGTTATATTGTCTTTTATAAATTGACTTTATATCTCATTTAGCAAAACCTAAGCCTAATCGTGACTTGTACCTAATATTTCACTTTTCGTCCAATTTTCGAGTCGTAACTTAATAAGTTTCACTTCAAAAACTCTTAGGTATAGTTACTTTCTAGAAAATAAGGCTATTTCTGTTTAAGCAAAATGTAACCAAAATATTATGATCTATTTATATAAATTAATAATAATAATGTAAAAGAGTGTTTAAAAAGGGGAGACGGGAAGAACTCTTCTAGCTCGCTGATGGGAAAAGTGTCCTGAACGCAGGCAGCAAACGTCTTCTTCAAAATTTTGTTTTTTTTTGTGATAGGCTAGCGCTTGACCGCTATCTCACGCAAGCAGTGATGTGGCCGACGGTGAAGCACAATTGCCTAGAAGAAAGCTATCCAGTCTTGACTTAAAGACCCCTTATTTGTAACTATCGGGGAACGCAGACTCCGGCAGGGTTTTCCACTCCTTAGCTGTACGCACAATAAAACTATTCCCAAAACATTTATTGCGTCAAGTAACTTCTAAACCACGTCAAACTGCTAATGTCGTACAGATAGCTTAGAGAACTTCCCCTACGGACTAACTACTCAATAATGCTCCGATTCCGATGTTGATTGCGATTGGGATCCCGATAATAGCCTGTGGACCGTATCGCGGGTCCATTTGATCGGTTCATGTCAGGAGGCCCGGAAGTAACTCGTTATTAAGATTAGGTAAAGATTTTATTTATTTATTTATTTTTATTTATTTCTGGTTCTTGTAGGGTTTACCTCGCGATAAAGTGAGTAATTAATGCACTCGTGTTAATTTACCAACATAACACTCATGCATCATTAACTCACTTTGCGCTCAATGCAACAATCTACTATTCAACGTTCATAAGATACCTAAGTACTATGAAAAACCTCTCTCGCGATAAAAATCAGCATATTTCTGCCTTATCTTCACAGAAAACCTCCATTGACTAATATCTAAGTTCACTTAAGATTAAACCGAAATGAAAAATATCAAGCCACATAGAATTCATCATCAAGGTAAATTGAATCCTAGTTTAAAAGAGATTAAGTTGAAATTGATTGGCAAATGATCAGTGAATAAAGGCGTAGTGTACCGATTTTACAGCTCAATAGAGATATCGATTCTATTCTGATCGTCATTTATTTTCACGTTGTTTACCTTGTGGTGGTAGCAGAATTAAAGGTTTGGTAGATAGTCTACAAGAAAGAATCTGTTAGTTATTTTTGGAGGAAATTATAATAAATGTGGATGGATGGAGAGGGAAATTAAGGCCAAAGAAAACATGGATCCATGGACTGTGTGAGGAGTGACATGAAAAAAAAAGCGGCACAGTGATAGAAAATGTGTTGTGCCGACCACAAGTAACATGGGATAAGCGTGCTTCACTGTAGTCTACAGTGAAGCACGCTTGCAGTCATCGCTTACCATCAAGCGAGATAGTGGTCAAACGCGAGCCTATCGTTAATTAAAAATGTCGTGACTGCATAATGACAGTAAAGCAACGGTTCCCGAGGTCGGTCATCCACGGGTTGACCATCTTAACATATCCACTGACATTCCTCCGTGCCTCGGAAAGAACGTTATGCTGTTAGACCCGATTGTCATTTGTAGATCTTTGATAGGCCAAAAGCTTGACACCAGTCTTGTCTTCTTTACACAAGCTGTACGGTCTCATCACCGTACATTTTTCTGCATACTTGCAACCTACTTTAGGCCAACGATGTGCGTCATAATTTGACAGTATAAAATATCATAACAAAGCAACCAACGTTGATAGTGATCTTATAGCCGTGTTGCTATCCAAACCAAGAGAGAGAAATAGTCGCCTTCCATCTTAGTTATACCGTAGTTTACATAACTCAAATATATTTAACTAGTGGATCTAACTGTGACATGTTTCTCTCCTACCAACTAACGGCGAATCAGTGTACGGACTTACGACCTGTACACAAGCTAAAGTCTTGCAGTCGTGTTATCCAGTTATTGAGTTGTGAAGAGCAAACAGGTAGTAAAATATTGGTACCTACTCACCACCATCCGGTAAGACTAGAAGTAGACCCCAACATAGTTGAAAAAAAGTAAAAGAAACTTTTTTTTTTTTTCAGTAACTAGCGAAAACCTCGCGGTTTCACCCGCGTAGTTCCCGTTCCCGTGGGAATACAGGGATAAAAAGAATTTTGGACTCAGTCCAGTAGTTTTTAAGTGTATTCGTTAAATACAAATCTTTCCTCTTTTTAATATTAATACAGACTAGCTTCTGACCGCGGCTTCACCCGCGTATAAAAGTGTTTTATTATCCCAAGGGAATACAAACTATCCTATGTCCTTCTCAGGGTCTGAAACTATCTCCAAGACAAATTTCATCTTAATCGGTTCATTAATCTACCTCACAAAGTTTATCATAATATTACAGAATAGATTTAAATATTTATCTCTTCGAGCTTTTCGTTGATAAATTCAAACCGATTTTACTTTACTTGTCGGAATTTTATCTACAATTTTATTTGTTGAATATTTTCTGTGTCTGTGCAGCTTTTGTGGTGGCGGTCGAATGGTTACATCGTTTTGTTCAGCGTGTTTCAGCAGATGTCGAAACAATACAACATAAGCGAATACTGTTTTGTTATTGTTGTGGTCTTGTGAATTGAATTTTTGTGACAATGATTTTACAAACATACAATTAATTTTATCCCCTTAGATTTGTCTGTTGAATCTCTGGAATTATTGACCTCAATAAATCACACGTACATCCCATCCCACCTATTCGCAGGAAACGGTTTTGGGAATACTTTCATTGTGATTTTATAAGGAGAGGAATTCTCTGTCGGAGTCAGTGTTTTGTGAGAGCCTTTAAGTCAAGAATGAATAGTTTACTTACTAGAGCAGCGTGCTGCAACGTCAACCACATCATCGCTTACCATTAGTCGAGATAGTGTATCGATAATAAAGTAAGTTCAGGAATAAAATGTACAAATTATTCCGAAATGAAGCGGCCACGATAACATGCCACTTTTTCTAGTTGCCAAGGTCTCTTTAAAAATCATTTGAATCGTATAGTATAGTCCCCGGCATGTAGCTTGGCAAGGTTTTGACTTAGTGGGGATAAGTTCGCGCATAGTGCGTGAACTGACCAACCACCATATAGAGCGAACGGAACGTGGACGCGACGCGATTGGTCAGTCGATCCTTGTGTCAACAGACCATCCAATCGCGTGCTCGGAACGGTGCCAAACTTTTTCTGCTTTTCGCTTGGTAACCAAAGAGACCTAAAAAACGACTTGTATGCATCTATCTAACGACTCTTGCCAAGTTACATGTCGGCACATTATTTGGCAAGCTAGCAACTATATCGTGTTTAATTCATCACAATAGCATCCTCCAATGTCGTCGATTGAATCTCGCTTCAGAACAAAAGCAAAGCGGTTATTCTTGATAGTCGACTCTCTCGGGAAATTGTCGGCAGAGCCTACAAATTGTACCGAAGGCTTTACTGGCGTAAAGCTGTGGATACATCAAAAACTAATATCTACTAGTATACGGCTTAAAAGTGAGACGAAAATTCACAAATAAATTCATAGAAAGGTATCTCCTTTATATTCATTGTAACTAGTTTTTTTTCTGCGATTTCGATTCTATGGCCTATACCACAGGGCCCGTGCATTTTTGCGGCTAAAGAGCCTATGACTCTTAACTACCTATAGTTTATCTTGCTAACAGTGAACGTATTTTTGGAATCATATAAGTAATTTCAGAGATAACATCCTACAAAACATATTTTACTTCATTGTCTTCTATTTCCTTCCCTTGTCCCATTATTTGGGGTCGGGTCTCCTCACTTTCCTGCGCCAATTTGTTCTGTCTTAGGTTGTCTGTTCGGGCAATTGGGCTCGGGCTCACTTGAGACTTGAGTTTGAGTCAGACTTTTGTTATAAATTGTGACTTTATTCAAAGAGTCTTAAAGTCCATTTTAATGAATTAAATTTTTATAACATTAAAACTGTTTTCCCCGAATGATAAGGCAGAGGTTTACCTATTAGTACACCTCCATTTCATCAGATATGGTTAAATCCCTTGTAATACGAGGCGAGACTATCAACCGTGCACATTCCAAGCTCCAGGCTATTCTAACTCGCGACGATATATTTTAAAGAAATAATATTTAAAACAATAAAAATATTTTGAAAATCATACAAGTCATACGATAATTATGTTTGAATGTTTTTAATCAATCACGCTTCAACCGCTGCTGGAATGATTTTAATAAAATTTAGAACACAGGACACCATAGCTTGAATTAAAACTTTAATCTTAGTAGTTCGTCCCCGTGTGACACAGGCAAAGTCACTGGCCAAAGAATAGAATAGACTACACTTTATTGCACACCATAAAAGTTATACACATCAAAGCTAAGTTTATTAATAATATTTGTCGAAACTGCTATTCGATTTTATATTAAAATAAGTAAAGATCCAACAGACAAACTATGTCTATAGTTTTGTTGGACGTTATGTACTTTATATAACTTACAATGTACCGTTTTTATCAATCAATAAATAAATAAATAAATAATAATTAGCTCCTGCCAGCGACTTCGCCCGCGTGAGAAGTGTGTTTTTATCCCAAGAGATCATTATACCGAAATGAAAAAGCCTGTGTGCTTTGCCTGACTATCATCTATCTTTGTGCCAAATTTCATCCAGACGCGATCAGCCGTTTTAGCGTGATTGAGTAATATAATACACACATCGAAAACTTTCGCAGTTATAGTACATATCGTCATCATCGGCCTTTTAATGTTCCCACTACTGGGACACAGGCCTCCTCTCTGTGAGAGGGAATGGGCCTGATCCACCACGCGGGTACAGTGGTGATTGGTGGATGTCGCATATCTACGAATTTTTGGTTGTAGGATATCCACACGATGTTTTCCTTTACCGTTTTTAGAGCAGTGGTGATAAAATAATTTACACAAAGTAAAGCTCCTGCCTGGGTTCGAACCCAAAACCTATGACACGTGTTACGTATGCCTAGGAATCTGCTGACATTGCGGACACTGAATAGTCTCAGACCTTAATGACAGTGCCATTACTGTGAAGTCAACGCACGTAGTAGACATTCACTGACACAGAAACGTACGGAGCATACAGGAAGTTACTGACGGTGCAATTACATTGAAACCGATCTAGCCATGACTTCAGGGAATCGATCAATTCCGAACTAATATTTAAGAGCTTTTCTTGTAAGAAGGAGGCATTCCATATTCCTACATCGAGTAGGATGGATTCTCGTAGGCTAGTTAGTTGTAGTTAGTCTATTTAATTATTGTAACGATTCCATGTCCTAACATCGGCTTGGAATGGACATTTGTAGGTTAGCTAGTTGTAGTTAGTAGTAGTAACCATTCCATGTTCCAACCTCGACTTGGAATGGGCATTTGTAGGATAATTAATTGTAATTAACTTTAATAATTAAAACTTTAACCGTCTTACTAAAAGAGATCGCGGTATGCGATAAGGCTGCCCATTGTATGTTTTTAGTTATAAGTTTATTTTTTTCTTGTTTATTATGGTGTACAATAAAGTGTATATAAATAATAATAAATAAAGTTATACCAGGTATAACAAAAGAATAACCATACATTTTCATAGGTTTATACTTGGTATAACTTTATTCTGTGTTTATAATAAGAGAGTAAGAATCATTTCGGGTTTCTTTCCAATCCCCCGGCTGTGGTAAACGTAATTCACGTAAGCCAGGACCGTTATCACTTGGCACCACTGATACATATTAGTAAGAAGGTATAATCTATCTAATCTAATACCTTTAAACGAGAAATTCTTTGTATATAATATAATCTGAATCTCGGAAACGGTTCATTAGGCTTGTGTAGTACATGTACTATGTACTATTAGGAAGCAATTCCTTTAGGTGAACGAGAACGAACTATTCCTTTTCTGTCGTCTAAATCGTTCATCTAGTACAGTGATCCAAGTGACATCGAATCGCTCGAGTGCTGAATCAGAATGAATTAGTACAGTACGAACTACGATTGTCGGAGCCTGAGCGAGTGAGCGAGTTGAGAGATTTGAGAAGCGTGCGCGCGAGCGTGATAACTGATGAACGACGAATTAGTACAGTTTGCTCTGTCTACGAACAATCTCGGTGACCGACCTGGCGCACAAGAATCTTAATGAATGGTGAACTAAAATGAACTAATAGTACTAGAAGACCGAACTAGTTCATTTCAACGATTGTACTAGTTCAGAGCGTTCTATTCAGTGTCCGAGTAAGAACAAGAATATTTTCATGAAATTTAGTATGCAGGGCGTTTGGGGGCAATCGATCTGGCTAGGTTTCATTGTTAGAAAACTTCATTTTCTATATTTTCACCCGAGCAGAGCTCGGTAGATATACATATGAACAAGCAATAACCGACGTACTCATTATTTGCTTATTTTAGAACAATTTCAAGGAAGAATTCTCTTTAAACACGAAAAAACATGTCTTCAAGCCTTTTGAAGAAAACACGATCTTTTTCAGCTTGAATTCGCTCTTCGCAAGAAATAGGCAATTTATTTTTCACTTGTTCTTGTCGTTTCGCTTAGCGTTTTAGCAGTGTATTTTTAAATTGAAAAAAATATTCTCCTTTTTATGTTTCTTTGAAAAGATATCAATGTCTTTTGTTAGAAATAAGTAATTTTTGTGAGAATAGGAAAAGCAATTGAATGTTATTTTCTTATTTAAAATGTTGTACACTGGAGTTGGAACTTTTGTTTTGGTATCGTTTGTGGGTGTTTTATGTTACACTTTTTTCCTAAACATTGCTGTCACACACGCGACTGTCTGTGTGTCTGTCCGTCATCTGTCACACACTTTGTTCCAAAGAATTTTTTAACTTCCCATTGACCCATGAACTTGAAATTTGGTAATAATATTAACTATGCCGTATATTTTACTAAATAATACCAATATAGTAACAAATTGGTACGTAAGCCTAAATGTGCAAAGTCCGACACGCACTTGACCGGATTTTTTTATGGTATAGGAAATAAACATGATTGGGTTTTATTCTTTTTTTAATCAGGTATTTCATAATAAGGTTTACCTAGCAAAAACTAGAGTTTTCCTCCGTGCAAATAGACTAGAAAAAAATTGTGATTTGTACTTAACATTCACTCAATTGAAAATAACAGAAATGCTTTCAGGATACGTGCGTGCATGAACAGTATGGACGTAAAGTTAGCAAAATAAGTATGATAGGATCGTAGCAGATGGCGTTGTATAGTTTCTACCTATTCGAATGGACAAAACCGTGAATTTATGAACAAGCCTTCAAGATCTTCAAAGCGATAAGTTTTTGTTGATATATCATAAATTGATACTCTAATTACTTGATAACTTTGCTAATGAAACACAGTTTTCAAAACTCGTAACCGCTCAAAACCGGCTTTCATAACGTGAGAGTTATCCAAACTTTAACACTTTAATACCAACTCTAGGCTGAAATCTAGCCACATTCTAGTGTTAGTAATATTCTAGACCTTCAAATGAACCGTATATGTAAGTTATTTTTAACTCAGGAACATTTCTGTGTCTGCTAACTTTGGTCTCTCATATAAGTGGGTCTGGTCTGGTATTGTTATGTGCTGTGACTTGTCCCTGGTGTAATTTCGGAACTACATAAACTATATAAGTTCTAAGCTTTTTGGTTGGATTTTAACTGGCTTCTGAGAGCCTAGTGCGAGACTTTTTACGTATTCAATGGCGTAAATATTCACTTAAGTCAAATTGCATTGTTTAGGGGTTTTCCCTTATTGTCACCAGACAGCGCTAATTCAGTACTAGTACCTATAATTGAAGTTCACGTTAACTCGATGGAATACCTCAAAGAACACGAGTTCTTAGAGGTATCCTTGCGAGTGAAAAGAAGCAGCTAATGCCATACTTCTATAATATTATGTATGTGAAAGTTTGCACGTTTGTGTTTCAATCACGCAAAAATGGCATCTCGAGACAAATAAAGTATTAGGCCCGTATTCCGGCCGCATTGACTCATGCTCATGCTCAACTCAAACTAAAATTGGTTTTGGCACACGATTTTTCAGCTTGACAATGTGTGCTCAATAGAGCAAGATCCCAGACAGGTACTTTTAATTAAATTGTGATCATTTTTTATTGTGCCTTTTCCCAACTGGGATCTGGCTTCCAGTTTAACCAAATTCAGCTGAGTACCAATGGTTTACATGGAGTGACTGCCTATCTGACCTCCACAACCCAGTAAATGGGTAACACGATACCTCTTGGCTAGACTGTGTAACGTTACGTATAGTTCCGGTCAAAAACAGTCAGATATAAGTAATTATGCTTGCCAGATGTAATAATACAAAGAATATATAAAAATGAGTTACACAAATTGATACAATATCAAAAGATGTGAAGATGGTTTGTATAGTGTCATAAAATCGTAAGTAGATGTGGAATAAATACCACAACTGGTTTTAGATATCAGGTTTCTGACTACCCGTAATGACTTTCAAAGATCTTCAAATGACAGCCGGGACCAATGGCTTAACGTGCTTTCAGAGGCACGGAAGAAACTTGCTATGTAAAGATGGGCACCCATCTACGGACCGACCTCGGCAAGCATTGTTTAACCTTGACGATAGACCCGTGCGGCTGTTATTATCGTTGTTGTTTGCACAAACAAAGCAGCATATTTGTTTTTAAACCACTGCAACTACTGAAAGCCAGAATCAACAGTGGCGGCCACCAGAAAAGCTAGGCGCTTTGTCGCAATGAAGCTCGGTGAAGTCCCAGATATTGCATTTAACTGTCTTGAATCCCGCAACGTAAATAATCAGGAAAAAATAATGGAGAAGTAGGAAAAATATGCAAATTTCCACTTCCCTCCATATCAAGCAGAAAAATGTTAAAAGTTGAACCCTCAATAAGTTATTTTAAATGAATAATAATCCATGCATCTTGTGGCACTGTAAAAGGAAAGATTGACAATCTCCGGCAGACGGAGACGCACACAAAAAGGAAATAATTTTTTCTTGAATAAAAATGCTATTTATGAAAGGATGCCCCTAACACGTCTTTTAACCCCTATTATCTAAATACTTAATTTCCTGCACTCGACTCGAACAAATTGGCCGTTTCAGCTTGTTATTTATTGACATTTATCGAGGGCTTTTTTCTGCAGAAAGCAGATTGAGATGGAACGGAAATATCATGAGAAGTACAGAAATACACGAGTGATAAAGATTCCAGATGAATTGTGTGTGATATCTTTGATATTGTATTGACATTTTAATTAATTTAATGTGTGTTTAATTTTAATTGACTTGTAGTTTGCATTTGACTCTTATGTACTTATTTTGACTTATGGATAATTATGGATATTATGGTATTTCAGTTGACATTTAATTTGTATCAATTTGACATCTAATTCTCATTTTATTAACTTTAGGTTTTTGAGCTTTTTATGGTTGGACATGTGAACAGTTATTTGATTGACATTTAATTCTTGGCTGTTTTATTTTAATTGGAATAGACATGGTTGTTTTTGCGCTTTTGATGGTTTGAAATGTAAACGGTTTTTGATGTATACATAGTATTTTTTTTATTTGTTACTGGTTCCGATTGCTTTGTATTTGATTGTTGCTTCTGTTGTAATTTCAAATGTAATTATGTTGTAGAATTCGAACACAATGTAAATTGTTTGATGAATAAATAAATAAATAAAGATAGCAGGTAAGCTTGAAGGCAAACGAGGCCGAGAATGACCTCCTTTCACATGTTGACAGTAATGTGTAAGATTGACATGCGCTTACGAAAATAACACGTGATATTACATTTTGATATTCCAACCACCGCTATCGAAAGGTACTCACAACATTTTCCTAGATCCTAGAGACCGAAGCGCGAAACGATGATTGGATTAAACATCAAAGCAATTGAATACATCTATCAGCGTCAAAATCGACCATGCTGCTGATCATAGAAAGAGACCGTTGACAAGTTTAAACGGAGTGACGATTCTCAGCAGTTAGAGAACGATGAGGAAGAATATGTCTAGATCCTAGTTATTTAGTGCGAACAAATCCTAAAAACAAAATAGCTACTTAAATAAACCCATGTACCTAAATTATAAATATAAAAGCATTTCCCTTCCACTTAACAGTCAGTTAACTAGTACTTAACGGTGAGCTCTTTGCTACAATGTACAAGGTCAGAGTACTTCTGTACATTTATATAATGTACAGTCTCGGCGATACTTCGGCGCGGCTGCGAATGGGTGGATAACACGCGCAGCTACAGGGACGGATTTGATGGCAAATTTTATGCTCTGGTTGCATCGTATACCCGTTTATTTTATGATTTTTTTCGTAAAACAAAATGTGCCATGTCTTTTTTTTTTGCTAAGTACTTATTAGAGCAGTAGTGGCCCTACAGTAACAGCACCGACTTACGTGTCGGATATCGCACCTAGACAGGCACATTACATCGAGTAAATTATTTCATCACCTCTAAAAACGATGAAGGAAAACATCGTGAGGAAACCGGCATATACTATAGCCAAAAATTTTAAGATATGTGACCCCCGCACTGAGCCAGCGTGCAGCGTGTGGATTATGGTCAACTCCTTCTCAAAGAAAGGAGGCCTGTGTCGCAACAGTGGGAACGTTAAGAGGCTGATGATGATGTACTATTAGAATTCGATAACAACTGAAAACAGTATTTTTTTTAAAAGGATTAGGAAGCCCTTTGCATTGCAATGGAATGGAATATTATAATCACCGTCAGTATCTGGTTAGTGTTAAAGGAAAGAGGTTAATAATTTCAATTAAAATCAATCCACAGAGCCTTTCCCGTCTTTAAAATTTGGGTCACATACATTTATTAAGCAATTTCCTAGCTGCAAACTAATTATAAAATTGACCATTGATATATATAGAATTTACTAAAGGAAACTAATCATGATTGCCAACGTATAGTAATATCTTGTTTAAGATTATTTGAGGAGTTTTAGTTATGCGGGCGCGAGACACACGGGATCGGTCAATGTGGCGACCCCTGAGGGAGGCCTAAGTCATCACGAAATATTGGTACAAGTTGTAACTAGATCCAGCCCTGTGGTTTTACAGCAACATCTTCGCTAATACCCACGGAGCGTAGTGTCGTATATCACACAACCGGATTCACAGTAAGCCTAGCACGACTCAAACTCAAGGTATTCACCTGGTATTAGTACAGAAATAATGCGGAGAGTTAGTGGTAGTTAAACATTTATAATTTTATGAACCATAAGTAATATTATATTATATACTTAAATATTACAGTGTTGTAGGGTAACAATTGCTCGGAATTAGGCGGCAAAGTGCAGCAAAACCGACATAAGTACATAATTTATAATCCACGGAGATATTATAAATCTAATCTAATTTATAGGTCTTTTCATATTTTATGTTTGTTTTTATTTGTCATGTAAGAGTTTTAAATAAACATATATTGTTTTTTATCGTAAAACCCTTCTCGTACTTAACCTGGTTTTCATGCCAGTTTTCATCCCATAAAATTAAACTGAACAGGCAAATTAAACCTCGCATTACCTTTTCAGAATATTATTACAGATTATCACACATAGCCATTCACAATTAAGCCACATTTATGGCAGCATTGGCACAGAGATAGTGCAATAAGAAGCTTTGCGGTCTCAGCCAGAATGTAATACCCAGATAATTATAGATAGGTTAGAATGCTACAAACAGGATTAAACCACACTATCACACTGTGTGGTCGCTGCATATAACGATAATGGGGCTTAAATCACGAGCTTTTGTTCATTTGTTTCAGTAGCAGAGATTTCGAGTGGCTGCTTTTGTCGGTTTCGGGGGTCATAACACACTATCAATAACTGAACACCGGACGAAGATGCACGTGCCATGAGTGGCAAAGGTTAGTTCCTATAATTAAAATTATTGCAAGATAAATGTAACAAATGCTCAAAAGCAGCTGCTGTCTTTAATTAATTAATTTTTAACAGCCTTTAATTTGTGACACGTCGAAAATTTCTTTCACGGAATTTGGGAAACATCATACTGCTGCGTTGCAGGTGATATAAAAGGAGGATTGCGTAAGCCTGTTTCTTTACACAGAAAATGAGCGTTTGTAATGTCTCGTGCACATGACTGCTTCCAAAGATAGCCGACTGAGTGGCGAGTTCTCATAGGTCTAGTATGATCGTTGTATCACCAACTTGTGGTATCAGAAAAAATTGCGGGGTCCACCCTGACCAATGCCATTGAGTACGACGGAGATTTTCGCCAGATGGAGGATATATGTAGTTATCAAACGCTAAACGACAAAACATTTTCTCACGTTTCATAGTAAGAACACGGTGCTCTCTGTTACAGTATTTTTATTCAAACAACCGTTGTTTTAGTCCTTTTTACCCGACTGCCAAAAGAGGGTAATGTGTTTATCAGTCTATGTATGTACGTAAGTATGTATTTATGTATGTTTGTTCCTATATGGCGTTCTAGAGACCAAACGCGTTGGGTGATTTTGATGATTCTCACGTCAATCGATTCGTCTTAACCCTGCGAGTGTCACTGGCTATATTAAAATTGAAAAATAGAAAAATGGCGGATTTTGGGCGCCATATTGTGGGGGCCCAAATTTTTTTTTTCTTCCATACCCATCGTGTGGGGTATCAAAATGAAGGGTTTTAAGAGGTGATTACAAAAATATATAATACTTATATGTTTAAGTGTATCTAATTCTAAAAAAAAAACTGGCCAAGTGCGAGTCGGACTCGCGCACGAAGGGTTCCGTACCATTACCGCAAAAAACAAGAATAAAAACACGTTTTTTGTATGGGAGCCCCAATTAAATATTTAATTTATTCTGTTTTTAGTATTTGTTGATACAGCAGTAACAGAAATACATAATCTGTGAAAATTTCAACTCAGTCTAGCTGTCACGGTTCATGAGATACAGCCTGGTGACAGACAGACAGACAGACAGACAGACGGACCACGGAGTCTTAGTAATAGGGTGCCGTTTTTACCCTTTGGGTACGGAACCCTAAAAATTACTAAAAAGTTGTAAATAAAAAATAAAAAAAATAACAAAAAACCCGACTGCTTAAAAGCAAACTAAAAAGATGTAAACAAGAAGAAAATCATGCTGTGCAGTCGGAGGATACATCTGGTTTTGGTCAGCCAGCTCGCGCATATTGTGGTATTTATTCCACATCTACTTACGTTTCACAACACTCCACAAACCATCTTCATATCTTTTGATATTGTATCAATTTTTGTAACACTTTTATAAGTATTCTTTGATATTTTTTAGTACCTGTAAAGCATATTTTTAGTTATTTCTGATTGATTTGTATTCTTTAACTTAATTTCTATTGCTTATTTGCAAAATTATGGAATTTTTTATACTCTGACATTTTCATCTGACATGACATCTGTCTGACTATTTTATTTTCTTAAAGCCATAGACATACCATAGGTACCATGGACTACCTAGACCTTTCCTTAAGCTAGTTGTATATTATTGTAAGGTCAGCGCAGACTGACCCGCCTTTGTAAAGCCGTTTTTATTCGTTCTGGTCTTATTGAGATTTGAATTTGAAATTTAGAAGGGATGGCAGAACGAGTGAAAAACGTGCGTCAGCTTTTTTAGTCTAGATCTGGTCTGAACGCCAGAAGTGGGTTATACTCATATTTTTATGCTTCTTTTTTGTTGGTATTATATAAATTTAGTATGTAAGTATATACTGATGTGAACCTTTGTGAAGAGTTAAAATAAAGGATTTATTTATTTATTTATACTGTGTACTAGAATACGAAGTGTATTTTCTATTCTGAAACTCTTAAAACGGTGAATTATCAGCTTATGTAAAACTATTATTATTTGAAGTGCTCCAATCAAATATATATCATGTGTGGTTCCCGAGAGCATTATTTCCTGGAAACTTACCCTCAACGGCCATCTCGTGGCATCAAAGGCCTCGCTCTTTGGCGTATTGAGCCATAGCCGGCCTCCACACCCCTCGGAGCCTACGTACTTACCCGTTTGCCTGTTTATCCATCCTGCTATCTATTCTACTGCCCACCTGCCTGATTGCCTGCCTTGACCACCTACCCGTGTTGTCTGCTGACCTGCCTACTTGCCCGATTGCCTACATATCCGTCGTTGCTGCCTGATCACCTGCCTACCTCGGGCATTCCACGACTTCCTGCCCGAGCTGCTGCCTGGATAGCTGCCCACGTCGTGCGAAGCTGACCATAGTTCTGTACTCTATATCCTTTTTATTTTCTTA
This sequence comes from Orthosia gothica, assembly GCA_949775005.1. Classification (NCBI taxonomy): domain Eukaryota; kingdom Metazoa; phylum Arthropoda; class Insecta; order Lepidoptera; family Noctuidae; genus Orthosia; species Orthosia gothica. The sequence continues at coordinate 17,952,272 of OX459054.1, read as the reverse complement.
GCTTTAATTTAATTTTACCCTTTTTATCTTAATTTTACTAACGTGGCTAACGTATAGCTCTCCGGCGCTATACGTAACGTTACAATAGGTATCCTCCGACTGCACAGCATGATGTTCTTCTTGTTTACGTCTTTTTAGTTTGCTTTCTAAGCAGTCGGGTTTTTTGTTATTTTTAAATATATTTCTTTACAGTTTATTTACTGACTTTTCAGAAGCGGCAAAGGGTTGAGTAAAATTCAAGTGGTACTGACGTGGGTTCAGTAGTATTTCTGACCTCATTTTCAGTTGAGCAAATTTCTTTTTAGCGGTGTAGATATATGCAAAGATCTTATAAGATCAAGGGTCGGATCACATGATAGCAAGTAGGGGTCCTTTTATTATCAAAACCCAATCTTGGTCAAGTACTATCAAGGTCTCAAAAGGACCTTGTACTTTGTGGCTGGCCACCGTTATTGAAGAGGGTTGATCCTTGATAATAGTAGATATAATTTAAGTTCAAAGGTAAGCTGCGGCCGTAAGAAGTTTTACTACGAATTTGGTGCATTTGGTTCTGTCTCGATTTTATACGACTATAGAAGTGGTTATGGGTAATCAGAAACCTACTGAATCGGAACAACGCAGGAAATATTGAAGGAATTTAGGCAAAACTGAACGACACAAAAACCAACTTTCCATCATTTATGTTTAGGTCTCATGTAATAGAGTGGAAGCCACTTGAAATCAACATGACAAAAATCTAGACTCCGGTCTGATATCTACTGCAAAATTCCAAATAGTCCTCTTAGTATACCAACGCTGCAATAATTTCTTAAATACATAATACATCTTTATTCTTCTTCTTCTTCGTCGGTACACTCTTGACGGTCGTGGTCAGCATATCGTAGTGAGACACCGTGCCGCCATGATTCACCTCGCAATGCGATGCCATCCTTCCTTATCGGCTGTGACTCGTGTGCACTCATGCTGTGGATCACCTACTGCAGATTTGATCTGGTCGGTCCATCGCATGGGTGACCTGCCATGCGCTCTGGTTCCTTCCACTTTCCCCTGGACCACAAGCCACTCAATAAAGTCATTACCTCGTCGGGACACGTGACCAAAGAGCTGAAGAATCCTGCCTGTAATATAGCCGATTTATATATACTAACATAATATATACATCTCAGAATATACTGAGATAGGAGCCTTTTGGACCTCGCACAATTCTGTTTACTTTCTTGTAATACTTTTCTCGGAATTCGAATCCCAGACCTTATGTTCAGCAGTATCTAGCGTTTGCAACCACTGGCAATCTGTAATTTTTCTATGTGTTAATAAATGCAATGAAACTGTTGACAATATTAAACTTTTAATGTTGATATACGGTCAAATTATGGCTGAACTGAAAGCCGACTTAATATAGTTGGTAAATTTGATTTTCAGTCATCAAAATTTTTTTGCTTATAACACGCGCAGTCATAACTTAGGTTTAGAGGGGTTGCAGTAAATCAAAATGACGGCTCGCTAGGCCTCGGCTGTTTCACTCCGACCACAGACCACGGAGATACCTCAGCGGCCACTGTTAGAGACAGCATAGACAATCGAAAACAAAAAATAACTTTTCATCACACCTATTCGAAAAACGACAATTGTCTATAGAGGATAGCGGGAACCAAATCCAATTTTGCGCCCGTAGGAGTTTAAGCTTTCTCTCTTCTGATTGGTCCGCTTCGTGCTTCTGATAGATTTGCGTAGTTGGGTTGGAGGCGCTCGCGTCAAGGTTTAATTTAAAAAAATATATCACTAACTAACATTCAATTCTCTATGGTGTTAAACTCATTTTTGTGATTGGTTATACTAGTTTCGAGTAGGTAGGTACTCGTAGCTTTTTATTTTTCTCTTGGTTAGTGATGAAAAATAGTGTGTATCACTCGGGGACAAAATATTTTGCTCTCGGGCGGCGTATATTGAATTCCTCGCTAAGCTCAGTATTCTACGTTAGAATCCCTCGCTACGCTCGTGATTCTACTATAGAATCCTTCGCTTAGCTCTGAATTCAAAGTAACGCCCTGGAAGAACAAAATATTACTTTGTCCCCTTGTAACACAAATAACTATTCCATACATACCAATCGCGAATATAATAGAAATCTTGAAAATTCCTAACTATGGATATGAAAGCCTAAAAGGCTGCTCAAATTAATTACTAGCAACGAGCTGCCAGCACCGGCTACGCCCGCGTGAAATTGCCCACGTGGGGTACATCCCCCACTTCTGCAAATATTAGCGTATGCGTTATTCTGATGTATTAGCTATGTTATATAAAGTTATCATCAAAATCCATTCTGTTTATTTTGCGTGGAAGAGTAACAAATACATAAAAACACTTTCAAATGGCGTCAGCAGTGGCTGGCGGCGTGCCATTCCGTGTTCTATGGCTCCGACAAAAGAAATGATGTGTTAAGGTTCGGCCACACGCCTCAATCTGGCATGCTTAAACAGTTTGTGCAAAAATCGGCGTAAATATTGCATGGTGTCTACACGACAGCGACTTGCATGTGCAAAAATTGGCGTAAATATTGCATGGTGTCTACACGACAGCGACTTGCATGTGCAAATAGTTTGTGCAAAAACGGCGTAAATATTGCATGGTGTCTACACGACAGCGACTTGAATGTGCAAACAGTTTGTGCAAAAATCGGCGTAAATATTGCATGGTGTCTACACGACAGCGACTTGCATGCGCAAATGGTTAATGCAAAAATTGGCACAAAAACTGTATGGCGTCCACACAATAGCGGCTTGCATGCTTGTGCATGTTACTTGTTGGTTTACGTTACGTTTCCTCATTTATTTCTTCACGTACATGCTTAATTGTGCAAATCAATTTTGTACAAACTAGCGTTTTGTGCAAGCCATTTGTGCGGTATACCGTTTATCCATCTTTGCTTGTACAAACAAGACTTTGTGCAAATAAGATTGAGCATGTAGCCGAACCCTTATGTTAGATAAGGCAGCTCTTTTTATGCTAAATGCCAAGCAACGAATAATTTAGACCAAAATGTGACCAAAAAAGTGTTTAGTGAAAACCTGCGGCACAGGTGAGGTTTTATCGTCATCTTTCGTTAAACACATTTTTTTGCAGATGAATCGTTTTGGCGTCAGCTCAGTTTGTTGACGCACGTTTTATAGAAGGATAAATTTCGTATTACATTGAGGCACAGCTAGCCTACCTAATTTTTGGCCAGTTTTGTGTGACCTTTAAATTGAAAGCATAGAACTACATAGGCAATATTTTGGGGGAAAGTTACTCATGAATATAAATAACTTTTGCAATATCAATACTTAAATATCACAAAAATAGCTGTTCAGTACTTCCAATTAAGTATGTTCGCAAAACTGGTCGAAAATAGGTAAAGGCTGATTTTAAATTAGCGATTTCAGGCTTCACCGTAGTTACTCATATTCATGAGTACTTGCAACCCTAAAGAAAAAAGAAAAGAAAAGAAAGAAAAATATTTATTTGTGACCCGCACAGGAGACACGAGAAAAAAGCATAAAATTAAACAATAATAAAATAAAAACCCCGTGCGAGACCAAAAAGGCTCCTATCTCAGCATGTGCAGCGATAACCAAAAAAGGTAATAACGCTGCGCTGATATTCTGATAGGGCCCACTGCCCCTAGAAACATATCCAATGAATTATAAATAACCTTGTAGTGGACGCCACCTCTGGGAACCTCACAGGCCCCTGTGACTGTTATTTCAGACTTACATTTACTATATAAGTCCAGGGGGTAACCATAAGCCCTTAGAACAAGGTTATTTCGAAAGTGCGTAAAGGACAGTTGTATATGACTTGTAAACATCTATCCCTTTTTCCCAGTCGCACCGTGATCTTTGTGACACGTCATGGTACGAGGGCAGGTTTCCTCACGATGTTGAGCTTGTTTAGTTAAATAATTTCAATAGACTTTTTCACTTCCCAAAGTTTTATTTTCAGAAGATCTTTGATGCAAGTGCATAGCCCCGTGGTATAACCTATTCTTCTCACTTCCAGAAATGAACCACCACCACTACGCACTGTTCCTTCGCAACTGCCGCCTTATACTACTGCTGCGCCATGACTACGGAGAAGAAGACGTGAATATCACACACACACGCACACACACAGAATCTTTCTAAAATTCAACGTTCATTAATCGCAAAAAAAATCAGATTATAAACAATTTACCCTCCCTAATAATCATCCTAAACGTAAATAACAACAACGGGATAAAAAAGTGAAACCCACCTTTTGAAGTCCCAGCGGCCTAATCTTAATTTAAATTATTCACATTTTAAACATCATTGCTGTCCCGGGTACCGGGATAAGGATCCCCGGACATCCGTCCCCCACTCTAATCCCGGTAATGTTTAATTAAAATATCAAGACAATTACATTTAAGGATATGAAGCTTATTGTGTACAATTTCAGGTTTTTGTGAGGTAAAATTAAACTTTATATTCCACCCTTATGGAACCAGCCCCCTAGCCAAGTTACAAACGTCGATATCAAATCTCTTTCTACAATCGTTAACGCCTTCTATTTGTATGGTCTGATCACGTGACTTAACGTTAAGATGCGTCATTCCCACACACTGTATCGTTTTCTGCTAGCGTTATTGATTGTCAGCTTGGCTAGAGGTGCAGGTGACTGTTAAATATTGATCGTAAAATTAAACCAACTTCCATAAAAAAATACTAAACGAAAAATAACTTTCTTTTCGGCAGTCGATGTCAAATACGAAAAAAAAATATTTTGCATAAAAATACTACCGTCTTCCAAATGAAAAACTACAAAATGAAAAATAGCTTAATTTTTGGAAGTCAGTGTGCATATCGTAAAAAAATAGTAATAATAGTATTTTTTTATAGTATTTTTTTGCAAAAAGTTTTAATTTTTCCGTTTTAGTTTTTCCTACCTAATAGATACGCAAGTTGTTTAGTAAGGTCCCTATAACACCAGAATAGATTACTCGAGTATCATGAAACTTGAACATAAACGGTGAAATAAAAGATCTGCGTACCCCTTTAGAGCGTACTGGCGTGATGTTATGTTATGAAATGGTATAAACAATAAACAGACATTGGATTGCAGCAATCCCGAGAGTTAGCCGTTATTTATTGAAGAGTTCTGTTGTATATCTCCGAAGTTCTTGATCAGACCATCACCAAATTAAAATGGGACCAATCTCAAAACATACTCTTTCAAATAAAAAAAGATTTTTTTTAAATCGGTCCACAATTGAAGGAGATATCGGTGAACATACACAAAAAAAAAAAACATTCATGAAGTCGAACATAGAACCTCCTCCTTTTTGGTAAGTCGGTTAAAAAAATATTACCAACCACGACCGAACGACGGAAATACGGACCAATGGCTTAAAGTGTTTGCCAGAGGAATCTCGGAATGTCGTATATCTCGGTTGAAAACCTTGCTGTGTTAAGCAACGTTCACCGAGATATCAACTGACGTAATTACGGAAACAGTTATAAAGCCGTTGTATCTCGCGCGAGGCGAGTCCTTGGCAACGAACGTGTTACCCTCAAAGATCGAGCCCCACAGTTAATTATTTAGCTTAAAGTGGAGAATTCTCTTACGGACTTGCTCTGTCTGGGACACAAACACTTTATAGACAAAGGACAAACCTTTAGTAGCTAGGTTCGTTGGACATAGCTTGTAGCCATGATCGTAGCACATAATAGCCGGGCGAAAGGCGCGATAAAGTGACAACTTACGGTTTATACGAGTAGAAATTGTTCTACGGATTCGGATTTTTAGAATAGAATAGAATATTTATTTGCGTAAAACATGGTATACAAGGGTGTTATATACAAATTGAGGCACAAGCATGTTTAGCTAGGATAAAACATAGCATGCAAAATTTTAAAAAACAAGTTAAGCAACAACAACCTTTTTTTTTTTTTTAAAACTTCAACATTTTTTATCTATAAATTCTTTTAAACTATAAAAACTACACTCGATTAACTACTTATGAAATTTTATTGTAAATAATTTTGTGTTTAAAGCTTTGAAATGCCTTGGTATTTTATTATTATAATTCCTTGCTTCATTTTTCAGATATGATTATAACAATGTAGTTTCCCTAACTTATATGGTAACTTCGCACATATTTTAAAGATTTTTTAAGCTTCAGAACGTTTAGTGAGTATGTCCTTGTGTCACTTTGACGTTTAGCTCATTCCTTTTTTCGTGCGCGGTAACTTACGCACGCGCTCCGCAAAAAATGCCGAAAAGAAGCCCATCATCGAAACTCGAGCACTATGCTCGTAAAATACGGAAAATTTAAGAAAAAGAAAGACGAAGAACAAGACTTCTACCTCTACCGTCATCATCAGACGAAGGTAAGGCACAATTTTGCCATCAAAAAGTGAACTGTGATATTATTAATACCTACCTACATAGCTTTCGAAATGCTCTGGGATTGACTGCGAGTCAATAACTTTGACATTTTTCGAAACTAAGATAAAAAAAGTACTGTAACACCTAATAATTTGCCTACTTTAATTGCATCGGGGTTGACTGCGAGTCTTCAACGATGACAAACATGCACAAAATACATACAACCTAAAACAGATGTAACGTTTAGTGCAAATACCTATAATCTACCTTCAACACTTAAATTGCTATTTGTAATTTTAGATACCGAAGATTTTGAAGTGAATTTTGGCAGAGAGAAAGAACCCTTGACGGAACCATTATCAGCACCTCCCGATATTTCACACATCGTGGATCCGGAACCGGATGATGATAATCAATGCGCCCATACAGAACACTGCCCGCAAGAGGAAGCCAATGGATCCGCAGAACCCGAGTTAGACCCTGAGCTACTGTCAGCGCTCGGTGAATCCACGTCGGACTCGCCTGATTATGGTGATGATATTCATGGTAATTTATCACAATTGTGGCTTCCTTTACTTAAGAAAGGAATGCCTACAGGTAGTAAAGACATTGTAATGAAAGATTATCCTATACCAAACAACTGTAGGCTTTTACAAGCACCAAAATTGAATGCAGAAATCTCTGCAGCAGTACCTGACATGGTTCATAACCGTGACAAGACACTTACAGCGTCTCAACAGCAGCTTGGTATGGGCATTACTGCCATCAACAGAGGCATGGATCTGCTGCTGAAAAGCGATAACAAGGTTCTAGCTATGAAACACTTGAGCAATGGTTGCCGCCTACTTTGTGATTCACAATACTTGGCAACGCAGGCACGAGTAAAATTAATAACTCCTAGTTTGGACAAGGCCTTTTTAAATATTGTTAATGAGTCTGAACGGGACGAATCACTGTTTGGTTCGTCCTTGTCTGAGAAAATTAAAGCCGCCAAGGCCATTGAGAAGCAAGGACTTCCATTAAAAAGCCTAGAAAAATTACAAAGCAGCCTCAACACGCCAGCGCCCGTCCATCCTACCAGGGAAACTGGAACCAGCCACCTCGGCGTCCGGCGAACAGGGGGGGGCGGGGTGCATACAGGAGGCCGACTGCGGCAGGGAGTCGCCGCCCGTACGTGTCGCCAGCGCAGCCGCCACAGCGCGCTGCGCCGCACGACAAACCGCGGGCGTCCACGCAGACTTACCGTTGACGCAGGTACATGGTGGTAGACTTACCCACTTTTATGAGCGATGGTTGAAAATAACCAGCAACAACGTGATTCTTGATTGGCTAAAAAATGGCTATCCAATACCTTTTCACACCCCTGTGGGCCAACAGGTAATTCCTAAAAACGTTCTATCATATACTGAAAAATCAGAAATGTTAAAAGCCATTAATAATCTAAAGTCATTAGGGGCTATCTCAGAGTGCAATGTGACTAAAGATCAATTTATATCGAAAATATTTCTCACGATGAAGCCTAACGGCGATAAGCGCTTTATATTAAATTTAAAGCCATTAAATAAACTAATAAAAAACGAACATTTTAAAATGGAGGACTATCGAACTGCATGCAAGTTGATACCACGCGATGGATACCTTGCCACCATCGACCTAAAAGATGCATATATCCTCATTGCCATTAAGCCTTCTGACCGCAAATATTTGAAATTTAAATTTCAGCCCAATAATTCGTTGAAATCTCACACATTTTGCTTTAACTGCATGCCGTTTGGCTTATCAGTAGCCCCACGGGTATTCACTAAGGTTTTAAAAGAAGTTATGGCTTATCTCAGACGTCGCGGATTCCAATAAGTAACTTTTTTAGACGATATCTTATGTATTGGAGATAGTTACGACAAGTGTCTTGATAATGTAAATGAAACTTTGGAACTACTAGAGTTCCTAGGTTTCATTGTTAATTATGACAAAAGTATATTAAAACCGCGACAATCCTGCAAATATTTAGGATTTTGTTATGACACCAAAAAACTTAGTATAGAATTACCAGACAGTAAACGACATAGCATTGCCGAGTTAGTTACTAAGTTTACAAAATTACAGTCATGCTCTATTCGCGAGTTAGCTCGACTTATTGGTGTACTAGTCGCCGCGTGTCCAGCCGTAAAGTACGCTTGGGTTTACACTAAGATCTTAGAGCGCCAGAAGTTCCTCGCGCTTAAGCTCTTAAGCATAATAATAATTACGAAGCCAAAATTAACCTACCTGAAATTATATTAGAAGACTTGTTTTGGTGGTTGTCAAATATTGATACAACACGCAATTTTATGCGACAGTCAAAATTTGCAATCGAAATTTATACCGACGCGTCGCGATCAGGTTGGGGTTCTGTTTGTAAGAACGTTCAAGTACATGGTAAATGGAAGTCATCAGAAAAAGAATATCATATCAATTACTTAGAACTGATGGCCGCCTTTTTGGGCTTGAAATCGTTTACGAGCGATTTAACCAACTGTGCAATATGATTACGCATGGACAATACCACTGCGATTAGTTATATAAATCGTATGGGGGGTATTCAGTACACCCACTTAAACGACTTGGCCAGGTCTCTTTGGAAATGGTCTGAGCAGCGCGACGTTTGGGTATATGCATCATTCGTCAATACCAAAGAAAACCGCTTCTAGAATTGTAAACCCGGATACTGAATGGTCTCTTTCTAATGAAGCTTTTCAAAGCATAATAAAACATTTCGGTCAACCTGAGATAGACTTATTCGCTTCTCGAGATAACACTAAGTGTGCCAAGTTCATCTCATGGCAACAAGACCCAGACGCAGTCTCCGTTGACGCATTCACAGCAGACTGGAATAGCTACTACTTTTACGCATTTCCACCATTTTCTCTGATACTAAAATGCCTAAGAAAAATCATAGATGATAATGCACAGGGCATATTAGTTTATCCTAATTGGCCTTCACAGCCATGGTTTCCATTATTATAAAATCTTATTGTTTCCGACGTTGGCTGTCGTCCTATTTAAGCAATAGAAAACAATGTGTTATTATAAATAAAAAAAATGAAAATAATGTAATAATATCCTATTCATCGGTATATAAACATAACAAATATGGCGTTCCACAGGGAAGTGTGCTAGGCCCAATATTATTCCTCATTTATATAAATGACATCATAAAAATAACTAACCATAAATGCGTATTATTTGCTGACGATATTTCTATTATAGTGACATCTAATAAAAAACTAAATGCAGTGAACAGAACAGAGCACACTTCCCTATGGAACGCCATATTTATTATATTTATATTCCGATGAATAGGATATTATTACATTATTTTCATTTTTTTTATTTATAATAACACATTGTTTTCTATTGCTTAAATAGGACGACAGCCACTGAAGTGCCGGTCCTCTAATACCAACAGCTTCCAATTTTTGTAGCAATATGTCATGACTTGTGACATGTTTTACTTACTATGATAAATAGTTGTCTCATAGCTGTCGCGTCGCGCCTTTCTTTGGTATAATATAATTGTATAATATGGTAGGTATAATGGTGAAACGTTATTTACAATATTTTCGCCTAATACGTTTAGTTTAGTTTTTAGGCGAAAGGCTAGCTATCACGAAAAACAATCCTACTAATATTAACTATTATCATCCATTCATACTCACCGAATATTGAATGTGAAAGTCGGTTATTATGGATGGATGGATGTTTGTTATTCATTTTCGCAAAAACTCCAGAACAGGCTCAGATAAAATTTGACATACAGATAGTAACACAATATTTACACAAAGCAACATTCACATTCCAAGTGTTTAACGAGTTCTATTTTTAAATGTAGAATCGAATAGTCTTAGTTTTCCGATTGTTGCTAGTTCGATGTTACGGGTGAATAGATTCCTTTGGCTGCTGATTTATAAACTAAGTTTTATACAACACTAGCGGTACCCCTGGAGGAGTGAGGGTATAGACCCCAGTCATTAATTTGCCAGGATGAATGTACCTTTTCTTGTGTCTAACAGTTCAGTGTTCTTGATAATAAGTAGTAGAGTTTACAGTACTTATGATTTATTTTAAATTATCCCATGTATCTTATGTCCTTCATTGAAAAATTTATGTGTCGTAGTGGCCCAGTGGCTAAGACCTCACCTCTCGTCCTTGAGGTCGTGGGTACAATTCCGGGCAAGTACCAATGTGACTTTTTTAAATTCATATGTTCTTTCTAAGTTTATCTTGGATATCATAGGCAACGGTGAAGGAAAACATCGTGAGGAAACTTAGACTTACATAGTTAATGCAAGTCTGAAATAGCTAAGTTAGAAGCCTGTGGGGTTCCCAGAGGTGGCTTAATCAACTCTGAGACCAGAAGTGGTCACATCATCACACGAAAAAGAAAGATTTGAAAATGGAATGAGTGTTGTTTTTCAATGAGCCATCGTATCGCAGAGTAGGCAGGGTAGCACACCCGCGCCGTCTCATCACTCACAACTAAACCCGACATTGATGAATTTCACGTTATTTTTTCGCTGACTCCTTGTGTATATAATATCGCAACAGATGTACCAAAATGCTAATATCCTGCCATCTGCATCTACATTTTAATAACAGCGTTTTTTGATGTAAAAAAATATGAGGAAACATTTTAAATATTTTTTTTGTAAAAAAAAGCGTTGGATTCTTTCATAAAGCTAACATAATTATTGCTGTTAGTTATCACTTTTAATTTTCTTTATAATGTATTTTTAAACAACGAAAAACTACTAAAAACTTATCTCTCACAAAGGCCACCCAACCAAAAATAATCTCATAGGACTAGAGGAACTCTACAAAACCGTACCAAAGGAATAAAGTACACTCGACCGTACCTTTGATCTGCACCCTTGTTAGCCATCAAATTGTACTGAAGATGTGGGTGGACAAAGAATTAGAACTACTCTCACTGAGACTTCAAAGAGTTTTGCCGTCTGTACTTTTAGGTGAACTTCAAAATGAATGGAAGGAGGCGATCCCTTTCTTCAGACACATAAAAGTTGGATTATGTGGTTAATTATTTTTTGGGCTTTAGGAACGAATAAGTAAGGCTATTCGCTGTTAGTTTATTTGCAATTAAAGTAGTTTTGGATGTAAGTGTAAAGTGAGTAAATACTCTTATACTCACTTATTAAAAAAATCACAACTGATCTGATAAGCACATTCTTAATTCAATTTTTTATAGATAATTTGAATTTACAATCTGCCAAACAGTTGCGAAAAAGCTCAGATATTTTTTTTAACCCCCGTCGGAAAAAGGGGGGTGTGATAAGTTTCACGTGTGTTGCTTTGTTTCTTTGTGTCTGTGTATCTTTGTATCTATGTGTCTGTCTGTCGCATCATAGTGCCTAAACGGATAAACCGATTTTAATATTATTATTTTTTGAAAGGTGATCTTAGCTATGTTTGAATAAAATCGGTTCAGCTTTTCAAAAGTTATGGGCGTTTTACTGTTTGAATCGGGGTGTTTTCGCAAGATAAATATGGCGGGGTTTTTTAAATTTTGAAATTTTATTTGTTGTAAATAATGCTCCTAGTCTCTATCTATAAAATTATAACTAGATTTTTTCTTCTTTTATTTTAATAATAATGATGTAAAAAAATATTAAAATATATTAAACAACTCTATTGGCCGGTTTCTGATTTAAGTATTTGCGGTTTTAAACGTGTCAAACCCTACATGACTGCCAAACTGTTTTCAGGCTAAATTATAGTTTGAAAAATACTCAACTCGTTGTTAACAACACTAAAATCAAAAACTGGCAAAGTCTCTTTGTGAGTTTTTTTCAGAATAAGTCATTGATTTGGTAAAAAAAAAATGTCTTCATATCAACAAAAGCATAGGTTATTAGATGATCCCTCCGCTGGGTTCCCGCATTGTCGAGGCGGGGGGGGGGGGCTTAGTAAGCGTAGAAGCGAAGAGGAACCCGAGGAGAGGCCGCTCGTCAGGGCATTTGCCGATTAAGCCTACGACGAAGCGGCCAACTAGTAAGTTGCGGTGCCGCTTGGTAAAAAATTACATCGCAACTGAGGCGTGCCCCGATGTTTTATGGAGTATCCCAGGTCCCATACGATATCGCGGCTGAGGGTTGGAGGCCGCGGTGGGAGAGGAGTGCCGGTATTGCGTTGCGCAGCTCTCCCTACCTTCCGCGGCCTAGACGGGGTCACCACCGTCACGCCAGCGTTGGCCACTCTCCCGGAGTTTCAGTGGGTTGTAGCCCCACATAACAGCCCGTGGTAGTGCAGTATGCATGAGCACTTCTCCAAGATAAAAAAGGTTAGTAGATGATTAAACCTGTAAAGACCCGAATCATAAAAAAGTTATGGAATTAAATGTACCATAAAAATGTAAATAATCCTTAGGTACCTAAATGTAAAATAGTCCATTCTTCAATATTTCAAATTATAATTTGCCTCTTCGACATAAAACCTCAATTGGGTTTGCAAATCAATTCAGATACGTTTATTTATAGTCTATAAAATAAGTATACTGAAACGAAAGAGACGTATCTTTCATATTGTGCTGTAACAACCTTACATCGTGTAAACTGGTAGAAAAGGGATAATTTATACACTTATTGGTGAGTGTCCTTTGAGATACAAAAATAATAATACAAATACATAACTCTACATACATACATTATATAAGAGTAATTTGTCCATAAGCTGACCTATTATTTTGTATCTGTTAGTATGTTTTTGCGTGCAATAACGAACCAAAATAAGGATTATTTTCTTAAGAGCATGATTGTCATGCCTTTTATAAGACACTCTATCCTTTGTCTATCTTGTGCCGTAATGTAAACCAATCTTAATGGAACTTATGGTCTTCCAAAAATATCTGGAACCATTATTTTGAACCAAATACTTTCTATTATCAGCTACGATCGGTTTACGTGTCCCACAAATAGGGCTGGCAAATAACTTTTATGGGACCTACATAAAATTCTTTCAGCACACGCTACGGGACTGAATGGGAGCGGCGACGCTGGAAATTCTCGGCATTATTAGAAGGACTTACGGCGCAGATACCCCTCAGTAGCTTATTTTGAAATAAGAATCACGTCTAATCGGCTAGTCGTAATTTGTTGTTAAAATATATGTTATTTTAGACTATGTTTTTGATAATTTTATTTAAGTTTTTATTTTTATTTTAGTCGTATAACATAGTATAATTAATTTGTAAAATTATATGTCCAATACGGACAAAACAACGACAATCGCTCCAAAACTGCCGGGCGTATTTTAATGAAATTGTCACCATCCCAAAGAAAATTTAATTATCTACATTTTGATTCGAAGCTTTGTTTTTAAAGTCGTTGAATAATAAGAAAATAACAAAAACTACTGAATTTGGGTTGTGCAGGTGTGCACGTGTGCGCGTTTTGTTCCGTCAAGGTCGTTGACGACTGTCGTCTTCACTTACGCGTTCGAGTCAAAACACTTCGATTGCAGTGGCGTGTGATACGTGTTCTTTCCGCGGGTAATGTCATCACCATATATTTAAGACGTTAGCGTCTGCTAACTTAACGCTCAAGAAAAGTTTTTGTTTAGGCCTGCTGATTATCTAACTTCTAATTACACATTAAACTTATTATACTAATGACAGCTGGAACCAAGTTTAGCATGCTTTCCGAGGCACGGAGGTATCTCGGTATGATATAAAAAACTTTTAACAAAAAAATCAAACCGAATTCTAAAACAAAACACTACAAAGCGAAAAAATTACTTTCTTTTCCGAAGTCGGTGACTATGGTACATAAATTTTTCCCTTTTTCGACACCGACTTCGGAAAAGAAAGTAATTTTTCGCTTTGCAGTATTTTGTTTGTGAAGTCAGTTTGTTTTTGTTAAAACCTTTTTATTTATCTTTTTTTATTTTGGTAGGTACCTCCAATTATAATGAATATTATTAATTTATAGCCAAAGTAGTATTTACATTTCATGAAAATTCCAATAAGCTCAAACACGACTAGGATACATTGTTTTATTTCGTAGTTTAAGTGAATACCCTCCGGCTTCATCATGATATCAGTTCGATGGTATTATTTTCATCAGGACCATTTATAAGTATTTGCTTCATCATAGTCGGTTAACTATTCGAGATATCCTATACCCGTGACATACTAAGCATTAAGAAGTTCCAGTGACCATCTGTGGTCAATTTAATCAGTTCCACTTCACCAAATGATACTTTCTGAGCGCAAATGACTGCATTATTGATTAAACTACCAAAATCTCTGTATATATGTCAGTAATATTTTAGCAGTTCCCTCGATTTTTAAAGGATCCCATCATCAGATCACCATGGAACCATCTCGAAAGTATTTATATTAAACAAAAGAAGAATCGCAATCGGTCTTTGAGTAATCGGGGCACATACATAAAAAAAAGAAAAGATGCCGACTTATTGAGAACCTCTTCTTTTTTTTTAATTCGATTAAACTGGTCACCCATCTACGGATCGACCTCGGCAAACATTGCTTAACCTTGAAGATCGACCCCTTCGGCTGGTAATATTTAGCCAAGAGGTCCTCAGGAACCCTGCAATAATATAGGTATCTATAGTAAATTACAGATAGCTGTGTTTCTGACCCTTGTCAAAAGTTTTAAATATGTTCGTGAAGCTACGTGGGGTAGTAATAAATTGCTATGGGCTTTGAGATACCTTTCTTGTGTCATGTTTCTTGGTAATGATAAGGGTAGATGAACTTTCATTACCTTCGTTTATAAGTTGGTTAAAAATTCACCGTATCTTATTATAATGTTTTCTTAAAAGACAATAAAAAATATTACTAAATCGTGATATATTCATAATATTGGACCTACCACTATTTGTATCTGCATCACCCAAAGGTCGACTGCTAGAAAATGCCTAAGGCTTAAGTCGTTCTCTGAACGTTTGTGTGCATGAATTATTAAATAAATAAATTACTCGTACTTTCATTTGTAATAAAGTTCCAGTTCTTAGAAGTTTTGGGATGTGAATATTGTTCAATAGCAATAGATTCAATAGCTCATCATCGCTTACCATCAGCTGAAATAGTGTTCATTCTCATAGTCCGATGGGGCCAGAGCGAGATCAGTCATCTTTCCGAGGCATGAGGCATGGAGTTTCACACTGCCATCTTTCAAACTCAAAGCTGCCACTAAGAAATTTCTAATAGAAAAACCCAATAACACTGAACCCGACCTAGAAATCAAACCCGGAACTTCACGTTCAGCAGTCGCATTTGCGACCGCGAGACCAACGAGGCAGTGAAGTCAGGCAGACCCGAAACCATTTATGTTACCTTCAAACAATATTCTATATGTGGCAACCCTACCATCGTCACAATGGCATCATCAGTCTCCTTTCGATACCGTGTTGTGTATTTTTCACTAAGCTAAGACCTTTTATCTTAATGTTTCAAACTGTCGAAGATTATGTGTTTGGTGATATATCTTCTTAAATGGCAATAGGAATGAGAGTTATTCGTGTGTTACTGTACACACGGTAACATAGTATAGGAAAATTGATTTCTCGTATTTTCTGTTTGAAGTACATAACCATAGTAAATAGATATATAGTGCACTTACTGTAATGTTTCTGTTCTCTGTAGACACGAAATTCAAATATGTTATCCTCTCTCAGTGAAGTGTTCTGAGTCCCAGCTGAGGGAATATTATACAGGCTATGTAATTTTATATTTGTGATATTACTTTTACTTTATTTATTTTTATTTTTATTTAAAAAAAACTGGTAATATAATTTAAGTAGGTAAATACTAATGAGCATTACCTACATACAGACAAACCGTGATACATGTTTTGTATGACATTACTTAGATATTAGGCTACGTAACTACTGTATTTATTTGTATACAAATATCAATTATTCATTAATAAAACTCAATAATAAAACACTTTTCTGTCACAGACTCGGCAGTACCTACATAATAACGCCAGTGACGTTTTTTAAATAAAACGTTCATTTAATTTAACTGAAAGCTTTGATCTATTGAGGGCCAAATAAAGAACGTGAAATAAATAAGATAATTTATTTATTTAACAAACTTTCAATAGCATTTTACCTGGCAAAAATCAACACTAGAAAATCTTTTAAAAAAACATTGGAACGCTACAATCAGACATATGAAACCTCTCAGTTCTTTATATTCTTTACTGACACTCAAATTAATTTCATAAAACCGATCCGTGAATATAAATTAGATTGCATGGAATGTTTGAATGTTTGAATTTTCCGTATGGTGCCGGACGTTAAGAATTTCACCATCCCATGTCTTCCCGTGGGTGTCGTAAAAGGCGACTAAGGGACAAACGAGAGAATGGGCAGCAGCGTTCTCTGTGCTCCTATAACAACCATACTGCGATGGCCAACCCGCCTGCCAAGCGTGGCGATTATGGCAAAATGATTATGGAATTTCGAATAAAACTATACTCGTTCGATTTCTGAAAATAATGATCATGATTGTTTTTTTTTTACAAGGCAGGAATGAATGAAAATCGACTAAAAAAAGGTATTTCAAGGCAGACATGACTGAAAACGCCGGCAGAGGACGCCTTAGAAGGACATACACGGATCTTATTGGTTATGATCATCAGAAAGGCCATGTGCGCAGTACTCATAACTGACGTGCTTGTATAACTGAATGTATGAAGCAAAAGTAGTATGTAAAGATCAAAGCAGGTGGCGTTCTGTAGTTTTTACCTACCCTCATAAGAAAAAGGGCGAGTTTCAACAACTTTGCATTTTTATCTTATTCTTTGGAAGACAATAGCAAGTCATGGATATAGTGTTTTCAACTAGAAAAGTCATCAAATAATCAAAGCTAAGAGAATAATAAATAGAGTCAAACGATAAGAGAGTTCGTAATTCCGGAAATACCCGAGAGAAACTTTCTCCTTCGTGCTTTCATGTCCTTGTAACATTAACAAAAAAAGTATGTCATCTTTTAAACTGACGCCTATTAACAGAGCTTGAATAGTACTCAGCAACTTGCTTGGCTAACAAAAAACCCATGACGCGCAGTTATAGAGCACCCCTTCACCCTCTCTCGATGTTAGTAGCCTCTTACACGGCCCAAGAGTTCACAAGCCTTGGCCTATTTTATTAGACGATACACCGCCCACTCAATTCACGACCTTATTGCGTAAAAATAGAGTTTGTTTCACAGTGGACTGTGAGTGAGTTTGTTAAGTCTGAAAGTATAGAAGTGAAAAATGTTGAGCTGTTTAATTAGAGTAAAAATTAAGGCGTTTATGTTTTAGTTGGTACTTTAATTTGATGGTACTATCGTGTTCTTTCGTTTTTTATGTCTTTGCAGCTCAATGTTGTGGGATCCAAATGAAGTGAATAACGTGTTTATTCTTGAGTAAAGTTCAAATCATTCATTGTGGACGAATAATTAGTCCAAGAAAATTAGTTAAATTAAGGCAAGAATCTCGGAATGAGAGATATTCAGCTATGAATTCGTATAAACCTTTATTTTGGCACCATAAAACTCGTCTCAAAACCTACTAATCGTAGGGTGTCCGCGACTACAGACATTCCAAGGTCAAAGAAAAAAAACTATTTTTCATCCCACCATCTCGGAAAGAGTATTTTTAATCTTCAATATCTGAGTGGAAAAGCCGTTTTTATTCACTAGAGGATAAAGTAAATTGAATTTAGAACATCGTGTGCACTAAGTTTGTGAATTAAAAAAAACATTAAACCTATTTACTGCTACCTCTATGGTGCCGAATATATCATACAACTTTTTTTTAATTTGTTAAAAACTCAGACTCGGAACCTTCTTGGTGTTCTTTTTTCAATTTGCTTTGTACGCGGTTCGAACCATCTCCCTCTCTCTCCAACATTCACGCCAAGGGAATCCGATGAATCGGTACAACTATTAAGTATGACAGATAGTTTACCGAAAAACAGTACACAAGTGACAAACACCAATATTACAGTACCAAACAAAAATATTACACTCAATTTAAATAACTGTAGCAACGTTACTTTAAAATTTTCTTAATTATACCTTAGTATTATTTTGTTAAAATTTAAAGATTATTCTGTAATACTTACCTGTCATAATGTAGTAATTAATACCTAAACTGAAATAAAAGTGTACCTATCTTGTGATTGTAAACGTTTTTTTTTTTGCATTTAGTCATTTCCTCGCTGAGGTGGAATGAAAAGTTACGTGTTGCACTCGAGTGCAAAGATTTTTCACCTCGTGCTCTTTTGATTCCCTCGCTAACGCTCAGAATTCTAATTTTGAATCACTCGCTGCGCTCGTGATTCAATTTTAGAATCCTTCGCTTGCTCGGTCATCAAAATTGAACACGCGGTTAAAAAGCAACTTTGCACTCTTGTATAACAAATAACTATTATACCATTCCCCCTCTAAAAAGCTTAATTTATTCACTGAAAACAGTGAATAAAAAGCACTTTTAATCACTATTTTGGTGTTTGAGTTTAGAACACACCAATGTATTCGACCTCCATCTCAATGCTACACAACCTCCTTGTGCATAAAATACTCGGTACAAACTCCTTGTGCAAAGTATACTGGACATTCAAACTCCTTCATCGAATAAATTTTGAGTTTGTTTATATATTTAGGATTTTAATATTATTTATAGGGTAGGGTAGGGTAGGGTAGTGTAGAGTAGTGTAGGGTAGGGTAGGGTAGGGAAGTGTAGGGTAGGGTAGGGTAGGGTAGTGTAGGGTAGTGTAGGGACGGGTAGGGTAGGGTAGGGTATTGAAGGGTAGGGTAGGGTAGGGTAGGTTAGGGTAGGGTAGATAAATGTTTGGTCTTTTTATGGCAAAACCAAGTTTGCCGGGTCAGCTATTTAGTTATAATTATGTAACGTAACGGAAGTGCTCACTGGCCCCTAAAATTTTTTTTAAATATCTTTAATCATTTTCGAGATAGAGGGCATCAGTGACCTCGGAATATCTGTATTCGCAGATACCCTACGATAAGTAGGTTTTGAGACAAGTTTAAGGGTGTCAAAATAAAGGTTTATACAAGTTTACAGCTGACTATCTCTCATTCCGAGGTAAAACCCCTAATTTTCCTGGACTAAATAGAGACAGGCGAGAAATATTAGAAGGAAAATCAAACATCTGATTACGTAATGATTCCATCCGTATATTTTTCATGTAGCTACGTAAGAATATTTGTTGTATCATCAACAATAATACTAAGTATTTATTATTGTCTTAGTAAGAACATATTTTCGCATCACATTTCATAATTTCTTATATTACTAACAAAAAATACAGGAGCGAATAATGTTTACGCCGGCACAAGCAAGGTACCGGCAGAATTGTCTCATAAAACTCGTTGCAAGGAGACGTCATAACATCGAAATACAACAGTTACATTTAAGACGTGAACAGAGAAGCAAATATATTTATAAATATATTTGCTTCTCTGTTCTATTTATAAAATATTTTTCATACTGTTATAAAAGTGTCAACACCCGTTTGACAGCGATGTTACTATTGAGTACAATTTATTGAAAGTATATATTAAAAAGCTGAAAGAAAAAAAAAAATTACAAAACCGAGGATGGTAACCCTTCACTGTATTTTCTCACACCAGTGAAGCAGTCCTGCATTACAAGGCGAAAAAAAAAACAGTGTTCCTAACAACCGTCTTCCCACGCACTTTTGACGACCTTTAAACTATAAAAAAGTGGGCTGAACACAATCGCTGCGTTAACGAAGCTATAAAAAACCGGCCAAGTGCGAGTCGGACTCGCGCACGAAGGGTTCCGTACTTGGTAAATGGCGGTTTACGATTTATACCGTATTAAAAAAAAACTACTTACTAGATCTCGCTCAAACCAATTTTCGGTGGTAGTTTACATGGTAATCACATATACGCACATATGTACATCATATATTTTTTTTAGTTTAATCATTCTCTTATTTTAGAAGTTACAGGGGGGGGGGGAGACACACATTTTACCACTTTGGAAGTGTCTCTCGCGCAAACTATTCAGTTTAGAAAAAAATGATATTCGAAACCTCAATATCATTTTTGAAGACCTATCCAAAGATACCCCACACGTATGGGTTTGATGGAAAAAAAAGTTAGTTTCTATTTCAAGTATGGGGACCCCTAAAATTTATTGTTTTTTTTCTATATTTGAGTAAAAATCTTAATGCGGTTCTCAGAATAAATCTACTCGCCAAGTTTCAACAGCATAGTTCTTATAGTTTCGGAAAAATGTGGCTGTGACATACAGACAGACAGACATGACGAATTTATAAGGGTTCCGTTTTTTGCCATTTGGCTACGGAACCCTAAAAAAGCAGTTTTTTTCTGTAATGTATAACGATATTTATAATACTTTTTAAAATTAAGTTTTCACGAGTGTAAAGGCGAGACTTCACAGTAGGCTACTGCTAGCACACTACGGAACTTTACTTAGCTTCTTTTTGGGTGAGAATTTAAGCGGGATCGCCCAATAAGGGGACCATTTTTTTTATTAATTTTTTATCCTTTCTTGCATCCCTATCTATACTAATATTATAAATTCGAAAGTAACTCTGTCTGTCTGTCTGTTACCTTTTCAAGCCTAAACCACAGAACGGATTTCCATGAAATTCAGCAAGGAGATAAATGGCATTCTAGGGAAGGAACAGGCAACAGTAGAACAGTTACCAAAAAATATAGTAGGAAGGATAGGGTAGGGTAGGTTAGGTTCGTCTGGCACCCATGTGCTGGTTTGGTCTCTGGGGTGGTCACGGCGCACAGTTTGTTCTGGTGCGCCGGTGATGGGGGGTACTCCCCAGAGGAGGGTCCGGTGACGGACAGCCGCGGCGGGTTCGCGGTGAGTGCTAACGCGTACCCGTGTTCCCGCCGTAAGCGGCACAGGAGGACACCGTGGAGTTTTAGTGGGTTAGAGTCCCACATAACTGCGCTATCTCCCCGTGGTAGCGCAGTATGCATGAGCATTTCTCCACGCTAAAAAAAAAAAAAAAAGTGTAGGTTAGGTAGGGTAGGGTAGGTTAGGTAGGTTGGTAGGTAGGGTAGGAGGGTAGGTAAGTAG
Organism: Orthosia gothica; assembly: GCA_949775005.1. NCBI lineage: Eukaryota > Metazoa > Arthropoda > Insecta > Lepidoptera > Noctuidae > Orthosia > Orthosia gothica. The sequence goes on along the minus strand of OX459054.1, from coordinate 17,930,772 downwards.
AGTAGGGTAGGTAGGTAGGTAGGGTAGGCGGGTAGATAGGATGGGTTGGGTAGGTAGGAAGGTAGCCAGATGACTGGAGCGAATCCGCAGGGGACAGCTAGTACTAACTATTATTGCAGAAAACAACTCTATCCGTCTGTTGCCTATTCACGGCCTCTTTTTGACCATTTTCGGAGCTATATTGACCACTTGTTATTGCTTGCGACTGCGCACTAAATTGTTTCTACATACTTACCTTATATTTTCTTCTTAGCGTGCCCCTGACAAAAATAGATTCTTATAAATTTCCTGGCCCAGTATTCGCCCAGTACCTTAAGACAAATATAATTTCAGTAACACTAAGGCGTGG
>OX459054.1:17623494-17930223 GCA_949775005.1 Orthosia gothica | reverse complement strand
TAACAACAAGTAACTTGAACTTGTGCAAAAATTGCTTGTATAGTCACGGTGGAAATGAATGCAAGTCAACGAAAAAATGCCGCACGTGTAACTTCAAGCACAACACCCTTCTTCATGATGATAATCTGAAAGGGCAACGATCAAAGCCGACCACACCAACGGTAGCCGCTGAGCGGACATCGAACCATATTAATGGTGAACAAGAGATCCTCTTAACGACTCTTCAACTAAGGGTCAAAAACAAAGAAGGAGATTACATCTTCCTTCGGGCGTTACTGGATCAAGGCTCTCAAGTAACCTTGATTACAGAAAATGCAGCTCAACGGTTGAATTTACGCCGAAACAAAATGAACGCTGCTGTCACTGGTGTTGGTACTATAATGGGCAGGAGTAAAGGGATGATAAAATTGGAATGTAAATCAATCCACTCGGATTATACATTCCAAACCGAAGCTTTAGTAATGAGTAAATCGTCAATAATCTGCCTAACACAACGATCAACACAGAGAGCTGGACACACCTGCATAACATCAAGTTGGCCGATCCAGCCTACAACATCTCTGGACCCATCGATCTACTGCTTGGAGCTGATGTTTACTCCGATGTGAACTTAGAAGGAATAATCAAGCTAAATAATGACTCGCCAGTTGCGCAACAAACAAAGTTGGGCTGGATACTGTGCGGTGCAACAAAGCACTTTAACTGTCTAGTTACTCTAACAGAGCTGGACCACCTAACAAAATTTTGGGAGGTAGAAGACATTCCTTCAGAAACTAAACCTACATCGGAAAACGAATACTGTGAAAAATATTACACAGAAACAACAAAGAGATTAAGCGACGGGCGTTATGTGGTGAAGATGCCGATGAACGCTAACTACGAGCAAAACATTGGCAACTCAAAACCTCAAGCCACAGCACAATTTCTTCATTTAGAAAAGAAAATGAGGAGACAAGATCACTTCGCCAAACTATACAAAGACTTCATCCGAGAATACATCGAATTAGGTCACATGAAACCAGTGACAGAATCCGAAAGTCGAGTACAAGCCTTTCTACCGCACCACGGCGTGTTAAGGGAGAGCTCAACAACCACCAAACTACGAGCTGTTTTTAACGCATCAATGAAAACAGACTCCGGGTACAGCCTAAACGATTTGATGGAAAAAGGGCCAAATCTTCAAAAGGACATTTTATCTCTGATCATAAAATGGCGGAGCTATAAATATGTTCTAACAGCGGACATTGAGAAAATGTATCATCAAATCCTTATTCATCAAGATCAACAATGCCTTCAAAAAATTATTTGGAGAGACTCCATGAGAGAACCACTTCGAGAGATGCAGCTGTGTACCCTAACTTACGGGACCAAAGTCGCTCCATTCATAGCGATACGCACTCTCCAACAGCTGGCCAAAGATGAAGGAAACGCTTTCCCTCTGGCCCAAAAGGCGCTACTACACGAATTTTATATGGATGACGCCATCACGGGACACCATACAAGATTAGCAAGATTTACGATCCACTTGGTTGGTTGGCACCAATGACCATCCAAGCAAAATTGCTTTTTCAAAAATTGTGGAGTGAAAACTATCAAAACATTGGCTGGGACGAAAAGGTACCAGATTCCATAGAAAAGGAATGGATAAAAATTAAAACCGATCTTCCAAACATAAATAACATAAGTTTACCAAGATGGATAAAAAACGAAAACAAACCAACAACCGATCGAGTTGCAAGCCTTCTGTGACGCGAGCGAAAAAGCCTACGCATGCGTTATTTACAGCCGAACTACGTCACCCACCGGCGCTTACGAAACTACATTACTCGCAGCAAAAATTAAGGTGGCACCACTCAAAAAGAAAACAACTATACCGAGATTGGAACTATGCGCCGCAGTTTTACTAGCGAAACTCCTAGAAAGGGTAACTAAGGTCCTGGAAGAGAACGATCTCAGGATTACATGCTGGACTGATTCTAAAGTAGCTCTAGCATGGCTTCAGGGAAGTCAAACTAAGTACGAAAAGTACATAACCAATAGAACCAGACAAATATTAAACGTCGTGCCTGCGATAAACTGGGGTTACGTAAAAACAAACGAAAACCCCGCCGATTGTGCCACAAGAGGACTCCCGCCGCAAAAACTGGTCAGCTTTAAACTATGGTGGGAAGGCCCTAAATGGCTTAAGGAGCAAGAAACACAAGCCCTTGCTTCAAAAGAAACCTATACCACAAATGAGGGCTCCTTAACAAACTGTTACACGGCTAATAGTACGGAACCCATGTCGATTAAAAATGAATTAATTCATTCATTACTTGAGCGACATAGCAACATAGATCGTATTACAAGAATACTCGCCTTAGTGATACGTTTCGCTGATGCATTGCGAAACAAACGAAGGTCAATCGAGTGCCGTGCACTGATCTTGAATGAAATAAACAACGCATTTTGTATGATTATCAAATCAGTGCAAGAGAATTACTTTAAAAACGAAATTAATTCTCTCAACACATGTGGGAAACTTCCAAACAGAAGTACCATTTTAAAATTAAACCCATTTTTGGACACAACTGGAGTCTTACGCGTTGGAGGACGTCTTAACCACTCAAAGTTGCCGGTGGAGACTAAGCACCCCATCCTCGTTCCAGGAGAGGGAAGATTGACCCAACTCATCGTTGAAAAGGCACATCAACGAACCACGGTGGAGCAAGATTAACACTCGCTTGATGCCAGGAATTGGGACTTAACTAAGAGGTTGACAAATTGTTTTGAAAATAAAGATCTCTAGATAAACCGTTTTGAATTTGGAAATTTGTTTATTTTTAGTGGAATTCAAAACAACACCTTTTGTAGTAGGTACATTAAGGTCAATGGCAGCTTTTACCCAAAATATTAGTTTTTACCACTAATCATTTAGAAAAAGTTTTACTGTCTTAACTGTGCATCCAATATGCTTTGCACATGCAAATTTGTAATCCATTGTTGGTTCGTCATTGACTTGAGAAATATAGTCTAGAAAAGTGGACTGGATCACTGCCTCAGATCTAGATTATATTTTCAGTCGAATAGGTATACCTAAAAGGTAGAGGAGGAGTAATGGTGAAAGTGAAAGAGCGAGCGAAGCGAGCTCGGTAATTTATAATGTATTTATCTAGAACATATAAGGTGGCTGGTTTGAAGACTAGTAGTGTTTGTAGCAAGTCGTGGTCCTTATTTATGGCCACAGGGTGCCCGACGAAGCGCCCCATATCTCACAGTTAGCTGACCTACGGCATCTATTTTCAATAAACTCAAGAAATTGCTCCACTTTGCTCATACTTCCAAGCATGACGACAATTTATCAATATCAAAGTAATATATCCACTAATGAAAATATAAGTTCAGTGCCTAATTTGGAGTTTTGCACTCAGTTTGATCGAGGCCCGGGAAGGGGAGAGGGGGGGGGTGGTAATCGACCATTGATGTAGAAACGAACGTACGCTATACCTTTAGGCACTTTGTCTTTACAATTTTGTCTTTATTGAGATTTTTTGTTGGATGCAAGGCCATGCTGTCCAAGCACCAGCTTCTTAAAACAAATACAACAAGACAAAGATAATGTAACAAGAACTTTAAATATTTGCATAAAGACGAAGTATCGCTAAACTATAGCTTTACCCCAGCACGTGCTGGATACGCTCACGACTATTTCACACAGAGTAGTAATTTAACGAGCAACTATAAAGCAAGCAGGATGTAAAATATTAAATTGTGAGTACTTTGTAGGATTATTTGAAGAAAAAGAAGCAACAGAACAATCTACATAATATTTAGTATTTGATAGATTATCTATACTATTAAAATCCGAAAGTCTGTTACCTCTTCACGACTAAACATCTGAACCGATTCAAATAAAATTTGGTATGGAGATAGTTTGAGACCCTAGGCAGGACATAAAATTTTTCATTTCTGGTCATAAGTTTTTATCCCGGTAGTGTGTCCCATTGGGATGATATACACTTTTTAAGCGGGCGAAGCCGCGAGCAGAAGTGGTAAACTATATGATTTAAGCAATAACTCCAACTGATCCATACCCCAGGGATTTCTCAGTATAAACGCCCGTCATATCCAATTAATTACAATGAACCATTATGTCGGCACGTTCAAATTGTACAATAACATAGTAACGGGCTGAATTAAAACAAAACAGCGCCCTCTATTGAATCTCGGTGACGCTAGAGGCTGAATAAAGTAACTAAAGAGGTTTGTACAGAAAGACCAGTACTGATCAAAGAAGGAGATAAGCAAGGAAGTATAAGAGTATCGTGACTGCTGACCACTTGTCGCGGCAACCAGGCACTGGTGGCTGTCTCTCGCCACCGCGGAAAGTGGTAGAAGCTACAAGTGGCTGTGTACCGTGTCTCGTTTGCACTTGCTCTATAGGTTTCGTTTTTTTTTGTTTTCAAGGTTCAAAAGGTTTACTTATATTTCTGTAATCCGTGAATGTACAACGGAATCGGCTTTGAACTACACCTCCAAGAAAGTGACGTCATCTCGGCGCCGAATACTTAAGTTGGTGCGGAATTTCCTTACTGAACGTTTATATTTACTTTACATATTCTCTTTACCTCATTCTCCCCTACTGTTGTTTTTGAAGGACTGTTATATTGCGGGAATGTGTTTGTTCTGCTTAATAGTGTTCCTATTATGGTAGGCTTTGACAATAATTGAGTAGGCAGGAAAGCCAAGTTATTGTTTAGAAAATCGATTTAGTTAATTTAATGTAATTTCTGCCTACTACATACATATTTGTATGTAGGTACATACGTAAACTCGCATAAAATTATGTTACCTACATATTTACGTTAGTTTAGACTGAAGCCGACCTTAACATATTTGGGAAAATACTAGGTAGACTGACATACATACATAAACTCGTGCCTTTATCTCATAGTCAAATTCAAAGTCAGAGCCAAATTCTTTATTTAAATTTTAAATTTAAATATAAAAGTAATAATAATTGATTGTACCGTCCATTCGGAAAAGTAGCTTTTTATGGAGAAGAACGGACAAGAAACTCCACAACTTACTCTTAAAAAAAGTGTTTGTCAATACTTATGTACATAAATTAATTCTTATATGTGAGGACGATGCACCCAGACTAACACTACTATACTACGTATAGGTATAAAGTATTACAAGCACTAACAGGTAAATTCATTCATTTGATAAATAGGAACATGGTTCTCACATACTTACAAATATTGCAAACATAGTAGTACAACAGGTAGGCTGAAACTACTGAACGCCACCATAATGTTTGATAAAAAACAAGCAGATAATTATTTGTCGCAAACAGCCATACGAAGTAACAGCTTCCCCTATCTGTAATTAATCTGCCTACTACTTTTACATTACCTTTTACAAAAAAAAAAATATCATTATCTATCTCAATCTGCCCTGCAAATGATTATAAGCCTAGCTGTAGCGGCAATGCGTTTATTTATTAGAGGCCCAACTCACATAAATTAAGAGACTATTTACAATAGTGCCTGTATCGAGTTATGCCTATATATGTTATGAGTTTTCCTAACTATTTTGTGTCATATAACTTGATTTATAGTCGCTTGTTGTTAAAACAAATAGAAATGTGATCTGAAATACGTGTGACTTTCTGTTACCGGCTCACTCCGATATCCAGACACGGACACACACATGTAAATCTTTCCACTAGTATAATAGCCCATGTAACTTAGATTTAAGTTTTCTTCGTATTATAACGCACGTACATTACTGCAGCGTCCAGCAAAAGAGGCATTAATGGACTTGATTGAGAATTGAGATTGAAAACTTGTATAGTACTTTTCTCAAATAATGCGTGGAAATTAAAACTAAGTTATACCACAAAATAGTAAGTATACAGAAGCCACTCCCGCCGTTTAGAAAATTGACAGCTAAACTTGACAGATTCACTAGGGTTGCTACTATATTGATTCCGAATTAAAAAAAAGAGTAGGTTGCCCAAGTTACAAACATAAATACATAGATTCGTCTAAACATACATCATATCATGCTTAAATGCCTTAGAGGGTAGACAGGGCATCAAACATCCATTTAATATCACGAAACATTTAATATTACGCCACATACGATGAATATTGGAGAGTAAAAATACGTAGTATAATAATAGTGTAATAATGATCCCACTTAAAAAAATAAATTGTAAAAAGCTCTAAGCTCGACAAAAATATAAATGTGAAAAAACAGGTACCTAATAAAATCAAAAAATCAAAGATGATCTTAAACAAGAAGAAAATTATGCTGTGCAGTCGGAGGAAACATATTTGTAAGCTGTATGACTTGAACCTTATTATTATGATAAGTTCCCAATTTCATCTATGGGCTTAAAATAATTTATTATAATCCTAGATAATGAATTTCTAATTTGTCATCTTGAAACATTAATGACCTTTATAACCTTTATAACAAAAAAGTAAATTCGGTCTGTAACAAATAATAAAGGTAACCCATACAATGCAACCAACCTCGTTACAGTACTTAATGTATGAATGACGTGACAAACGCATGCACAAAGCAATCATGACAGCCGCGACTGAGCTCGGTCCAATATTGCCCAATATTCCCTGTAAAACCGAAATGTCAAAGTGAGAGTGGCCCCTCTGTCTGCGGCGCGCCGCCGCTTACGTACTTTGTGGTTATACCTAGAACTCATTTTGTCAAATAAAATTACTTTTCAAGAACAAAGAACAACGACAATTTTTCTCGCAAAAAAGTTTTCAATAAACAGCTTTCTATTTGCAAGCCAGTTCGAAATTTAAATAAAACCTTTTGTACGAGCCAATAATGCTCATACAGCAAAAGTACGCCTATTAAAGTACTGCACAATATTAAGTAAATCAGTCGTAACTAAAACACCGACACTCGCTAATTTGCGTGTTTACGTCAATCAACATTAAGTGCGGCTCAGGTTAAAGATAAAGATAAAGATAAAGATAATTTATTTGCCATAACATGTGTTTACATACCTTATGCATGCAAGATGTTGACTTAATTTGTAGCACATACATGTTTTGCCTATCGAGGCGTACAAATATCAAGTTTACAAAATTATTTATATTAATTAAATTGTTATAAAGAACATTTAGATTTTAATTTTAAACAAAAACAATAAATTGATCGTAAGTGAATGTCAGAAAAACGAAAAAAAAATAAAAAACTAACAATAGATCGTCATCAATATCAAATCATAAAAATATCATAAATAATCAAGTTCAAATTAAAATCAGAGGTATTTTATTAGGTACCTGTTTTTTCACATTTATATTTTTGTCGAGCTTAGAGCTTTTTACAATTTATTTTTTTAAGTGGGATCATTATTACACTATTATTATACTACGTATTTTTACTCTCCAATATTCATCGTATGTGGCGTAATATTAAATGTTTCGTGATATTAAATGGATGTTTGATGCCCTGTCTACCCTCTAAGGCATTTAAGCATGATATGATGTATGTTTAGACGAATCTATGTATTTATGTTTGTAACTTGGGCAACCTACTCTTTTTTTTAATTCGGAATCAATATAGTAGCAACCCTAGTGAATCTGTCAAGTTTAGCTGTCAATTTTCTAAACGGCGGGAGTGGCTTCTGTATACTTACTATTTTGTGGTATAACTTAGTTTTAATTTCCACGCATTATTTGAGAAAAGTACTATACAAGTTTTCAATCTCAATTCTCAATCAAGTCCATTAATGCCTCTTTTGCTGGACGCTGCAGTAATGTACGTGCGTTATAATACGAAGAAAACTTAAATCTAAGTTACATGGGCTATTATACTAGTGGAAAGATTTACATGTGTGTGTCCGTGTCTGGATATCGGAGTGAGCCGGTAACAGAAAGTCACACGTATTTCAGATCACATTTCTATTTGTTTTAACAACAAGCGACTATAAATCAAGTTATATGACACAAAATAGTTAGGAAAACTCATAACATATATAGGCATAACTCGATACAGGCACTATTGTAAATAGTCTCTTAATTTATGTGAGTTGGGCCTCTAATAAATAAACGCATTGCCGCTACAGCTAGGCTTATAATCATTTGCAGGGCAGATTGAGATAGATAATGATATTTTTTTTTTTGTAAAAGGTAATGTAAAAGTAGTAGGCAGATTAATTACAGATAGGGGAAGCTGTTACTTCGTATGGCTGTTTGCGACAAATAATTATCTGCTTGTTTTTTATCAAACATTATGGTGGCGTTCAGTAGTTTCAGCCTACCTGTTGTACTACTATGTTTGCAATATTTGTAAGTATGTGAGAACCATGTTCCTATTTATCAAATGAATGAATTTACCTGTTAGTGCTTGTAATACTTTATACCTATACGTAGTATAGTAGTGTTAGTCTGGGTGCATCGTCCTCACATATAAGAATTAATTTATGTACATAAGTATTGACAAACACTTTTTTTAAGAGTAAGTTGTGGAGTTTCTTGTCCGTTCTTCTCCATAAAAAGCTACTTTTCCGAATGGACGGTACAATCAATTATTATTACTTTTATATTTAAATTTAAAATTTAAATAAAGAATTTGGCTCTGACTTTGAATTTGACTATGAGATAAAGGCACGAGTTTATGTATGTATGTCAGTCTACCTAGTATTTTCCCAAATATGTTAAGGTCGGCTTCAGTCTAAACTAACGTAAATATGTAGGTAACATAATTTTATGCGAGTTTACGTATGTACCTACATACAAATATGTATGTAGTAGGCAGAAATTACATTAAATTAACTAAATCGATTTTCTAAACAATAACTTGGCTTTCCTGCCTACTCAATTATTGTCAAAGCCTACCATAATAGGAACACTATTAAGCAGAACAAACACATTCCCGCAATATAACAGTCCTTCAAAAACAACAGTAGGGGAGAATGAGGTAAAGAGAATATGTAAAGTAAATATAAACGTTCAGTAAGGAAATTCCGCACCAACTTAAGTATTCGGCGCCGAGATGATGTCACTTTCTTGGAGGTGTAGTTCAAAGCCGATTCCGTTGTACATTCACGGATTACAGAAATATAAGTAAACCTTTTGAACCTTGAAAACAAAAAAAAACGAAACCTATAGAGCAAGTGCAAACGAGACACGGTACACAGCCACTTGTAGCTTCTACCACTTTCCGCGGTGGCGAGAGACAGCCACCAGTGCCTGGTTGCCGCGACAAGTGGTCAGCAGTCACGATACTCTTATACTTCCTTGCTTATCTCCTTCTTTGATCAGTACTGGTCTTTCTGTACAAACCTCTTTAGTTACTTTATTCAGCCTCTAGCGTCACCGAGATTCAATAGAGGGCGCTGTTTTGTTTTAATTCAGCCCGTTACTATGTTATTGTACAATTTGAACGTGCCGACATAATGGTTCATTGTAATTAATTGGATATGACGGGCGTTTATACTGAGAAATCCCTGGGGTATGGATCAGTTGGAGTTATTGCTTAAATCATATAGTTTACCACTTCTGCTCGCGGCTTCGCCCGCTTAAAAAGTGTATATCATCCCAATGGGACACACTACCGGGATAAAAACTTATGACCAGAAATGAAAAATTTTATGTCCTGCCTAGGGTCTCAAACTATCTCCATACCAAATTTTATTTGAATCGGTTCAGATGTTTAGTCGTGAAGAGGTAACAGACTTTCGGATTTTAATAGTATAGATAATCTATCAAATACTAAATATTATGTAGATTGTTCCATATTTCTGTTTCTTCTTTTTCTTTACATAATCCTACAAAGTACTCACAATTTAATATTTTACATCCTGCTTGCTTTATAGTTGCTCGTTAAATTACTACTCTGTGTGAAATAGTCGTGAGCGTATCCAGCACGTGCTGGGGTAAAGCTATAGTTTAGCGATACTTCGTCTTCATGCAAATATTTAAAGTTCTTGTTACATTATCTTTGTCTTATTGTATTTGTTTTAAGAAGCTGGTGCTTGGCAGGCTGGTGCTTGCACCCAACAAAAAATCTCTATAAAGACAAAATTGTAAAGACAAAGTGCCTAAAGGTATCGCGTACGTTCGTTTCTACATCAATGATAGTAAATTGGGTGATAATCATAATAATTGGTAATTTAATTATGTACGGTTAGAAGACCGGCGCGAATACAAGGCGGGGGGGGGGCAACGGGGTCGATTTCCACCCCCCCCTCTACCCCTCCCGGGCCTCAAACAAAATGAATGCAAAACTCCATATTAGACACATGTATACCATTAACTTATATTTTCATTTGGGGATATATAACTTTGATATTGATAAATTGTCCTCATGCTTGGAGCAAAGTGGGGCAATTCCTTGAGTTTTTTGAAAATTGATGTTTCTTTTTCTTTTTTTTTAAAACGTTGCCCCACACTAGGAATTTCTTCCTGCATCGTGGGTGCGTTTACAAACATTTAAACTCACATACACAAGATACCCAGAACCGGAACAACTATCTGTAGGCCGTAAAAATATTTGTGACTTGCGGGAATCGAACCCGCGACACGTCGCGCCGATCGCTCAACCACTACGCCAACCATGTCGACAACTAACAATGTCGGCTAATTGTGAGACATTTTTTCCACACTAGGCTCTTGGTCAGGCACCCTGTGGCCATAAATAAGGGCCATGACTTGCTACAAACACTACTAGTCTTCAAACCAGCCACCTTATATCTTCTAGATAAATAAATGATAAATTATCGAGCTCGCTTCGCTCGCTCTTTCACTTTCACTATTACTCCTCCTCTACCTTTTAGGTGTAGGTATGTTGACAAAGATTCTTTTATAGTACCTAGTCGACTGAAAATTTAATCTAGAACTGAGGCAGTGATCTAAAATTTTCGAGTTCGCTTTCTTCCCTAAAGTTGTAGACATTTTCAGCACAACTCAATAAAGGTAATCCTGTTTCTGTACCGATGGTTAAAGGTATATCTTTGGCTTGAACCATCGGTACATTTGGCAAAGCTACCGTAAAACAAATCAAGGTTTACAATCCGATCTGCAATGCAAACACAGCAATTTTTTTGAATCCCTTCTCCAGTGAGACGCATTTGCTCTCCCCTGAGCGAAATCCTGGATCTGCGCCTGTTTCTAGATGCGTATCTTAGTACTGCTAACGAGCACGGTGTACATGTATGACCAGATGGATTGCTTGCTGTATAGTTTCTGCCTACCCCCATTAGAAAAAAAGCGTAAGTTTGTGCACGTTTAATTTGAAAATGAATTGCTGCATTAAAGAGTACACGTGCACTCTAAACAGCCCGCATCTGCAAGTTCTGGTTAGCTCGTTGAATAATGGGTCGTAGTGTGGGCGTTTAGCACGCGCCGGAGTAAAGCTATAGTTTAGCGTAACTTCGTCTTCCAGCACTGATTTAACGTCCAATTAGGTTACACGTTCCTGAAGCGTTCTTTGTTTTTATTACGGTGTCTTTTTCTTTTGTTTAATCATTATTCATTGAATGTTTTTGCTACTACAGTCACACATACAAAAAAAAATATCCATAGTAATGCATACTTTCTGATTTGACGCAAACAGTGGTTCAAGTTCATTATCATCTTCCTGTCTTGTCCCATGTTATTATCTATTTTTCCAATTATCCAAGAAATTAAATACCGACACAGTTTTAACAGCCTATCATGGATTGGTCGCTTCTATTTTGAGATATGGTGTGGTTTTTTGAGGACAATCAATTAATAGAAAACATATATTCAGGATACAGAAAAGATGTATGCGATCAATGTGTGGTCTAAGAACAACGGATAGCTGCGTTCCTTACTTTAAAAAATTAAAAATACTCACTTTTCCATCTCATCTCTCATGAGGAAATCTCATCTCTCTCATCTTTTCTTTGTATGTATTGGAAACTGCATTTTTTTTGTAAAAGCTAATCAACAATTATTTCAAAAAATTTCAGCAGTTAAGAGAACCCTAATTAACCCCAAGAACCCCAATATGAGAATGTTTTCTGTTAATACAAATGTAAAACTCCTTTATTGAAGAAGTTTCTTTGGTATTGCTCCAGATACGTATATTTATAGTAAAATACCTGATATTGTTAAATGTACGCCTCTAAACAAATTTAAAAAGTCCCTTCAGGGGATATTACTAGAGAAGTGCTATTACAGCGTAGATGAATTTTTAAACGATATTTTGCTTGTATAGAATCCTGAATGTGTTTTTTTTTCGGTCATTTTACTCTAATTAAATTTAAATTTTAGCATCGTGATTTATAATTGAATTTAAATTTTGACATTGTGTTTTTATTGAATTTAAATTTTGACATTGTAATTTCAATTTAATTTAAATTTGATAGTGTGTTTTTGTTTTGGTCATTTTTGTCCAGTGCAACTAATTTTTTACGCCATAAATGGCAATCCATGTAACCACCTCATATATAAGACCTTCATACTTTATAAATATATCTTATCTTATCTTATCTATCCTGTCTGGCTTTTCGTAAGATGAATATTTTTATTTTCTACTTATATTAAACAATATATTTAACCCCCGCCGTAAAAAGAGGGGTGTTATAAGTTTCACGTGTGTTGCTGTGTATCTGTGTGTCTGTCTGTGGCATCATAGCGCCTAAACGGATGAACCGATTTTGATTTAGTTTTTTGTGTTTGAAAGGTGATTTGGTCGAAAGTGTTCTTAGCTATGTTTGAATAAAATCGGTTCAGCCGTTCAAAAGTTATGGGCGTTTTACTGTTTGAATCGGGGTGTTTTCGCAAGATAAATGTGTCGGGGGTTTTTAAATTTTGAAATTTTCCTTGTAAATCACGTTTCCGGATGTATCACAAATTGAAAAGGAAAGCCCGAATACATTTCTAGGGTGTCTACCTGGCTCTATGTAGCCGATATTAAATGTGGTATTAATTACAGCATTATTTCTTAGTTAAACTTATTTTCAATACCCATTACCGGGACTTAAACATAAGTGGCAAAATTTGGGTGTATTATCAATTAGTGTACCTCTCGGGTTGGGCCCATCAATACAGGCGTAATTTTATGTCATTTCCAAAATTAAAACTATAAAATCGGAAACTGCCATTCAGAAAAGCAGCTTCTTTAACTAACCCCTTTTAGAACTCAGGCATATCTCCATCTTTTTGTTCCAAAACAGTTGGAATGTGGGTCCTACAGACATAAATCTAACTAGATAACGCAAGTACCTCCATCTGTATGAAAACCAAGAGTGTCACTTTTTTACGCACAATTAAAAAAAATAATTACGTACCTATGAAAGAAAACATTTCATATGCCTCGGCCAACTTTTTCTATACAGTTTTTACAGCTCAATATGGCCTAGTTAGGCATTTTTCTAGCGGTGGATTTCCGGTGCGGTGGCGGTGGCGTTTTTCATAACGCTAAATGAAAAGCTCAAAGTATGATCAAGATCGTACTTTTACTCGGCGAAGTACATACAATCGCAACGCCGTCAATCGATTCATATCTGTGGTAGGTACTGTACCGTACTCAGTAATCTGTCATACGCGACGTGCATGGTATGCGGGCTGAATCTAAAGTTGTCGACAAATCCGATATCCCTGGAAACAATCCTGTGCTTGCCTTTGTGAGTCAATCAGTGAATCAGTTTGCCGTATTAGTGGACGCGAGAGGTAAAACGTTGTGTTTTACATTGATATTTTTGATAACAGTCTTTAGCAGGAATATCATTGAAAAGTGGGTTGCATTAGTTTTTTTGAGCAATAACTCTGTGTGATAGGAACGATACACGTACATCAGAACCGCGAGTCATCGGCCGGTTTCGGTTCGGAACTCATCGGACGATTTTCTCGGACATTCGTCTGTATAAAACATCGGAAGCTGGCTCATTACATCTGTTGGATTCTTTTAGAAATTGGTTCTTTAAGTTGCTCCATTTTTTTGTAATGTCTACAAAAGCTTACATTTCCGATGCAACTATGGCCCATACCCGTTTTGCAACGTCCCTATTATTGTATCTTTTTGAATGTTTGTCCCACAGTGGTAGCATATTATAAATGCAAAGTATTATTTTGTCTATGCCCTTTTTTTTAAACACTGCACTTAGTAGCCTGCCAACCACCTGCAAACTGGCGCAAAATCCCAACAAGTTCAAACTCGTCGGTTGATCAGCGATTTTCGGGCGTCATCGGATGACGGCGGTTGTAGTAGTGTACGCACTCTCTTTCGTTTAACTTAAATTTGATTCGATCGGCCAAATTTAGCCGACGACGCCAGAGCATACTTCGGCCGATAACCGATTACGTACGGTGTTCGCGAGCCGTTAAGACTAAAACTACTAACTTAATCTGTAAATAGTATAAAACAAAGTCACTGTCTGCATCTGCCGCCATCTGGTTTTTCTAAACAACGCAACAGATTTTAATACGTTTTTAAATAATAGAAATCATATAAAGGAGGAAGTTTTGAGTACAGGTATAATATGTCCCGCATAAAACCGGGGCTGGTCACTAATAAAGTATAAAATATATTGATTGATTCAAATATATATATATAATATTGTTTTTCATCAAGTTTAAGCCTAGATTTAAGCCAGACAATTAACAATTTATCTATAGGCTTTATTGTACAAGTTTCTACTCCATTTCGTGTTTATTAAAGCTCCTAGTTAGCTGGGTTGGTTTTGCGTAAATGTTGAATGAACGTAGATCCCAAATCTTCCAAAGTAAAATGAAATATCTTTACATAATTTTAAGAACCCACGTTTTGACTTTCATTATTACATATTTTTTCAATAAAATTTAGTTCAATACGTACCTGTAAACCGAGTAACGAAAACATCCTTCACATTTTTGCAACAGCTCAATATCAGCAAACAAAAGCATTTGCCCATTTAATCCAATAGTTCATTGATAAAGTAAACAAAAACCACGAACTATTCAGTAAACCGAACACGAGCCCCGCTGGATGAATAGTAACGAACTTTGCTCAACAACCAATAAGTTTGCTCACGTCAGAATGTAAAATGTAAAACTTTTAAATGTTGTATCTGTGGCCTTTTGCAGGCGGCTTCAGGCGGACTATTGACGTTCCAGATTTAAACTTTGCTGGAGTTGCGTTTGGCGGTAAAATTACTCAAGTTATTTATTAAGCAATTGTGTAAATCTTAGGAGAAACATGCACCGAATCATGGTTTATTAAATATTGAAATATCAAAATGGGTTTAGGATTTTCCTTCTGCTTGTTTATAGCAACAATCTGCAATCTTAAGCTGACGTCCAAGTGTGAATTTGAATGTGATGTTATTGTTTAATCGTAGGCCGTGTTCTTATCAAAAGAATAAAACCACGGACAAAAAACTGTACAAACGTAATCTACGCGTGTCTAAAATATATATAATGTACCTCTTCTATCTTTGTTTCGGATAGCTACAACCTAGGGGTCTTTAAGTCAAGGGTGAATAGGTTACTTATAGGTAAGCGTGCTTCTTCTTCGACCACGTCATCGCTTACCATCAGGTACTTGAGCCTGTCGTTAATCCTAAATTATATAAAACACAAAAATAGTTTCGACCTATGTCCGTTATAGACTTTGAAACCATCCAAACGATGTTCCCCTAATCAGTTTCATCAGAAAGGCAATAATGCGAAGATGGTTTAAGACCACTAAAACAAAAAAAACATCAAATGTGTTTCCTTCTTTAGCATAGTAGCACACGCTGGGTATCCGTTAGTAAAACAATAAACAAAAACCGGCTAAGTGCGAGTCGGACTCGCGCACGAAGGGTTCCGTACCATTTTCGTAAAAAACGGCAAAAAAATCACGTTTTTTGTATGGGAGACGAGGAGAGTTCTTTTGTTTTTAGTATTTGTTGTTGTAGCGGCAACAGATATACATCACCTGTGAAAATTTCAACTGTCTAGCTATCACGGTTCATGAGATACAGCCTAGTGACAGACAGACAGACAAAAAGACAGACAGACAGACAGACAGACAGACGGACCGCGGAGTCTCAGTAATAGGGTCCCGTTTTTACCCTTTGGGTACGGAACCCTAAAAACTAGATTTCACAGAAATAGTTCTGTAGATTAGTCTTTCGGATCGTTGTCACTAAGCGCCTGACCACCAATTAATTCATACTTACATGCTATCAAAGCTACGATACGCTCACTAAGCTTACTATCTCTCGAACCTCCTCTTAAGTCCCAATCACTTATTCAATACTAATCATGTCATCAATCTAACGAGCTAATCGCACTAGAATCACTAAGACCCTCTAATCGTTCATAACATTACTTATACATAGTCCTGGATTGTACTGCGATAAAATATTTCACATAAAGTGTGTCGGGCATCCCTCAAAGTTGATGGCCCGTCGTAAGATCCACATTTGACCCTTGTATCTGTGATCTTCAATGTATAATATTTAGCCATTTAGTGTGCACTGGCTGGAATTTTCAAAAGGTAGAATAGTTGATTTATGACTAATAATATATTCGTAATGAAACGATATTTGTTTGGTTTTTGGTTTTCAATGTGCCCCTGAAGTGCGGGGTGCCAGTTGGAACGCCCTATTCGCAAAACGACATTTGAGCAGATCGTCCTATTTTCAAAAGGGAACTATTTTTTTGAGCTGTTATTTAAATATTCGAGATGTTATTATAATCAGTTGAAAAACATATTGAGCAGTTATTTAATTTAATGGCGGTTTATTAATTATTGCGACAGTAAAACATGGATAGTAATAAATTGTCGGTTATTTTATCATACAATGTCAATTCTAAAAATAATTGAGCAGTCCAATAACTGAATGAGCGGTAAAAATTATGGAATGAGCGGTTCAATAAATAATTCGGCAGATCATAGCGAGCGGTGACACCCGAACTCAACTGTTAGGTTACTTTAGACCCTGCAGACAGAAATAGGAGCCCCGCGACTTTGTTAAGACGACGACTAACGCCAACGACCTTGAGGGAAACGCGCACTCGTTTCACACCCGCGCGACCCAAAATTTAGTAGTTTTTTGTACTTTCCTTATTATTCATTGACTTTAAAAAAATAAGCTTCCGATCAAAATGTAGATAATTAAATTGTCTTTGATATGGTGTCGATTTCATTAAAATACGCCCAGCGGTTTTGGTGTGATTGTCGTGTTTTTGTCCGTTTTAGACATAACTTTACAAATTAATTACACTATGATATACGAATAAAACTAAAAATTTGCTCAGATGTAATTATTAAGAAAATGGTCTACTATAACATATATTTTTTCCAATAAATTACGAATAGCCGTGTAGGCGTGATTCTCATTTTAAAATCAGCTACTCAAGGGAATCGGCGCCTTAATAAAATAAATATTTTTTACCGCCCATTTAATTATTTTCCTGCTCAATTATGTATTCACTGATCCATTTCATTATTTTTTATTACTCATTATTGTTTACTTTACTGCTTAGTTTTAACTGCTGAACTAGTTATTACATGTGCCATTTATAATATTAACTTACCAAAACCGCTATTTACAACTGCCTCGTTTCAAAATTACCTAGTAGCAAAAGATCCTACTTAGGAAGGAAATTTACCTACGGAGAAAATATAGAATTGCCACATGATAAATCGGGTTAATTACTGATAATATATTGTTACGAACATAGTAACTGAACTATCACGTTGACTGCCTCATTGTTTTTTTTTTTATTATCGATAGGCTCGCGTTTGACCACTACCTCGCCTGATGGTAAGCGATGATGGGGCCTACGGTGAAGCACGCTTGCCTAGAAGTAACCTATTCACTCTTGACTTAAAGACCCGTCTGATAATCTTCTCTTGCTCTGTCCTTCACATACTTCTGATTTTATCCATTCTTCCTTTCATATTCAGTCCATTCTTCTCTGGAATGCGCTTCCTCTCGATATCAGGCCGGCCATCAATCAATATGCATTGAAGCGGAAGTTGCGCCATTATGTTCTACACCATTTAAATTAGTCCTCTCAGTCACCTTTCTTTTAATTTATATATGTTTGTATATATAATGTATGTGTGTAATTTATATAGGTTGTAGCTATTAGGTAACAAAGACCCCGGAAGGGAATTCCACTCGTTAGCTGTGCGCACAATGAAAGTATTAGCAAAACGCTTTGTGCGTATGGGTGGGATGTCCACCATGTACCGATGGCGCATGGCCGTACGTCTTGTAGTCCGATGATGGAAAGGGCTAGGCGGAATCAAATTGTGCAATTCCGTCGCACACTCCCCGAAATGTAACCGATAAAAAACCGACAGGCTGGCAACTCGGCGTCGATGTTCGAGGCTCTGGAGCTTTGACGCAACCAGTGCATCGTTGCCAATAAGCCTCTTGGCCCGTCTGTCAATCAACTCAAGTGCATCAAGCTGATATCTGGCAGAGCCATCCCAGAGGTGAGAGCAGTACTCCATGCACGACCGGACTTGCGCTTTATACTAGTTGAGCAGCTGCTCAGGTGTGAAGTACCGTCTCACCTTTGGAATAATCCCCAAGATTTGTGACCATAGGCTCGCCCCTTACGTTGTCACACACTAGATTTTTTTTCCTGTATCGTGGGTACTTTTTAAACATTTAAACTCACGTACACATGACACCCAGATCTGAAACAACTATCTGTTGGTCATACAAGTATTTGTTCTCGAGGGAATCGAACCAATGACACGCAACGCAATAACCGATCGCTCAACCACTACGCCAACCGTGTCGTCATCGTTAACGTAATTGGATTAAATGTACTTTTTTTTCCAATGGACAAAATATGTACATACTTAAACACTAAACAAAACTAAAGTATACTTGCTTAAACTAAACCTAACTACTTACATATATACAAAAGAAAGGTACAGCTAGGCGTCGAATTACTCGTCCAGATCGTTGTCATCAAGGAACGTGGCCAGAAGACTGGCAGCATTGCCACGTTGAATGGCAATGCTGATGCAATCAAATGTTAAATTACCATTATGTAAATCTCTGCCTAACTCTACTAGAAATACAGTCGTGATATTAAGTACTCGTTTTAACTAACTAAGGGGACAGAAAGCGAATGGTCACTTTCGTAATCCTATGACATTTACCAGATACACGTTCTAAACGGTCGGATGCGATGCGACGGGCTAGTTGAAATCAGGCAATGCAACTTAGCTGTTGTGTTAATTATACCGCACGTAAAGCAAGAGATTATGGTGTCGGCCGGTTTTTGTCACACAACAGGGATCATGTTTGAAGATTTTTGACTTTAAAGTTCAGGCGCGTACTATGTTTTTCTATTTCAATAGTATCAACATGTAATGACATGTCAGAGGCTAAAGTTCTTCTAGGTAAAGTGTTTGTAATATAACTAATGTTTTAAGAGTTACTAAAATTCCAGTCTCAGTTTTTGTATAATTGCCTTAAAGATTCAAAATGTCACTATAAAACAACATCAAGAAAAGAAAAATAAAGCTTTCTCCTTATTTATGACCATTTAAGCTAACATAAATGTACTGAACTATAGTTCGAAAATGAGCCTAATCAGAAAAGTATTAACCCCGAATCATGCCTACATACTTATCCCTAAGGCCGGGACATCCATCAAAAAGCAACGAGCCAGTAAAGATCGCATACAATCCACGTCCGGACATTAGGTTCCAATGCGGATTTATGGCTATGGATATTAAAAGATCATCACGCACATCACTTTTATGGGATATGTACTTTAAGGGTCAGCTTACATGGAGATGCGATGCGACACGAAGAAGCATGAAGAGGCCAGTTATTTCGGCGCTGCAAAACACATCGTGACGCTGCCTTGCGAATTCTTATTCGTGAGACAAAAGACGGGTGAGTCACCGCTGCATCACGCTGCGTCGCTCTAGAGGTGCATGGCGACGCCGTGGGGTATTTCTTTTATTATTATTTTTTAAATCGTGAACCCGCCTTGAGCAAGTTTGGCAACCTATATTCGTGTCTTCTCTGCATGTAAAGAAGGAGGGCAGTAACTAGCTAGAATTTTTATTATTACGTAATGTTCCATGTTGTCCTCTGTCCTAAAAAGCGCAACAGTTGCGTCGCATCGCGTCTCGGTGTGAGCTGACCCTTGCTATTTTATTCCTTCCCGGATTCATCCCAGACCTTTGCCCCTATTATTATATTGAGAACCGTCTTAAAATACCCTCGGAGGCAGAGATTTATTTAAATGTCATTCAATTTCATTGTGCGCTATTCTTCCAATTGAATGATTTTTACGAGGATAATTTGAATCAAGTCAAACTTTTTTCTCAGTTAAGTATGTACCAATACACATAATTATATGTTTGAAGGAAAGCTCTAGTTTATGAATCGAAACGCACAAGGCTGTGGTATGTGGTATGCGTTACCGAATACATAATCATTTAAAAACGCCTAGAA
The DNA here is from genome assembly GCA_949775005.1 of Orthosia gothica. Classification (NCBI taxonomy): domain Eukaryota; kingdom Metazoa; phylum Arthropoda; class Insecta; order Lepidoptera; family Noctuidae; genus Orthosia; species Orthosia gothica. The sequence continues at coordinate 17,909,822 of OX459054.1, read as the reverse complement.
TGGTATTTTTTTCGACGCAGTATTCGTCAGCCGTGATGACCGGACACATTTTGTTCTATAATAAACAAAGATGTTTATTATTATATAATATACAAATCATGTTATCATGAATATTATTCCATATAATTTGTATTCGACTATTTATTGCATTCGACTAATTGTCCTAGCAAATCCGAAACGATTAAATTTGTGCCAGTCTACGGTAAAACTTTCAGTAGCGTGATAGCGGATGCCATTTAAAAATAATGCCTCTTTTTCTGTCAGCACTGGTCGAGGTCGGACACAATTTGTCTATTGCGATAATATTAGCTAACACCAAGTTTACTGAATGTTATTCTTCCTAATTATATGTTAATATAATTAGGAAGTACGCGTATATTTACTTCGCGAATTTTCATTTTCCTTCATTCTTGGGCACTTCTCAATACGAGATAATAGCTTAAGTTTTGACATCTCTGTCGAAAGTAATCTCACTAAAACTGGGTTTCCTTACGGCTTAGAATTAGTCCTTTTTTTACCCAACCTACCCCACTTAAGGTAGCTTAGGGGAAGGTGTTTAATTATGTATTTTTTGTTGAATTAGGTGGCATTGATTTAGTTTTGACGTTGCTCCTATTGTTTTAGATCCATCATTCAACAAGTCTGAACAAAATTTTGTAATCCTAGAATTCGCAATAAAGAGGTTTAGAATGATGTCAAAGCCACGCGAGCGTAACTAAAACGAAAACCGAGATTTAAAGTAAGTATAAAAGCATTTTTACAACGTAATAAATCTCCAAACTGGCTTCTATTCCAATGAATACCAAGACAAAATTAGCATCTGGCAATATTAAGCCATCCGGAATTCCGTTAGCGCCTATGCGTCTTAAAATTCAAGCGATAAATTCTAAATTGCATTTTTATTAGACACTCGTAAATCCTCGGTCTTTCTTGTAAATCTAATATAATGCGTTTCATCCACGCAGACATTGTAAGATCGCTTAAAAATTTAATTTCTCTAAAAGTTTCGAAATGGCTGCCGAGATTTTCCCCGCTAAGTGCTCTGGAGGACTTCAATCAAGTTTTTGTGGGTTTTTGATTGGATTTCTTTCTGTGTCTGGAATTTAATTGACAGATTATGATTTTATTTGATGTTAATGGGAGATATGGACAGAGTTTGAACTTGTTTTGTCCAATTATTAATTATATTTCTTTTGTGTAATTAATGTTTTTTAAGTAAGTTTATTTGAAGACGGTATGATGATATTAAAGAAGTTTGACGTTATTTGTAAGACTCTTGGAAGAAAAAACATTTTATCATTTAAAAAGGTCAAATACAAAAAAAAATGCTGTACAACGTGGCAATGCTGCCAGTCTTTTGGGCACATTGAATGAATGAATGAATGAAATAGTTTATTTGCTAAATGTAGGTATACAGATTAGATGTTGTTTTTTGTAGAACAGTCCCGATACATTTTGCCTCACGGCATGCAAAATTGTTTATTTTAATATAATTACAGACACCAATATTTTTAAAACAGTAAAACATAGAAAGACTCGCAACATAATACAGTAAAGAACATTAAGGATCATTTCAAAATTCGTTATTTAAATACAATAATTAATAAAAATATTCATATTAAAATAATAATAATAATCAATTTTATCAATGAAATTTAAACACAATAGTTAAGAATGTAGGAAAGATGAATAATATTAATGTCAAAATATCAACAAAATGTCAGATGGAAACAATAGGCTTATGTCAAATCAACGTACAATTAAATAAATTGACAAAAAATAAATCAAATGTCAAATAATATAAATATATGTCATATCTGTGTAAAATTAGTCAAATGTCAAAACACAAAAACAAAAAAAAAAGAAGAATTTACCATAAAATCAGAATAAAATATAGCAATGTCAAAAAAAAAAAAATATTACAATGTAAACTATAAAGTTTTATCATTGAGAAATTCACAAATGGAGTAATAACATTTATCAATTAATAAGAATGACAATTTCTTTTTAAAAAGTGAAATGGACTCGTTTTTAATTTCGTCAGGTATTTTGTTAAAGATAATTGGGCACATACATATAACACTTTTCCTTAATAATGCAGTGTTATGACCAGTTACACATAACATGTTTGTATACTGCCTTCTAAGTGGTCGTGTTCTATCGTCAGACAATCTATTAAAAAGATGCATATTAGATTTTACAAAAACAGCCATTTCGAAAATGTAAAGTGATGGAAATGTTAGCATATTTAGGGACTTGAATACAGGTACGCAACTATCTGTAACTTTCATGTTACACATTGCCCTTATGCATCGTTTTTGAGCCTTGAATACCTGTTCTCTCAGACTACAATTTCCCCAAAATATTATCCCGAATCTCAGAATTGACGCCACTAAGCCATGGTAAGCTACTAATCTGGTATTCACTTTCCTGGATAGATTAAAAAGCACATACGCTGCTGTACTCAATTTTTTGCATACTTCTTCTGCGTGTGGCTTCCAGGTTAGTTGGCTATCTATCAATATACCCAAAAACTTTGCAACTTGCACTTGGTCTACTTTTTGTCCATTGTAATTTAAATTTAAAGTCAGCGGTGGTATCCGTTGAAAAAAATGCATAATATTAGTCTTAGATATATTAATTGTTAGATTATTTTGGTCAAGCCAGTGTATAATGTCCGTTAAAGTATTGTTTATGTCATGTTCATACGTTTTTAGGTCTGTACATTTAATCAATGCAGTACTATCGTCAGCGAATAAGACCATAGGATGTTTTATGCATCGAGGCAAGTCGTTAATATAAATTAAAAATAATAAAGGACCCAACAAAGTGCCCTGTGGTACGCCATATCTAATAAGTATATGCTCCGATAAGTATTTTTCCTAACGCTTAGTTTTTAAACATATTTTTGAAATTTCTGTGTACTGTTTTCGGTTGCTGAGATATGATCTTAAGAGATTATTCATATTTCCTCTGATACCTATGACGTTTAGCTTTTCTAACAGAGTTTCATGGTCAACACAGTCGAAGGCCCTCGTCATATCAGTCAAAATTGCGCAAACTGGTACTTTTCCATCGACGTTTCTTATTATCATATTCACTAAATCGTAAACAGCCGTATTAATACCCTTATTTTTTCTAAAACCCTTTTGTTCTATACTCAAAATATCATATTTAGATAAGAATTTATTTATCTCGTCACAAATAATTTTTTCCATAACTTTAGAAAAAATTGTGATTAAGGCGATTGGCCTATAATTTGCCAAATCTTCTTTAGAGTTTTTTTTTAAAAGTGGCTTAACAATAATGGTTTTTAACTTGTTTGGATATACCCCCGAACCGATACACAAATTTAGTATGTGACTAATATGCAAAGCAATGTCACTCGAAACGACCTTAGTTGAAATGCCATCGTAGCCAGTACTAAGTTTATTTTTTAGCGAATGTATCGCTCTCATAACATCTTGAGGTAATACTGGATGCATAAACATCGAGTGAGGGTTACTTTGCAGACTACTAGTATCGGGTTTTGAGATTATAATATTTTTTGTCTGATCTATAAAATAATTATTAAAAGCGTTTGCAATCTCTGTTGGATCAGTGATTGTGGTATCATGAATTTTTATTTGGGAAATGGGTTCAGTAAACGGTTTATTTTTGTTTATAACTTGCCAAAATGCTTTTGATTTATTTTTTGACGTGTTAATAAAATAGTTATTTTGCGCTTTTTGCGTCAGTTTAATTATTTTCCGAAGCCTTTGCGAGTAGTTTTTAAAGTTACTTTTATTGAGGCTTGAAGGTGCTCGCCTATATTTCCACAGTAAATGCCTTTGTTTTCTACTGCATTTCCGAATACCCTGAGAAACCCATTTAATATTTTTGTTTGAGTGAACCGTTATTTTCTAAGGAAAGACACTCGATTTCTTGATGGGCACTATTTAATTCAAATTCTAGTGTATTTATCCGTTCTTTTAATTTAAACGTTTCTTCATCACTACTATCGACAGAAATATCGGGTAGACTATTTGTTGTTTCGTCTAGTGTTTCGTTAGACACCTCAACATTAGAGTCAGATACAGTTCGCGTACGACGGAAAGTAATGTTTTCGAGGAAGTTCATGTTGAGAGTTTTTAAATGTAGATGTTAATTCCAAAAAGACAAGACTTTTGCGGGATACGAACTCGGGCCACACGGTGCATGCGGTCAGGTAGGCGATATAACGAGCACGCCACCGCGACAGTTACGCTAATGATCGAATTTCTTGATTACTAGGCTCTTCCGGACAAAATATTTGTTAAAAGGACGGTTGTAGTTTAAAATGTTTTGAATTTTTTTCACCAAGTATCACTTTTTGATTCACTTAATTTTTTGTGTATTTTTTATATATTTACGTATTACACACAATTCGTCACTTAGACTCAAGTACTGTGGTCAATAAGTTATTATTACCTCGCACAAAAAACGTCCAGTCACAAAAAAATTAAATGAAATGTCCACACATAAAAGTCATATTAACATTGTTCACGGTGAATAATCTGTTAAGATAACATTACTACACACGCATAGCACTGTTTTTAACACTTTCACTATCAAATTTAGAAGATACAGTTCATTAAATTATTTTATAGTAATTTCTCAATTCCAGGCTAACAAAATGCAACAACTTTGGTAGGATAGTAGACGATCATGTCACATTACCGACAGAGATGTGGAGGAGTTTTCCGACGCCATATTTTAGGATATTAGTCATTTTTAGTATTAGTTGGTTAATCGTTTTGGTTTTAAGTTATATGTTTGTTGTCTTAGTTAATTAAGTATTTTATACACTGTATATAGTTTTATATATGTCAATATTAGATAAATATTCCTACGTTAGCACAATTGGTTTACAGTTAGTTGTTAGGTACAAATAGACAGAATTTAGGTCCCGTTTACTACGTACAACCAAGGACAGACTTTCATTTACTGGTACTACACTTGACCATACCACATCATTTCAACATAAAACCACAGCCTCCACAAATATAATCATATTAATTTACAATATAAAGCCCCTCGGCGACGGTTCTCCTAACTAACCTGTTGACCTTTCTCCCCGACCTTTGGGTCAAAATGCACTTACTGCCGGGTCGTGGCTGGCTGGGCTGTTCAATTATCACCTACTCTGAAGGTACCGTGATGGAAATTGCTTTGAGGGTCTATTTTTAACTTTTTCTCTCGTTCCATATTTGACTTTCGATAAGAAACAACGGCAGCGGTTATCGATGAATCTAGTTGATTGGTTTTTGAATTTAGTTATGATCCAGTTCATTAAAGAAACGAATCTGAAATGGTGGTGCTTATCATGTTCTCTCGCTTGCACACTATAATTATTTTCTTGCTTCATAATGTTGGAGTAGGATGTATCGATCCCTACCTCAATGTGCCTATATCCTGTTTTTAAGAGGCTGCAATTTGTTTTTGTTTCATCCTGTACTTTCTAAACCGAGAAGGAGGTTCTGAATTCAATTGAAAATGTAAAAAAAAATTACATTGGCCCTGGATATGCTAAAATTTAGTTGTATTTTATAATACCCAGGGATTTATTTTGTCAAAAAAGGCCCATCCTGAAGGTAAGCCATAATAAAAAACTGTCCCTTTTATAATATTTCTCATCCCAAAATTCTAAATCCTGGACAATCCAGACTTGTTTACTAAACAAAGCTAACTCGGCATACGGCGAGCGGCCCAATTTGAGGCACATTTGAGCTCCTATGTGCCTATACCGGACAATGGCCGAATATGGGCATTGTTAGCGGTAATGTTTCAGTGAAATGCGGGGCCGGATTAAGGTCTATTCATTAAGGGTAGTCATATTTTGAGTTTTAGGGGGTAAATTAATTTAAAGTAGCAATGGTTTAGCTGGGCATCTTTTAATTAATGTGTTCTTTCTATATTTATCTTGGACACCACTGAGCTCGGTGAAGGAAAACATCTTGAGGAAATCTATGTACATTAAATTTATCAAAACTCTGAAATCGCTAACTCACATTGAGCAAGTGTGGGGTTAAAAGTCTTGCCTTCTCTGTGTGACAAGGGGCCTTTGGGCTGCAGTGGGAAATTACTAGGTAGTACCTACTGATATTGAATGGGCGCATCTGATGCTTACCTTCAAACGGTCGCGCGCTTATTTGAAACGGCAGCGGTCGCACCTAACCTGCTGGACCTATAGATGTTTTCGGGGATTTAGAAATATTTACTTTTTAAATCCACACATTATCTATCTTTGTGCTAGAAACAGTTTGTTTAAATTAAAAACAAAATACTAGAATTAAACAACTTTTTTTTGATCAGGAACCAATTTTACACTTCAAAAAATAATTGTTTATATTTTTTCGTATTCTTTTCAATAATTTGTAGTTTAATGGACATCAAAGTGTTTAGTATGAACTTAAGTCTATTTTTCATTAAAATCGATACACTGTAATAAATCAACATATTTCATATCTAAAAGGTCTTCACCTTAAAAATCTAACCTCTCCAACCAAAATAAATTATTTCAGTGAACTTCCTTTACACTTACTTTTATCGCGCAATTAATTGTTTCACCCCAACTTCTATAACATTTTAATGAAAAGGTCCATGCGGAAATTTTTGTTGGAGGATTTGACAACAAAAAATTTGAGTTCAAAAGTTTTCGAACAACAGTGCTGGCAAAATGTTTGGTGACGATAAAACACCGCATTGATTAAAAAAAACTTTGAGGCCTTAATTGGTTTTTCCAAAAGTGTCAATTGATACTTTTTGGTGTCGACGTTACAAGGTAAAGTTTTAATAAAAGGGGATAAAAGGTTTTCGATGGACCCATTTAGCAAGAGACAAGTATACATAGAAGAGTATAAATCTTTAGCAAAGGCCTTTCTCGACAGACAAGCTGTTCCACACAAACACCCAGTTGCCGACAATACAAATGCAACTTAGAATTATGATTAAAACAATTATTTGTTTTTAGTAAGTAGGCATTTATTAATGGTAAGAAAGAAACAGCTTTTTTTATTTCACTAAGAGGCTTTGGATAAAATTTTTATTCACGAGGGTTTTTGTCTTTGAAAATAATAACTTTTTCTTTTCCGGTCTGTTATAAAGAGTTGTTTGTATACTTGATAGACAATCCTACATCTAAGTTACATAGCTTTTCAAATAACAAATAAGAACACTTTACCGAATAGTATAAGTGTATTTTTGACAAAAATAGGTTTCCAAGCTGCTTAGTCCACGCCAAAGTCGTGTCCTAATCTAGATCATGATTGTCCCATGTTCTAAAATCTAAATTCATTCAAGCATCTGCATGCCCTCAGACTTTTACATTTAGGTATTATGGTTTGTGCTGGGCCAAGCATAACGTTTAAAAACTGGCCAAGTGCGTGTCGGACTCGCACATGAAGGGTTCCGTACCATTATCGCAAAAAACGGCAAAAAAAAAAACTTTATTTTATGGGAGCCCCACTTAAATATTTATTTTATTCTGTTTTTAGTATTTGTAGTGGCAACAGAAATACATCATCTGTGAAAATTTCAACTGTCTAGCTATTACGGTTCATGAGATACAGCCTGGCGATAGATGGACAGACAGACGGACAGTAGAGTATTAGTAATAGGGTCCCGTTTTTACCATTTGGGTACGGCACCCCAAAAACTATATATTTTTACATCGTCACGATAGGAGGTAGAAGCAATTAGGATTTTCAGTTCACTGGAACATAGTTTACATAAGTAATAAAACTTATCACAGGAAGCTTTGCAGCTCAACACAAACCATGTGCGGACTGCTTCCACACGACTTGATCGCTGATGGCATCAGTTATCTTCTTATGCATGAATTACCGGTGAAGATAAGGGTTTATTGTATACCAATGAATAGAACTTACATACCTACTCGCTGGTCACGTCTGATCAAGGCGATAACGGACAATGCGGGTCTGAGAAGAGCCGGAGATAAAGTGGCCTGGAAACAGCTCGTCAGTGGATCTGTCAAAGCTTTCTAAGCCATCTTAAGCAAAAAAGAACATGAATAAGAAGGGTCTTATTAGCTTAGTTCATAGGCAACTCGAAGCAAGCGTATATCAAATTATTAGGTGAGATAAAAGTCAAATGCGAGCCAAATGAATCTAACAGAATAGATTTTCAGATGATAACATTTTTCAACAGTTATTCAGACCTTTTTCAGATACCAAACTAAATCTTTGCCATTTTTCAACCGTGAAAACGTACCAAATACCGCTTTCAGATTGATATTGGAAATAAAATCACCCTTCTGAAATTGAAAAAGTTTATACAATGAAGTTCAATATGCATCAGATTCGACGTAAAAATATCATTTTTTGAAACTATTAATTTCATTCGAACACTCGAAAAGCCCATTGAAAGTAAGTTCTTTAATTACCAACTAACAAGCTACAGGTGATTGTTCAACTTTGCCCGTTGAAGCTCAGCAGTCAGAGCTGACGTCGAAAATCAATTAAAGACATGCAACGTTTGAACTCCAAATTAAGTTCAAAGACTTTGTGACCGTTGTGTGTACACAATTCTGCTTTGTGTGGCGCGTTTAATTACTCTGTCGGGTTCGGTCCAGTCTGTAGTCTTGTGGTTTAGCTAGTGGTCGCTCTGAGGCTTCCTGAATAAGGATCCTGGATCTTGTAACTGAAGGAGATTGAGGTTGTCTGAAGAGATTGTATAGATGGATTGCATTGTCATTGTAATGAAACACACGCAGGTTGGTTAATTACTGGTTTATTTCCAAACACCCTCACTACAATAACTAATTAATATTAGACATACCGTCACAATATACTACATCTCTTCCCTTCAAAGAAAACAATGCCAAAAGTTTATAGAATACTTATATTATATCTAAATAAAAGTGGGTTACAGTCATGCCACACAGCTGTTATTGGTAAACAACTTACAAAAGTAGATAAGTTCATGTAGGTTCCCAATTCTATCTTAACAGTAGTGTCTTAATATATTATGCTTATTTTAATTATGCTACATAAAAATATTACCAAATTGTTTTTTTTTTTTTTTTTTTGTTTATACTTATTCACGGTCAACTAATACATCTTTCAACATTCGCGCAGTTCTTTCCTTCGACCTCGCAATAGGAACCGAAACTGGCGACGGTGTTGACGAATGATCACTAGTTGCAATTGGACTTTCATAATTACTACTAACATCCAGCAGTGGCGACTGGTTGTGGCTAGTTGGACTTGTCTGTGTTGGTGTTGTGCTTTCAGTATGTGCCTGCGAACATTCCGCCAATAACAAATCAGAATCTGCAATAGGTTTTATTTGCCCTACAGACATCGTTGTCCTTTGTCTACGCCTACGAACACCTGTGGTCGTGTACATGCTTTGCGACTTGCTACTATCAGGACTAGTAATTGGACGTCTCGTAGACTTCCCATTACTCGCTGAAGATCCAGTCATACGCACTACTAACTGGCTTCGTGTACGTCGTAAACGAGCCCCGTGTTCATCTTCTACAATATATGAGCGAGGTTGAGATGCGTGCGCTACTATAGAAACCGGTTTTCTATCGCCCTTAGTCAGTAACGTTGCCTTATCACCCGATGACAATTGTTCAAGTGACCTCGCCGATCTATCATAAATCCTTTTAATCTGTTCTCTGTTTTTCATTATTGTTTTATAATTCCGTTCGTTATCAACTTTTTCGGTCAACAATTTAGTACTAACTGGTAATTTGGTTTTTAAACGTCTACCCATCAAAATCTGTGCGGGTGAGTCTAAACCATTTCGTGGAGTAGCCCTAAAATTTAATAATGATGTGTAAAAATCCTGTCCCGAATCTACACACTTCTTTAATAATTTTTTTACAGTCTGAACAGTTCTTTCACTTTTACCGTTTGACTGTGGGTAATGCGGTGAGGACGTCTCATGCCGTATTTCCCATTCGCGCATAAACTTTTTAAATTCCTGTGAGCTATACGCCGGTCCATTATCACTTATTAACTCTGCTGGAATGCCGTGTCGCGCGAACTGTTCTTTCATAAAACTAATAACCTGTCTGGAGCTTATACCCGACAGCTGGCCAACCTCAACATAATTAGAGAAGTAATCAACTAAAACGATGTAATTCTTTTTTATATATTCAAATGTGTCTGAGGCTAGTTTATGCCAGGGTAATGCTGGCACACTATGCTGCAGCAGCGGCTGGCGGCGGGGGCTGGGCGTGTGCAGCGCGCACGACGCACACTGCCGCACTACGCTCTCCACATCCTCACACAATCCTGGCCAAAACATAACTTCTCGCGCTCGCCGTTTGCACCGTTATATACCCAAATGTCCTTCATGGACCCGTGCTAACATGTTTTCTCGCAGCACACGCGGAATAAACACACACTCCCCTTTAAAAAGCATTCCGTCTATGTAATGAAGTTGCTCACGATATGGCCAGAAAACATTCACTCTTTCATTCATATCACGCCTACTCTTAGGCCAGCCTTTTGTTATATAACTAATTAAGTATCTACAATCGTTATCTAACTCTGTTTCTTTTTTAATGGCTTCCATTTTAGGTTGGCTAAACGGCACATTCTCCAGCATAAAACAAGTTTGTACCTCAACTTCAGCAGTCACTCGATCATGCATCTTTTCCTGAAGAGGGGCTCGCGACAATGTGTCCGCTATATACATATATTTCCCCGGGGTGTATATCACCTTAACATCATAACCTTGCACTCTCATCATCATTCTCTGTAACCGTGCTGGAACCGAAACTAATGGCTTGCTAAATAAGGCTTCCAGTGGCTTATGGTCTGTGTGCACAGTGACATCAGATCTGCCATAAATATACTGTCTGAACCTTTCAACCCCAAACACAATAGCCAACATTTCTTTTTCTATATGGGCATACCTGGTCTGCGTGTCGGTTAGTGTGAGCGAAGCGAACTCAACCGGGCGGCCATTCTGCAGCAGCACAGCTCCTAGCGCGACACTGGATGCATCCACCGATAACACCACCGGCGTGCTGTTGCTGAATAGCGCTAGCACTGGTGCGCTGCTAAGCTTATTTTTTAATCTGTCCACAGCCTCTGAGTGCTGGGCTTCCCATAACCACTCGGATTCCTTTTTTAGCAACGACCTTAACACATTTACACTCTCTGAGTAATTTTGTATAAATTTTGCCAGATAATTGACCATACCTAAAAATCTCTCGAGAGCCTTCCTGTCGGTTGGATAAGGCATCTCTATTATAGCCTTGACTTTCGAGTCATCCGGCCGCATACCGCTTACATCAAACTTGTGACCTATGTACGTGATTTCCGATACACTAAATTTACATTTTTCTCGATTAAATTTTACACCTATGGCCTTAGCACGTCGTAAGAGACACTCTAATCTCTGGTCGTGCTCATCCTTGGTACGCCCCCATACTATTACATCATCAATAAATGATTCGACACCGTCTAAATCTTCTAGAAGCTGCCTAAGCTTTGCATGAAATACCTCTGGTGCACAGTTTATACCGTAAGGTAAGCGAAGAAATTGGTACCGTCCGAATGGTGTACTGAAGGTGCAGAGATCGGCGCTAGCGTCATCTATCTGCACCATCCAGAAACCACAGCGCGCGTCCAGCACGCTAAACACAGTAGCACCGTGCAAGCGCGCTGCCAGCTCAGGCACTGTCGGCAGCGAGTACTGCGCACGCCGGACGGCGCGATTTAGAGGTCGAGGATCTAAACAAACACGAATGCTACCATCTTTTTTCGCGACTAACACAATTGCATTTACCCAAGAGGTTGGGTGTGTGACCTTTCTAACCACACCTAGCCCTTCCATTCTACGTAACTCCTCCATCAACTTATTTATTTATTTATTTATTTATTAGATGGAAAACCAACAGCTATACATTAAATGAATACACAAGTTGAGTATGTTACATTAAGCCAATTACAGGTTCTCACGGCTAGACATATAATAATTTTAAAGAGATCTTAGGGATCACTAGCAGCAAGCACAACAATCAGAAAAAATAAATCACTAACGCTAAAGGACAATATTGCACACTATGCACTTTTGAAAAAGTCAAGGTTAAGCTGCTTACGCACTGACAAGCTTTTAGTGGTAAACACATCAAACGAAAACTCCTTACACAATAAATTAAGATCCTTACTCGCTCGCACTAAGTATGAATTACGCCTGTAGTTAGATGAAGAGCAGGGAATAGAGATAGGTGGATTAAATCTTACTGATCTTTGTGGAACATTGAAATTCAGTTTATTGAGGAGATCAGGACAGTCGATTTCATTTGACAATATTTTTAAAAGATATGTGCAATCCGCCATCCTGCGACGATTCCTAAGGGGTTGCAGATGGAATTTCTTGCAAAGGTCTAAGTAATTTTCAGAACGGTATTGGATACGGAAGCGAAAACACATAAAACGAAGGAATCTTTTTTGGATACTTTCAATACGGTCTATGTATTTAATGTAACAAGGGTTCCAAATTTGAGACGCATATTCGAGATGACTCCGCACAAATGAGCAATACAAAATCTTTAGAGTTTTAGCCTTCTTAAAGCATCCTGCAAGTCTCATAACAAAGCCGAGCGACTTCGAGGCTTTAGCTACTATATGTTCCACGTGTGTGTTAAATAAAAGCTTAGAATCGTGATAGACTCCTAAGTCACGCACTCCATCGCATCGCTGTAGTAGCTGCCCTTTAAGTATGTAAGTAGTAGGGAGTGGCACACGCCTTCTGGTAAATGATATTACGGAGCATTTAGAAGGATTCAAGTCCAATTTATTGATCCGGCAGTAATCATCTAAACGTGCTAAGTCTGATTGGAGAGCATCCATATCATCCAATGATGAAATTGAAGAAAATATCTTCATGTCATCAGCAAAGCAGAGCAAGTTAGAATGATGAAAACACGAGCCGATGTCGCTCACGTAGATGATAAAAAGTAACGGACCCATCAGAGAACCCTGAGGAACACCGCTGGGAGCTTATCCTTAAGTCCTAATGGTATCTTTCTAGTTGGGCACACTACTGGCTGTACATTTTTATCCACAACGATACTGTATTTACCGGGCAATTTCCCGAGTCCTTGAAACAAATCGGAGTAGTGTTCAATGTCAATTGTATTAATCTGACAAATTAATCCCAAAGCAATGCAGCCTGCCAAACCGAGTACATTCTGACAGTTTAGGTTAGCAACAACAAATGACAAAACGTAATGTTTATTATTGAATACAAAAGACACATTAGTTATTCCTATAATTGGTAATTGATTCCCTGTAAAGGAATGTACACGTTTAGTGAATGGCATAAGGTCTGTAATCGAGTAACCTAAGTTTAAGTAGTCAACTTTAGAGATTACATTTATCATTGATCCAGTATCTATTTTTAACAAAAGATTTTTTTCTTTGCATTTTACGACTTCTAACCATTCCATAGGCGACTTACATTGTTTTTTGTCCTCCTTAAGTGTATTGACGTAGAACATTTCTTTACTGCTATCCTCACTATCACTGTTCACTGTCTCCACACTGAGATTTAACACTTCGCGAATCGCTTTCTTTTGGTCACACACTCGCGAAAAATGGCCTTTCTTATCACAAACATAACACGTAGCGTTTCGTGCCGGACAGTGCGCATCGCCCTGACACCATCCGCTGCCGCAAAGCTGGCAGGAGTTCCGCTGCGTGTGCGCCGGCCGCTGCCCGGCGGCGCCGTTGCCACGTGGTCGGGCTCCGCTGCCGCCGCGTCGTGCTTTTGTGCGCCGTCCCCCTCGTGCACCGTTTCTATCATAAACTGCATGCACCTGCATACTCGTACTCTCTGAAGCGCCATCGATGCACCTACTTTCCTCTTTGGATATCTCGGCTGCCTGACAGATTTGCATTGCCTTAGTTAATGTCAAATCATCTGTGCGAAGAAGTCGATCTCTCACAGTGTTGTTGACGACACCACATACGATTTTATCACGTAATAAGCTCTCGTGCAATTCACTAAACTCGCATTGCTGACTCAATACCCTCAGCGCTGTTACATATTGATCGATGTTTTCGCCATCTTCTTGATTGCGAGTAAAGAATTTAAACCGCCTTACTGTGATATTTGGTTTTGTGCCAAAATATTTGTCAATTTTTTTTAAAACACAATTTATGTCGTCCTCACTTTCACCGTCTTCGAATGTGAAAGTTGTATAAGCCTCATAACCAGCTGATCCAGTGAGATTAACCAACAAACTAGCCTGAACTTCTTTTGGCTCTTTGCTCACTCCAGATGCTTTGAGAAACACTTCGAACAACTTCCGCCATTTCTGCCACGCGTCGGACCGCGCGGCCGGACCGCCGTCGAGCGATAATTCCGCTGGAGGACGTGCGTGCTCCATTGATGTAGCTCCGTACAAACACGATATTATTGGCACACTGCTACACAATCCTTTGCAGGTTCAAGTCTGTTTTAACTAGTAATATAAGTTAAAAAGACACACCGCTGTCACCATGTAATGAAACACACGCAGGTTGGTTAATTACTGGTTTATTTCCAAACACCCTCACTACAATAACTAATTAATATTAGACATACCGTCACAATATACTACAGTCATCAATCCATCTGCCACGTTTGACATGATAATTTCCATTTATGCTACTCAGAGTGGGCTTTTCGGGGCTTATATTTAACTAATATCAAGCAAAGACCAAAGTAGATTTGAAATAAGGATTTGTAATTTTACTGATTTTTCGAAAAAGGTTTTTATTATTATGCTACCCAATATGTTATCTCACTGTATTTGTGACGTTAAAACCGTATTGTCCTGCATAAGAGATATTTTTTGTATTTATCTCTGAGCCTGCTGTCTAGCACTATCGAGCCTTACCTCTACAAGCGGGGCTCTGTAGAGCGTGGACATAGTTTCCCTTGCTATTAGTGGGAACAAAATGAGGCTAAATAATTTACTCGGCGACGGCGGTGATGCTCGCCACACACCACGTCAATTGTTCTCATGGGGCGAAAAGCGAGCTGCGGAGTGTCGCTTAGCTACGCTGAATGTGCAGGAAGGGATGATAGATAAGATGGATGAAGTATGTGAAATAGTGAAGGACAAAAGGATAGATGTGTTATGTGTGAATGAGACAAAAAGAAAGGGAGTGGATATGTCTAAACACGGGTCCCTGACCGCTATCTGGTCTGGTGTTCAAGAGACACAGAGGGCCTGTCAGGGTGTGGGGATTATCCTCTCAGAGCGGATGATGAGCTGTGTAAAAGATTACGCTTGTGTGAGCCCTAGGATTCTTTGGGTGAGAATTAAGGTGGGCCTACACCCTATTTTTATTTTGTGCGTGTATGCACCCGATATGGGATGCTCACTTTCTGAGAGAGAAGAATTCTGGGGAAGTCTAGACTATAGAGATATAGTGAATGAATGTAGGTCTAACGAGAAGATTGTTATGCTCGGCGACTTTAATAGTTGGGTTGGTGTGAAGAGGAATGGGTTCGAAAGAGTATTAGGGGCATTCGGGGACAATAGAGTGAATGAGAATGGGAGGAATTTACTAGAAGTATGTGTAGAGAAGGGCCTGTGTGTAATGAACACTATGTTTGATCATAGAAAGATCCATAGGTATACGTGGGAAAGGCAAGACAGTAGAAGTATGATTGATTTTGTTATTGTAGATGAAAGATTGAAGAGCAAAGTTGCAGAAACAAGAGCCTATCGGGGTGCTAATATGGGGACTGATCACTATCTGGTTATGTGTCGGGTGGCTGGTCTGTTCAAGCATTGGCGTCTTCGAGTTCAAGTTCCTGTGACCGCGTTAGAAAGAATAAAAGTAGAAAGATTACAAGAACTAAAAGTAAAGGAGGAATATAAGAGGCAAGTAAAACAGAAGACGGATAAGATATTTGATGGTATGAATGATTTCAGTTTAGAGGATGTGTGGGAAATAGTGAAAAGTAGTATGGTGAACGTAGCCGCAAAGTCATGTGGTATAGCGAAGAGGAAACGTGGTAGTAGTACGAATGATACTTGGTTAGATGATGAAGTAAAAGAGGTGGTGAAGAAGAAGATAGAAGCTTGGCTTAATGTGTTAGCCTGTAAGGCCCAAAATAGAATGAATGAGGCAACAAACGTGACGGATGATCTGGCAAGAGTGAAAGTAACGTACAAGCAAATGAAAGCGAAAGTCAAAGAGGTGGTAAAAATGAAGAAGGATAAAAAGGAAGAAAAATATAACAGGAAGTTCTCCGATAACTTCAGGGCCAATGTTAAGCTGTTCTGGAAACAGGTAAGATTGGCTCGCGGAGTGACAAAAACATCGAGCATGAATGGAATAAGAGCAGAAGATGGGTGCTTACTGAGTGAAGAATGTAAGGTCTTGGAACGCTGGAAGGGATATTTTGAAAGTTTATTTAGTTGTCAGGATAGTGTGCAAGGAGTGGGTAACTGGGCAGAGGCAAGTTGTCAAGACCCAAACTCGGACGAAGAGCAAAAGCATGAGAATGAAATAGGAATGGATGAGATTATAAAAGCACTGAGTGGGATGAAGATTGGTAAAGCTGCAGGGTACGACCGAGTATCTGTTGAAATGCTAAAGGGCGGTGACGGGGTGGTAGCAAGCCTGTTGTGCCGGATCTTTAATATGTGTTGGAGATATGGCCGCGTGCCGGATGACTGGTGCAAGGCTGTAATCGTACGTAAAAACTACCGCGGCATTAGTCTGTTGAGTGTTGTCGGCAAATTATATGCGAAAGTTTTAATAAATAGAGTGGTAAAAGTGACGGATGAACAATTATGGGACGTGCAAGCAGGATTTAGAGAGGGAATGGGCTGTATGGATCAGATCTTCTCCTTGAGGAGCATAGCTGAAAAACATCTGGCTAAGCACAAAAAAGTCTACTATGCTTTCGTGGACTTGGAGAAGGCCTATGACAGTGTGTGGAGGGATGAACTGTGGTCGACGCTATCCGGGTACGGTGTGGACTGGCACTTGGTATGGGCACTGAAATCTCTATATAGGGATTCCAGTGCTTGTATTAGGATTAATGGGGCGTATACGAACTGGTTTTCCATTTCAAGGGGTGTTAGACAGGGCTGTGTAGCGTCACTGTGGTTGTTCAACTTGTACATGGATAGTTGTCTGATAGGTTTGAAAGAGCATGAGTGCGGATTGAGGATGAATGAGTTGCCTGTCAAATGCCTTCTCTATGCAGATGATCATGTTCTACTTGCATCGTCAGCAGAACAGTTGCAAGACATGGTGACTGTGATGAATGAAGCTTTTAAGTTAAAAGGGATGAGTATAAATGTGAACAAGACTAAGGTAATGGTGTTTGAAAGAGAAGAAGATGTATCGAAGTGTGAAGTGAAAATAAATGATAAGAGTGTGGAGCAAGTGAACGAGTTTGTATATCTGGGAAGTATGTTCACAAGGGATGGAAAGATTGAAGAGGATGTGGAAAGTGCATGCAGTTGTGACCAGCAAGTCGATGTCTCCGGAAGCTCGACTCGCCGTTCACAACAGCGTGCTGGTGCCTACACTTATGTATGGAAGTGAAGGCTGGGTATGGCAAAAAAGACATGAAAGTAGGATTAATGCAGTAGAAATGCACTCCTTGCGGAGTATGTGTGGTGTAACTTTAACTGATAGATTGAGGAATGAGGTAATAAGACAACGTTGTGGTTTAAAAGAAGATGTAGTGACTAAAATTGAAAAGGGTATGTTAAGATGGTTTGGCCATGTTGAGAGGATGAATGAAAGTCGACTTACGAAAGGTATTTACAAGGCAGACGTGAATGGAAACGCCGGGAGGGGACGCCCTAGAAAGACATACATAGACCTTATAGGTGATGTTCTTCAGAAAGGCCAAGTGCGCAGTACCCATAACCGGCGTGTGTGTATGACTAGATGTATGAATGTGTGTGAAGCAAAAGAAGTATGTAAGGATCGTAGCAGGTGGCGTTCTGTAGTTTCTGCCTACCCCCATGGGAAAAAGGCGTGAGTTTATGTATGTATATATCTCTGAGTCTACTAGATTTTCAAGGACCCTTCTGAATATCCATTTAAAAAGAAAACCCTGTATTATTATTAGGTCCTTTATTTTATTCAATTTCTTATTTTATACATTTTTAAATATTTTTAAAAAACACATACAAAAAAGAAAAACATTTAAAAATATAAAAAATAGAGGCCCACCGGTATCGGGAACAGGGTCCAAGCTACCGGCGGTAAGGGCTCCAGAGAGAGGAACCTCCTAACAATACGAGCCGTGTCCAGCAATACTGCTTTCTGGATCAGGCCCTTGACCCAGCCGCCTAACGAGAGCCTCCTAAGATGTTGGTCGAGGCTCGTGGCTATTAAGCCATTGGCCGACACGACTATCGGTACAATGATCGCTGTGTCCATATCCCACATGTCGACAACCTCGCGAGCCAAGTCAAGATACTTGATTTGCTTATCTTTCTCGGCTTTCACGAGGTTCCCGTCATGCGGGACGGTAATGTCAACAATCATTGCACGCCTCTCGATTCGGTCCACCACCACTATATCAGGCTTATTAGCGATAATCGTCCTGTCAGTGATGATGGACCGATCCCAGTACAATGTGATATTGCCATTCTCGAGAACTGGGTCGGGCACATACCTGTAGTATGGCACCTCCGATGCCACAAGAGTGTATTTCAGAGCAAGTTGCTGATGGATAATCCTGGCTACAAGGTTGTGCCTATGCAAGTACTCTTCGTTAGCTAGACGAGAACAACCAGAGATAATGTGGCGGATCGATTCACCCGGACGGTGACATGCCCGACAGATGTCAACCGTGCCATCCTTCACAATAAATCGCCGGTAGTTATTATTATTATTCCATTTATTCATTTTATATATACATATCTTTACATTTTTAAATATTATTCTATAAAAAATAAAATAAAAAAAACATTTAAAAATACAAAAATAGTAGCCCACCGGTATCGGGAACAGGGTCCAAGCTACCGGTGGTCAGGGCTCCTGAGAGAGGAACCTCCTAACGATACGCGCCGTGTCCAGGAGTACCGCTTTCTGGATCAAGCCCTTGATCCAGCCGCCCAACGAGAGCCTCCTCAGATGTTCGTCGAGGCTCTTGGCTATTATGCCATTGGCCGTCACGACTATCGGCACAATGACTGCTGTATTCACATCCCACATGTCGACAACCTCGCGAGCCAGATCAAGATACTTGCTTTTCTTATCTCTCTCAGCCTTCACGAGGTTCTCGTCATGGGGGACCGCTATATCAACAATCATTGCGCGACGCTCTAGTCGGTCTATCACCACTATGTCAGGCTTATTGGCAACAATAGTCCTGTCAGTGATGATAGACCGATCCCAATACAATGTGACATTGCCATTTTCGAGAACTGGGTCGGGCACATACTTATAGTAAGGCACTTCCGATTCCACAAGATTGTATTTAAGAGCAAGTTGCTGATGGATAATCCTGGCTACAAGGTTGTGTCTATGCAACTAGTCTCCGTTAGCCAGACTAGAACAACCGGAGATAATGTGACGGATAGATTCTCCCGGCCGGTGACATGCCCGACAGATGTCAACTGTGCCGTCCTTCACAATGTATTTCCGGTAGTTGTTCGTCATCATAACTTCGTCCATAATCGCAAAGACAAAACCTTCGGTTTCCCCGAAAAGGTCACCAAATCGCAGCCAGGCCACGGACGCTAAAAGATCAACATCGGGCCCATGTAGGACCCGGTAGAAGCGACCGTGAAGCTCCTTGCTCTGCCATACCTCCCTGCGGTCATTAGTATCTAGTACTATAGGTTTGCGCCAGTTCTCGTTAGCCAAGGAGAGCGGGGTAAGGCCCTTGTCCACCGCTACCACATCTCGATGCATACCCACGTCGACGGCCTGGAAGTATTCCTTAAGATTGCATACCTCGCGGTTGTGCAGGGTCTTAGCATTTAAAAAGCCACGACCACCGCACTTCCGCGGGATATACAGTCTCATAACCGATGATCGTGGGTGATGCATACGATTTGCGGTAAGCAATGTGCGGACTCTCCTATCCAGGGCGTCAAGTTCTGTCTGAGTCCATTTGAGTATGCCGAAAGAATACATCAAGACCCAGCCGTTGAAGGCGCGCACCTTGTTTCCGCCTGATAAAAGACTATTTAGTACTTTTTTCAGGCGGCCAAAGAAGCGTTCCTTCAACGACTGTTTCACGTCAGTAGCGTTGATGCCTAGTGCTTCCGACATACCCAAATACTTGTAAGTTTCGGTTGAGGAAAGGGATCGAAGGTGTATGGAATCCGAGAGTTGTATTCCCACGGATTCCATAATCTCCCCTCGCTTTACATGCATGACTGCACATTTGTCCACACCAAATTCCATCCTGATGGCGTCACTAAAGGTTTCTGTAACATTCAGTAGCTTCATCAGTTGCAAGTTGTTGGAGGCAAAGAGCTTCAGATCATCCATGTAAAGGAGGTGAGATATGACCTGACCTCCTCTTCTCAACCGATAGCCCAGGCCTGAACCCTCCAGCAATGTACTAAGAGGGTTCAGGGCTAAACAAAACCACAGTGGACTCAGACTATCGCCCTGAAATATTCCACGCTCGATCCTTATAGGTTCGCTGTCCTCTTGAATCTGTTGACATCCTGGATAGCGAAGAACCGTCCTCCACTGCCCCATACACGACATCAGGAAGGTGCGCAGAGTTGCATCAATTTTATACAACTCCAGCACCCTTATGAGCCATGTATGTGGCACTGAGTCATAGGCCTTCTTGTAGTCTATCCAACATGTCACCAGATCCTTCGGGAACGGCGAACCTGCTGGCTAATGGCAATGTCTATAAGGAGCAGCTCCTTAGTACCGCGGGACCCGTTCCTACATCCATTCTGAGAAGCAGACATGATTGAATTCGTGTCAATATGTTGATTAATTTTAGCTCTCAGAATGGATGTAAAAACTTTATAGACCGTCGGTAAACATGTTATTGGTCTATAATTTTTACGCAGTACTACCTGTTTTGTGGAGCAGGTGGGTTATTCCTGTCGTTAGGAACTGGGGCAGCGATCCTGACTCTAAGGCAGACTGGAACTGAGTTGCCAAACAAGCGTGCGACCTTTGGAACCACTTAATCCAAAAGTTGTGCAGTCCGTCCGGCCCTGGAGATTTCCAGTTAGGCAACGGACGGACTGCACAAGCTACATCTTGGGGGCTGATGGTAATTGCCCCCATTTGTGGTATCGGATCGCACGCTTGTTCTACCTCCCGAGTCCAGTCACCCTCGGTGTGACTGACAGGCACCGACCAGATATTGCGCCAGAACGAATACATGGCGTCATCATCTGGTAGGCGCGCATCAGTCACACCTTAGATAGGTCGCTCCCAAGCCCTATAAACCCACCTTTCGTTGTTCTGGAATGTACGATTCTGCGTGTATCGCTCCACTCGCCGCTTGTACCGACGAATACGGTTTGCCCATGCATAGATTTTCTGCTTCAGGAAGTCGATACGCTCTGTGACGCGGGACAGATAATCTCGAGAACTGATATCAGTCCCCGAGAACGCCCGCCTCACAAAGCGCATCACTCTAGGGCGAGTGTTACCATTCCTGAAGCAGATAAGCTTGCCGATGAGTGCTCTAGCTTCACCGATACGACGCTCAATCCTGGACTGCCAAGCTGGTACAGCTGGTCGTGTAGTTATGTCACTTTTTGGGAATTTGACGTTAGCTACACGACATGCCGCAGCAGCCGCACAGTACAGTATTGAGTGGGTATCGGCAAGATCTTTGCTGCTATCAAAAACATTAGATAGCTGCGAATCTAGAGCACACACCAGCGCCCTATTTTTTTTATGCATGGGCAGACGAGGTAGTCGAGGTCTAAGCTCAGGCGGTGTGGAGCAATACTCGCTGAATGCACATTCCAAAGCGCTCCTTAAACGTGCATTGCATTGGGTACTCACAGATATAGCCCTGTCGTCGTCATCCTCACCATCGTGATCAGGTCGCGGTGAAACACTGGGTTGCAGTTGCACCACGGCCGGTGGCAAGGCAGGCGAGACACGGCTATTCCGTGATTCATTCCGCAGTCTATCAAGTACGGCATCATCCAACATACGGTTACGTTGGATGACCCGCACTTGATCCGACAGACGTTGGGCCGAAACGTTCACAGCTGGCTCAAGCACCTGAAACAGAGAGAGCATCCGACCACGGTACGCAGTCAGGTTACTTCCCCCCTCTGTAGCCCCAAAGTATGCGCGCATAACGTTTTCATTTAACGGTTGCGTCCATCGCATGCGCTGCACACTTCCACCGGGAGCGGGGACCCTGTCAGAGGCCGATGGGCCTCGAGATCCCAGGCTGTCCGGCGGCCGGCGTCCTCCCCGTCGACGCGCAGGTGGTGGTGTCGTCGGCGGAGAGAAATATTCGTCGCTCGAGCTCGACGCAACTGCAGCGTCCGGGATCGCTTGACTCACGATTGTAGATGGTCCCAGCGGCTGCGAGGCGGAGCTGAGCGACGAACCCGAAGATGTTGGGCGTGTGTTCTTGTCTCGGGCCTGGCTTCGTGTGAACATATTTTATTATCTCAGCTTGTCAAATCATTTTTCATCTTGATTTTTTTGGTATAAGTTTTAACTATTGTAGATTTGCTTTATGTTTTTTTTTTGTCATTGTTTGAGTGTGTTTATTCATTTTTCTATTGTATTATCATATTATTCTGCATAATTTTAAATTGAAAAATTTAGGGAGAAAATTTTATGTGTCACACTTGACAGGTCAGGCCACAGATTATTATTATTATTATTAAGCCAATTTATTCCATAATCTTAATCATATTTTATTTACAATGTTGTTAGTTGTTGTTAGTATTTATCTTAATCTTAGTTATTAGTAATTGTGTTAGTTTTCAGTTGATTTTTGGATATGGATCCCAGTTTGGGTAAAGGCCTCCTCCAACTCTTTCCATGCCTTTCTGTCCTTAGCCCGCATCATCCATCGTTTTCCTGCGACCTTCCTGATGTCGTCAGCCCACCTTTTTATTGGTCTTCCTACCTTTCTTTTCCCTAGTAATGGTCTTTTCCAACGCGTAGTTTCAATGGTCCACCGCCTGTCTGTGTATCGGGAGACATGACCAGCCCAGTTCCACTTTAATCTCAGTGCGTGTGTAAGTGCATCGGTTACTTTTGTTTTTTGTCTGATGATGTCGCTTCTTATTTTTTGTGTTTTTCGTATCTTTAAGATACTTCGTTCCATGGCTCTTTGGGTGGTCAATATTTTATGTTTCGCTTTTTCTGTGAAAGTCCATGTCTGGCAGCTGTACAGTATGCTTGGTAGTACACATGTGTCCATTACGATTTTCTTCATGCTTAGACTGTAGTCGCCCTTTAAGATTTCTTTTAATGACCAAAACCTGTTCCAGGCTATAGCTATTCTTCTTGCAATTTCTTCTTCGTTACTTGTCTTGCTAAAGGATAATTGCTTCCCCAAGTATATGTAGTTTTCAACATAGTCTATGACTTTTCCTCTGACTTTGATGGGTTCTTTCTCGCTGTTGGTCATTATTTTAGTCTTACTTGCATTCATTTCTAAGCCAGTTTTAGCACTCTCTTGGTCAAGTAGATGCATCATATGTTCTAGTTCTCTGGGTTTCTCAGCTAGCAGTACGATATCGTCAGCGAACCGTATATGGGTTAGATGGCGTCCACATATTTTAATTCCTTTTTGTGACTAGTCAATATTCCGAAATATGTTCTCGAGAACTGCGATAAATAGCTTTGGTGATAGTGGGTCGCCTTGTCGGACGCCTCTTTCTATATTGATAGGTTTGCCTCTAGTTTCTAGTTTTACCTTACTTTGGCTATTCTCGTAGATGTTCTTTAGGGTGTTTACGTATTTTGGGTGAGTTCCCACCAAATTCAGGGCATTCCATATCGAGTTGTGACTAATACTATCAAATGCTTTGCTGTAGTCTATGAACGCCACATACAGTGGTCTGTTGAACTCACGGTACTTCTGTATAACTTGCTCTAAAGACTGAATGTGGTCGGTAGTGCTGTAGCCTGAGCGAAAGCCGGCCTGTTCTACTGGTTGTGAGTTGTCAATGTCTGAAGTTATTCGTTTTAGCATTATAGAGGAAAAAAGTTTATAAACACTTGCTAGTAGACTGATTGGTCTGTAATTTCCTATATCCAGTGGGTCGCCTTTTTTAAATATCAATATGATGTCGGATTTGCACCACTGTGACGGTACAGTCTCTGTGTCTATTACCATGTTGAATAGTTTCGTGAGGTGTGGTACTAAGATTGGTGCTCCTATCTTGAGGACTTCATTGCTGAGTCCGTCTGGCCCAGGACTTTTTTCGTTCTTTAGCCGTTTGATATGTTCGTACACTTCTGTTTTCTCTATAGGATGTACAGAGCTGCATGTAGGTTCTATCTGCTCGATATCCATCTGATCAGGACTATGGTCGACGTCTCTTTTGCGGTACAATTCTTTGTAGAAATTTGTTGCTTGCTCGATTATATCTTGCCTTGATTTTGTTTCTTTTGATTGTTGTTGAAGTTTTTGTATCCATGTTTTGTGAAGGCTTAGATCCTTAAATGCTCTCTTTGTACTTCTTTATTTGTTTAGGTTTCTTTTTATCACTTGTTGTCTGTGGGCTTGATAATCTCTACGTATTGATTTACTTGTTTCTTTGTATATTCTTCCTAATTCTTGTTTTGAATCAGTGTTCTTATTTTTTGTTTGTACTAGTTCGCTACGTCTTTTAATGAGTTGTTCTGTATGTTCACTAAATATTCTGTGTTCCTTCTTTTCAGTACATTTACTTATCTCTGAACTTCTTGAAATGATTTTCTCTAGTTTGTTGTAGTAGGTTTGGGCATCGATAGGGCCATTCAATTCTTCTTCGGATTCTTTCATGTTAAGTTTTAAGTTATTTATATATTTGTCAGTCTGTTCTTCAGTTCTTAGTAAGTATTGTGTGTTGTTAAAGTTTTTCCTGCTAGTAGGGGGTAGTTTTAGTTTCATGGTGCCTCGGAACAGTTTATGGTCTGAAGGGAAGCTTGTGTTGATTACTTCGAAATTTGTAAATAACTTAGGACTGTTGGTCGTTATGTAGTCTAGTTCGTGCTTGGTTTTGTTATCGGGTGACATCCATGTCCATTCTCGAGTGTTTCTCTTCTTGAATAAAGTATTTACTATTGAGAGTTTGTGCTCTAGTGCATAGTCTATCAGCTTTTCTCCTCTTTGATTCAGCTCTCCATAACCATATTCGCCCATGATTAAGTGCTCATCGCTGCCTGGGCGTCCTATACGGGCATTGAAATCTCCCATTACTATAATTACTTTGTCTTCAGTAAGCGAGTATGCTCTGTCTAGATCTTGATAGAAACGGTCGAGATCGTCTTCGCTGGAGTTCTTTGTTGGTGCATACACTTGGATTAATGAGATCGAAAGTTCTTCAAACATTAGTTGTAAGAGGGCCACTCTTTCTGAGATTCCTGCAAAGTTTATTATGTTGGTTTTATATAATTTGGGGATGAGAAACCCAACTCCATGTAGCCCTTTTGTTTGGCCAATGTAACACAGAATATAGTCATGGTATTCCTCGATATTACAGCCCAGTCTTTTCACTTCCGACAGCCCCAGAATGTCAAATTTTACCTTTTTAAGTGCATGTGTGAGTTCTAAGTCTCTTTCTTTGCTAGACAAGGATCTTACGTTGTAGCTGCAGATCTGCAACTTTTTCCCTTCTTTCTTCGAAGAACAGGCCGCTATCTGAGATTTAAAATGTTTATCTTTTCCTTTTTGTTCTTGTTCATTTATTTCTTTCTTGTTGTTTACAGTTGGAGGGTTGTGGTCTTATTTCCCACGATGACCAATCGGCTTGGGAAATGTGTTGTTGTTTGTGTTTAGTTGTATTTTGCATATTTTGTTCGTGTTTTTCCGGTGGCTGACATTTAGTTGCTACTGTTTTTGTTCGTTTGAGGGTTGGCTTGTAAAATAGTTGCTTCTTCCTCTCATCATGTCGAAAGCATTTATCCTGTTGTCTTTGCTAAAAGCATTGGGTTTCTTGGGCTTGTTTGTAGTAGTAGCGGGTGAAGTTGAGTCATCTCTTTTCCGATTTTCGTTACCCTTGAATCCTTTCTTGACTATAAGCTTGTCATACTTTATAAATGCGTAATTGCCATTGTTTCTTTCCTCTATAAGTTTAGGTTGTAGTTCCTTCCTCTTGTCTAATACTTCTTTTGGGTAGTCTTCATAAATATGGATGGTCTTCAGTTTTTTAACTATTTTTTAAAATGTCAAATTTTTGCCAGTTGTTCACAAAGGACACCAATATTGGTCTTTCTTTTCCGTTTGTGTTATTTGGTTTGACAATCCTCCGGGCTACATTAATATCCCTGTTGTCGAGGTGGATATTGAGCTCACTTTTGAATTTATTCTTAACTGTGTCCATTAGCTGGGGTGTTGATTGCTCGTTTTCCTTGAGGCCATAAATGATGATGTTGTTTGATCTGGCATTTCTCTCTAACGAAGATACTTTTTCCTTTAATTTTTGATTTTCTGACTTCAGGTTGTCTATTTCTCGGGTAAATGGCACTAACTTTTCATCAATCTGTGATATTATCTCCTTCGTTTTTGCTTTTCCATTTCCATTTTCATTCTATCGAAGAATTCCTGCATGTTGTCCATTATGTTTTGCCTTTGCTGCGTTTGCGTGGAACTAAACGTTGAATGAATGGTCTCGTGTGAACCGGAACGTTAAATTTTGTTAGATGCGTGGAACGGAACGTTACGATGAAGTATCTTTATGTTGGCACCCTTTCACTTCTGTCAAGGTTGGATCTCTTGTCACTGTCAAAATCTCTCAATTCGTGTATTATTAGGTATGTTGGTAGAATAGTGGCAATTGACAGATACCTTCGTTTTTAATTCTTCTTAGTCTTTAATTAATTTCACCAAATTTTGTGCTTTATCGTTGTTTTGTTCGATATTTTTTGTTAATCTAACACTTTGACACTGGATGAATGTTTTTACTCCACTTCCATCGTGCGTTTCACCGTTATTTCACCGTTATTTCACCGTTATCAATTTAATTATCGCAGCTCGTGACTTCAGTGTGTTTACGTGGTGACAGCCAGAACCGGAAAAAGAAAGAAGAAAACCCTGTATACTAAGTAAACTAAGCAATGCAGTCGGGTATATCAGATTGCCTAGCTTGACGGTAACACAGCACAACATCCATTAAAGCTACCTATATCGAAAATTTCGGTAGGCGTGCATACCCCGGTTGAACGCATGTGCACTCAATCGATGAAAAACGGTTCAGCGCCCACGTACAACACGTAATATCGTTTTACGACTCACCGGAGTTGCAAACCTTTTTGTTGTATTTGTGAATCGGAATTTTCTGATGGTATGTGTGACAGAGTTAGAAGTTAAATCGATGTTTGTGATCAAATTACTGAATAGAAAATGCATATTTAAAACGGTTTTGAAATTTTTCTCGATGTGAGGATCTGAAAGCATTTCATATTGTTGATTTGGGATTGTGTTGCTTCATAATCATTATCATCTTCTTAATCTCAGTTTAAGAAATGTAACGCCAATTTAATTGAATTTCTATTGAACTGTCAAGGCCAACATAAAAATATTATATGTCTTGATTTAATAGGTGGTACTTACTCAAAAGGTTAAAGATATCTTGCGAAATATTAGACGCGATTTGTGACAAATTATTTGATCCATACCACAAAATTATACCCATTTATATTTTATTTTATGCGCAATAAAATATTTATGCCGCTTTTTTTCTGTTCTGTATTTTTTCTTGCCCATAAATTATAAGACTAAACGTAATCTGTGATTTCATCTTCAGTGCGATGATGCGATACACTTGGTATGTTGCCAAGTAGGGGAGGATGGATCTAAACGGAACAGATGACTTGGAAAAACACTCTGAAAGACGATTATTCATAGTTAATTTGTATCATCTGAAAATAGATAAAATATGAAATCATGTTGTGTCTCCTTTTCAAGGAAATCTGAAGTGAGTCGAATGATCGACACTTTGCATCTCCTCTAGTCACAGCGGCCTCGGAGAATCAGCATTAATATTCAAAGTAACAATGTTTGTGGTGTGTGTGCCGTTTCGAACGTTTCCATACTGTTTGTATATGTTTACTGTGGATTGGTCCTCAACTGGGCACTTTTCCTGATGACAACGAAGTGGATGAGTACTTACATTTTTATGTTTCCGTACACACTAGTTGAATAAAAATTATCAGTTGCTGATTGCAGATAAAATCTAAATCACGTATCAGGCAGGTACTGGATTTCTTGTTTAATTGTTGTGGCGTCGCACCTAGAGGTAGCCTAGAAAAAGTAGGATTCCGTCGTCATTATAAGTTTGTTGGTAATTAATGAGTCAAAAGAAAAGGCGGTAGCGTTCTTCGTCTGCTAATTAGTAGTTTAGATATTTTTGTATAAACTCATTAAAATAACTAAAGTTGTTTTCTTGTTTTTTTAGAAATAAAATTATTAATTTATGTAATAAACCGGCCAAGTGCGTGTTGGACTTCGCACATTTAGGGTTCCGTACTCAAGGAAATTCTGATTTATCAATATATGGTATCTGTTATGAAAGTAATAATAAACATCATCACCAAAGTACGTAAGTCAATCAGAAGTTCAAAAATTCTCCGGAACAAAATTGTGTAACAGACGACGCGACGGTCAGACACACGTGTGTGACAGAAATAGGGCTCTGGGTAAGGAACCCTTAGAGAAAAAAAAAACCAAATCACATGTAGAAGAAGTGCTATTATAAACATTACACAGCATACATCATCCCTTATATTGGCATTTCCACCATCGCCATTCAAGAATGACACTTTGTCTCAAATCAGAGTCTCTAGACAAGTGGCATTCGATGTCAGCGAAGGTGATAGTTGTAATGTCAAAATGTAAGGGATTGATCACGTGATTTTTCGATATCGCTTCTTGACAATCGCTGTCATCCCATACAATTTTGTCTTTTTGACAATCGCTGTCGCCACGCTTTCGATGATAGAATGTCACTTGTCTAGGGCTTCAGGTTAATTTGTCTACATGACTGTGTGATAACAACCTTGCTGTACTTGTTGGGTATTGTTGCCAAAGCTTTAAAGCAATTTCGAGGTCGAAAAAGCGTCAAAACAAACTCACTTTGCACTAGATCTCAAAGTAACAGTATGCTATTTCGTAGTAAGCCAACCCAAGCATCAAATGCAGTGCCACAAGAACCGTATGCCAAATAAACTTTTTTCAGAGCTTGCGGCCAATGAACCAACAAAAGCAAAAAACTGCTGTTCAGTATAAAAACAAAACGAAAAGCAAATACTACTCAAGTCAACAATAACAAGTCATAGAGCAACACGGACCGCCGGTGGTCCGTGTTGCTCTATGATAACAAGTAGTATCCAAAGGCTGGGTACAAACGAACCGACAGAACGGGCCATGGAGTTCGGAGACAACTCGACAGCGACTGCTAGAGACGACATTGTCGACACTTTCAATAAAACCTATTCGGAACGATATGTTTTATTCCTTTTTAGTTATTTTGTTGCAAATTGACTCGTAAAAATGTGATCGAGCGCGTGAGACGTGATACGAGGGTCTTGTTTTGATTTTTGCTGTATTGTTAAACAATCAACCCATCGTTACTGGAAATCACGTCCGCCACCCGCGGGTGGTACGGGGTGTCGCCCAGGCATTTGTTTGTGTATGTATTTCGCGCGCAGCAAAGTATTTTTGTGTCGGAAATGTGTCTAGGTGTCTGCTGGCAGCCGGAACTCCGGCTCAGACCACGTTCTGTTGTCCCTTCCTTATTATATATATATATATCTTCCCTACAACCCTAGACCAGACACGGGATTGACCGAGCCCAGGAGACCACCGCGGGAATCAATGTGAGTAGTAGTTGTAAGTTGTTATTTTATGTACCCCTTTTTACCTGTCTGACAGGAATCGGTAACTCAAAGAACAAACCTCCTAGTGACCGCAGCTGCGTATCGCAGTTTCGCGTGTATAGAACTTGTAGGATCTAGGAGTCGCAATATTTCTATGGGCCCCAGTGTTCGGCTCCTGGCTTTGTGATCCGCAGGCCTGTATTCAACACCACCAATACCTGAGCGGATGATACTTTTTGAGAATAATATATTGTGCGTACAGTTAAGGATTTGAATCCACTGCCAGAGTCTGCGTTGCCTGATAGCTAACCTTTAAATAAAGAGAAGGTCTTTAAATTAAGAGTGAATTGTTAATTTTAGGCAAACGTGTTCCAACTTCGAACAAACCATAGTTTAACAGGTGAGATTGTGTACAAACGGGAGGCTATACAAATAAGAAAATTGAGTCGTCGTGGGTCAACTGGCATATTTAAAACATTAAACATCAAAGCGCGAGTGTGCCAGGAAGAGTGGGAAGAGAGTCGCATCGTTGAGAGCGCGTGTTGCGCGCGTCGTCAGGCCAATAGTCGGTCTGACATGTTTCACATAAAAACGCAAGCAGGTCACTGAGTGTCACCGTACTAATAAAAACTGATGGATTTGCAATTGTAAATATGCTTGTGACAGCTTAATTTGTACACGTTCCAAAATTATTAGTTAAAGAAAGAATTATCCAAATTAGACCAGAATTGCCAGATGTTACAAGCATACAGTTTTACCTCTTCTTAATATTAATTTAGATAGCGTATCTAGTCAATTCAGTGGTCTGTTGACAGAATGCTCGACAAACTGCACAGTTTGTTCAGAGCTGATATAATTACTGAGCAAAAAGAATTGCTGCTCTTTAGTGCTGCAAAAAGAAAAATAAGTTGTAGAGGCGTCGCACAGCAACCGTTGAGTGTTGTGTTACAGTGGTTGGTCAAGTGCGAACGGTACTCCTGGTGCCAGATTTTCACGTTAACTTTTCTGTATATAGTTTTCTAAGTGTTAAATAAAAAAGCTTAATTGTTTCTCCCATACATTTTTTTAATGGAAAATTCTCTTTTAGGGTACCGTACCCGAAGGGTCCAAACGGAGCTCTATTGCTGTCTCTCACGTGTCCGGTGTATGTCTGTCCGTCTGTCTATTTGTCGTCTGTCACACAGGTTGTACAGCCAAACGGTTGGAGCTTTAGTCTTCAAATTTTCACAGTATAAGCATCTTGTTGTCCCAAAGCCACAAAATTAATATATAAATATAGTAATTCACAAACATGAGGACCATGCACCCAAAACAACAGTAATAGTATAAATATCAAGTATTAAACGCATTAACAGGTAAATTCATTAATTTGATAAATAGGAACATGGTTCTCACATACAAATATTGCAGACATAGTTCAACAACAACGGTACAGTGTGTGAGTCATTATGTTTGGATGTTACGATTACAATAAAGAAGCTTCAAAAAGGATAAATAGAAGTAGAAATGTATGACAGCCAAGATTAAAAAAAAAATGCAAACGACGTAAAAGAAATACCTTTGATACTGCAGCATCAGTAGTCTTCAGAAATAAATGAACGAGTTGAAAAGGTATTTTTAAACCCAACCTAACTCACAATTATTCCATAACCTTCTACCACAAATAATTCCGAAATCGAATAACTATTTTCTTTTCTCCCGACCATTCCCATTTTACTTCCCCTTGTGAAAATACATGAATTTTCAAACAATTCTATTAGTAAAATTAACTGTATTAGAGTGATCAGCTTAAATTTTCTATTACAAAGCGTGGTTTGGCTAATTTAACGTTATTTATGTTCGGAGCTGAGATTAACTTATTATTGCGATGTGTTAGGTGGGATTACACGGGCGGGGTTTGTGTTTGGACACGGCGAGGTTGGAAAAAGGTAAAAAAGTAGTTTCAAATTACAAAATTCTCGCTTGTTTCGGATTTATCTGATGAAAAACTATCTGGTCACTTACACTTGGCATCGCCGGTAGGACTAAGGTGAGGTTAGCATAGGTACATAGGCACAAGACAAAATAGGCTTTTTTATTTATTTGTTTATCCTCGCCCTGGAACGTCTTGCAGCAATTACACCAATTGAGCACAAACTTACAAATACTAACTATTAGTCCAGGTTTCCTCACGATGTTGTCCTTCACCGTTGTCAGCGATGTCCAAGATAAACTTAGAAAGTAAATATGAATTGAAAAATTGACATTGATTATGAACAGCCTTGTGCGAAGTCGGGTAGTGGACGATGACGATGAAATTTTTAGACACTCATATCTACATCGAAGAGCTCATGTCGTGGTAATCAGCTGTAGCAGGGCTGATTACTCAGTGTCTAACGTAGGGAAATTAAAGAACATTAATTATTAGTGTGTGTTTATTTACATAATATAATACATAAGTACAGTATTATTTATAAACTAATATTAAAAATAAAATAAGAATAAAGATATGTACATTTACGGGGCGTCAAAAAATTCGTCCACATCGCTGTCAACAGGAAAAGTGCCCAGAAGGCTGGCAGCATTGCCACGTTGGATGGCAATGCTGATTCTTTGGCCAAAAAAAAGGCCAGCCCTCTGGTCTCGAGAAGAGTCGACCAACCGTTTGGCGATATCCCGAAATAATATGTGAGCACTCGGACCCCATGGCCCTAGTGTTTCAACCCCAAACGGCTCAAACACATAATTACCAATTAAATTGTTGTATTTGCGCAGTTTGAGGTTTTCAGCACCTGCAGCAGCCGCCCCAGCGCAGCCCACCGTGCTAGGAAGATGGGATGGTGCAAGGGTGTCGACGCAAGTTGCATCCCACACCAAAGACCTACCCAACTTCCAAGGCATTATGGTCATACCATCTGGTCTCTTCCCATCGACGCGTGCCATTATTAGTTAGGTATTAACACAACAATTGCTTGTTAGATGAAAGTATCGAACGTTCAATTACGAAAAACACCTTGTCGTTATCTGATGTAATTAAGCTTCACAATTAATTGCCGTGATTGTACATACGTAGGTATCGCTACATCTAGGTAAGAGAAAAACAATTTATTTAATCAAAACTAGGCCACCGAACTGAAACCTTCGCGTCGTTAGCAAAACAAATCCGTTTAAAAGCGTTCAGCAAAAGAGAATTGAAAACATGTGGGTGAATCGCAAAGTAATCTCGAAAACTAGTTTAATAAAAAAATTAATCGTTTTCTTTTTCTCGATAAACAGCCTCGTGCTAACTGTATTAAAACTACAACTAAGCTAAATGCTTTGATGAGTGTAATTTTTTTTTTTACACTGTGCATAGTAAGCTGAATTATTTGAAAAATCTAGAGCATTTGCAATGAGAGTTTTGTTTAAACAAGCCATTATTACATTTAATTAATTTACTATCTTGATTAATGTTATATTGTTTGTTAGCAAGTTAATCTATTTCCAGACCACATCACATTAAATTGCTACTTTTAAATCTATGCACAAGCAACGAGATTATTGGCCTATTCAAAGGAGAAAGGCCAAAAATTCAATAAACATAAATAATTGAGAGAGAGTCAGAACAGTTATATCAGCTTATTAAAAGCGAACATCAGGTTGATAATAATTGTATACTAAATATTATTTATTTGTAAAACTAACCTACTGTTCGGAATACTGAAATTAGTTTCACTGAAAAAAACCAAGCAAAGCCAAGTGACATAGGGCAGTTTCCTGAATTGAGTATTTGGAATTAAGATCGTGTCAAAACCATTTTCATACCAAATTTTAATAGTTTTCGGGCCAAATTAGTTTTTTTTAAAAAAATCTTCATCATCAACTACTTACTCGTATAACAGAAATTGGGAGATACGAAAGAACGCGGGAAGGGTCGTAGGCAGAAGCTGTATTCAGTAACCACGTATTGAAATCTTCACTAACACTATATTTTTTTTAAATTTATTAATTCAATAAGGCATGCCAACAACATATTTACAAATTCATTGCCGAGTCAGTGACATACAAGATGATCCTGTGCAAACATGTCAGTTACAGGCGTGCACATCATTCAAAGTCTTTAATTACATTTTTTAAATGACGAGTTCAATGGAAATGAACTACAATAATTGCACTTAAATTAATGTAGAATTAATCAAATTGAGTTAGAATAAAAATTAAAAAAGATTACAATTACATTAAAAATTAATTACTAGTAAGGTCAAATATAAAATGATATGCATTACAATTAGATCACAATAAAATACTAGTGAGTCAAGGACAAAATTAAATTTTTCATTATTAAATCAAGTTACAGTTGTTTCACAAATAAAATACGAGTGAGTAACAGATAAATTAAATTACATCACAAAAAAAGGACTAGTGAGTTATTGTTCAATATTACAAAATGCTAATAAAATAATATCAAAGTTAGTTGTATGATAATTAATCAATCTTAATATTTTGAGTACACAATAAAACAGAGCAGGCAATACTATACAGCTATATGTTTTATTTATGTTAGAATACACAAACAGAGTTGCGGACAGAAGTTTAGTACTTATCCAATAAATGCGTATTCAAATGAACAGCAACACTATGCAGCTACAATATGCAGCAGAATTTGGTTTCCGCAATTGAGATGTGTAGTATCCTGACACAGCAAAGCGGGTTTGTGGTGGACCGCACAAGGATATATCTACAACACGGGATGAGATGGGGTACTCTGTGGCTGGCAACTGACAAGTTTCAAGATTACGGGACTACCTGCGTTTTTGTTAGGACATTGGAGATGAAACGGTTACAATATTTAAGAAGTAGGGATGATGTCAAAACATATTTATTTAGTCCGTCAGTTAGATATAAAAATAATGGATACGTTTTTTTTTTGACACGATACAGTGCGTTGAAATATCGTGTGACGTCACGTTACGTTTTTTATTATTGTTTAAGTGTATGCTTATTTTCTCGTGTCTCCTGTGCGGGTCACAAATAAATATTTTTCTTTCTTTCTTTCTTTACGGTGTGCTACACTTAGTGACGTCACAAGCCCCCACTCGTGAACTTTGATGTATCTTTGTCAATTTGTATTCATTTGATAAAACAAAACTTACGTGATTAATATTATTTGATAATCTCACTGGCAGCTAAATAGAGTTATCATTTTTCTACCTAGGCAAAATTTTTATAACCGCTTTTGCCTATGTTATACTTTAAGTCAAATAACGAATCATCCCAAACCAATTAAAGCTACATTTCTACGATATCCCATTTTTATTGATTTAACAATAGCTTATGTTTAATTGCTTTCACTAACTGCGCATACGAAAGTCATCTGAAGGATAAAATACGAAATCACGCGAACGAAGTCGCGGGCGAAGTGCTACTCTGAAATAAATGTTAATTTAATTTACGTCTTCGCTCCAATTACATATCCATATCTTTACACCGAACACGTTAACCCGCAAATTCCGCGGGATAACCGAGCATTACCGGGGTATGCATCGCATCTTACAGTCGAGTGCTTATTATGTCGCATAGCGAGTGAAGCCGACTGTGAAACTAGTATTGCTGAGAACAACAGCCCGCTAATGTGGAGTTCCATGTCGTTGGGTTTAAAAATAAAAGGTTTGAGCATATAAATCTGCAGCTTTGAATAGTAATTAGCCGGTTTTGTGAACTGGGAAAACACTCGATTAAAATTAAACTGACTTCCATAACAAAACACTATGTAGTCGGTGTCGGAAGTCGTTGTCTTTGGTATATTTTTTTTTAATTTTTGACATGTACTTCCGAAAAGAAAGTATTTTTTGCTTTGTAGTGTTTTGTTTTCGAAGATGGAATTTTTTTATTGATTAAGTTTTTATTTTTCTTTTTAGTTTTGGTACCTTATTTAGTACCATAAAAATACGCATTAATAAGGATAACTCAAAAACTAGCCGTTTGATCTTGATCAAATTAAAATGGGACCACAAGAGAACCACCAGCTTTCAAATATATAAGAATCATCAAAATCGGTTCACCCTGTAAAAATATTGGAGGTTTCACACATAAAAAATACAGTCGAATTGTGAACCTCCTCCTTTTTGAAGTCAGTTAAAAATAACATCAAGCCAGCATTCCCCGTAGGGTTGGGCAGAGATTTACTTATTAAAGTTTACCATCATTTTTCGGGTTATGCTTACGTCCCAATACTCCCAAGTAAGGGTGCCTTTCTACCAGAGATGTTCTATGCAGCCATGCTGCGAGTATGTGATAGCTCAGCTACGAAACTATGTGACCGTTTCCACGGATGTAAAGCTATGTAGCGGACTAGTAAGATGTGCCACCGCGAGGCAGCTGTGCTAGGAAGATGCGCAGCTCGAGCTATGCAATGTATCGACAGTTGGGAAGGCACGGGGAGCGGCGCGGTGGCGGCGTGGTGAGGGGAGAGGCGCCCATCCATAGCACGCATCTAGAGCTTGCATCCAGATCATGCATCCACCCATATAAGAAAAATATCTTAGCAGAACTTATTTCCACCAGTGCTATGCTATATGGACCAATGAATATGATTAGTGGACAGTTATCATAATAACTATTGGTTAGGTAGGTATATTACTTAGAAATCATACAGATGGAAAAGAAGTTATGATGTTCGTGTATAACAATTTACCAGACGGTAATATTACATAGGTACTAGCATCCAACGCGACTTCGCACGGGTGCAATTAAATTTCCGGTGTCACAATTTCTTCATACAATTGATTTATTTGCCTAACAATTACCAAATAACTTTCGCCAGGAATAATGCAGGTTATAAGCCATCTATGTACCAAAGCTCATCTAAATCCGTTCAGTAGTTTTTGCGTGAAAGAGTAACAAAACCATTTATCCATCTACGTATCTATCCTCCCAAACTTTCATGTTAATTTTGCGTAGTATACAGAATTAGCTAAATCGGTCAAGTAGTTTCCAATTGATGATATTTTATAAGCAATTAATTTGGATTTACTAAAGATAGATAGTATTTTTTTTGCCCCTTCAACAAAATATTCCAACCAAAGCATGCTTGGTTCTCGCTAACGAACCAAACCATAGAATTTAAAATTCGGCTTAGCATCAACAATTACGTCCGGCAGCCATGCTGAAAATAAAAAAAGAAGAATGTCTCTTTACAGCGTGCGCGTGATAGAGACCGAACACGGTGCGCGATGAAAATAAAAAACTACATGTAGACGCGGAGCTAGTGATGATTGCTTGTTAATGATTTTCCTGATAGGGAAAAACTTTGTGTGAGGGGAAAAATTCTTAAAATTGTAACTGATGCGCTAACACGAGGAGATTGGATTTTAAAAACTGATTTGTGTGCTTTTATACAGAAATGTGAATTAAACCTTAAGTTAAGTAAGTAAAGGCTGATGAAAGATCATAATCAGTATAAGTGCCCCCACTGTTAGGATGAGAGTGGGGAGTGAGAGTGAGTTGACTGTAATCCACCACGCGGGCCCAGTAAGGCTCACTGGGTTCTACAACATACCGGTATCCTCTCGATGTTTCCCTTCACCGTTTTAAGAGTGATTAATTTATTTCTGATTTATTTATTTATAGAACTTATGCACAATGGTAAAATAAAGGAGGAGTACAGTTCCTTCATGAATTCGAACTGCTTCATAAAATTTATACCGATACCTATAAAAGTGGCGGCCGTAACCACTGAGACAGATCTGCTTTCTATTGACTGATGGTACTGATTATAAACCAAGAATGAAATTATAGATCTGATGATTTTTTTGCACTAAAGGTGCTCCCCTCACCTGGAACATTTTCCTGTAATGTAAAGTCATCATCAGGCTTATAATGTTTCCACTGCTGGGACACATGCCTCTTCTCTGTGAGATGGAAAGAAAGCAATGTCGTAGTTTTACAAAAATTAGTATACTTTCAGGAACATGATCTCCTGAACTATAAAGTTAGAGTGAATTTCCATTTAGCACTCAGAAAAAGCCAGGCATATCGCATAAAATTTGTGAATAAGCAATTATTTTTCTTTTTATTTGTTTGAATGTGAGTTTATATTTTCTGTAGACAAAAGAGTTGGATGCAGACAAGCTAAACCACAGGGCTAAGCTTGGCTTAAGTATGTCAGATATAAACATAGAATATTTACTTTGTTTAAACTTGAAATAATTCTTGGATTAAGTTTACTAGTTTTCATGAGTTTAGGTGGTATTGTGGAGTAGCTCGTGGCTAAATAATAACAGCTACGAAGTCAATCTTCAAGGTTAAGCAACGTTTGTCGAGGTCAGTCCGTGGATGGGTGACCATCTTTACTTAGCGATATTCCTCCGTGCCTCGGCAAGTACGCTAAACCGTTGGTCCCGGCTGTCATTTGAAGATCTTTGACAATCGTTACGGGTAGTAGAAAACAGAAATCTGACACCAGTCTGGCCGGCTAAACTAGTTTTAGTTTTATGCCCGTGGTCTCTGATGATGTGTAAGTCAGCAATTATCCCAATGGAACGTGCTTCTGTGATAAAACATCATATGACTGCGTCCAAGGCACAATCTTGATACCAAAATTCTTGAAAATTGGTTCAGAGGTTGTAAAAACTTAACAAAAAGGCAGACAGATTTACTTTCGCATTTATACGTATGAATTTGGTGAAAATTAATTATTTTTTTTAAAGAAAAGAAATATATAAAACTTAAATCTGAGATAAAGACGTATCGGCTAATTCACTGAAACAAAAAAGAGAAGTCCGAAAGTATGTATGAAGTAAATTTTTAGACTGAACTGAGATCTAATGTCATAAGCTACTCACGTAGGTGGCTACGTCGTAGCAGCTGCTACACACAGTACGTAGCATGCCTACGCACGTAGCGCTTTGCCGCACGACTACGCATTAGTTGCTACGACTTTGTAATACTGTGCTACGACAACTGATGGGTCGAGAGAATATTCCCTCACGAAAAATTTAAGAGAATATTCTCCGATCGAGAAATCAATCAATATTCTGCAATGTTCCTTTCGACGGAGAATTTAAAATTGGAAGTAAAATTGCTCAATTTTAATACAATATATTTGATTTCAAGGTCTAAATTTAACGTCTTTTGTTGTTATTCTATACTTTAGTCGAAAAAGGATTACTTTATGAGGTGTCAGAGTGGAAATTACTAATACATTTTTAGTTAAGAAATATTAGTTGCGAGCACAACAATGACATCAACTGAAAACACCTAAAATGTCACCAGTTTTCAAAAGATTTCATAATAACAATAAGTTTTTAATAGAATCCATGGTAGAGACTATAGTTAAGCTCCGCTATCAACTTGGCTGGAACGCTGTCTGGTTCATCTTTTAACTAAGATACGAGATGATGTCGTATCACCACGAGACTGGAACACAATTCCCCAATTTCAGAAGCACTAACATTGATAGATCACATCTCAAGTCCAGCCAAATAATATGATTTTCTCGTTAAACCACTCCACTCAAAAACCAGCTCTATCTTATCTGTTTAAGATTGGTTTTAGCTAGTATGTTACTGATTACAATCTTGAATTATGTCACCGCGTGAATCAGTGGATGTATTTGTTATTGTAATTACTAATAACACGGATTTAATATGTGGCCGTGACGTCATCATCTAATGGAGGGTGAAGGGCGACGAATCAAGATAGATTGGGGGAGTTAAGGAGCTGAACATTCAGGCTTTATTAGGTTTCTCATACTTTCTCACTGTTTCAATCCTTTGCCTGCAGACTTGTAAGTGAGCTAGCACTTTGCCAGTATTTCGTCCGCCCTTTATTCTAATTCTTCGTCTTCTTCATCAGTACACTCTTGGCAGAACGACCGTTGTAACCATGTCGCAGTGAGTAGGCTTGGATATCACGGGCAACGGTGAAGGAAAACATCGTGAGGAAACCTGGACTTATATAGTTAATGTAAGTCTGAAATAGCCAAGTCAGAGGCCTGTGGGGTTTTCCAAAGGCGGTTTAATTAACTCTGACACCAGAGGTGTCCACACCTCACACGAAAAGAATAAGAAGAAGTGAGTAGGCTTCGCTCCGAGATGGGATACCATCCCTCGCTGTTGACTGCGGCTCAGACTCGTGTGTCTATTTACCCGACTGCAGAAGGCAGGAAATGTGTTAATCAGTAAAGTGGTAAGTAAAGAAAGTCAATGACAAACTAAAAATCCTCTCCATGACCAAGTTTGGGTGCAATCAACAAGTTCGGGATTGGCTACTAGGACTTACCTATAACGAAACTGAAAACCTACTAGCAATTTAGTGTTAACTCAACATATACCATACACACCACCACATACACACCACCACATACACACCATCACATAAACACCATCGCATACACTCCATCACTTACATTCCAGCACACTTACGCTTACGTCTTTAGTTACCTTTCAGTTTTTGTTTTTGTTTAGTGATTGGAACCGTTGCATTTGATATATATAAAAAAAACCGGCCAAGTGTGAGACGGACTCGCACACGAAGGGTTCCGTACCATAATCGCAAAAAACGGCAGATAAAACATGTTTGTTGTATGGGAGCCCCACTTAAATATGTATTTTATTCTGTTTTTAGTATTTGTTGTTATAGCGGCAACAGAAATACATCATCTGTGAAAATTTCAACTGTCTAGCTATCACGGTTCATGAGATACAGCCTGGTGACAGACAGATAGACAGACAGTCAGACAGACGGACCGCGGAGTCTCAGTAATAGGGTCCCGTTTTTACCCTTTGAGTACGGAACGCTAATAAAACAATCATATTATTTGTCGAGAGACTGGATTCTGCGACAAAGGGTATCCTAGTACAGAATCCAGTGTCACATCTTAATACTGTAACACTCTTTTATTGAATCAATAAACTTATTTTTTTTATTTTATTTAGTATATGTATTGTATGTATGTTTGTTCCTTTATGGTGCTCTAGAGACCAAACGCGTTGGCCGATTTTGATGACTCTTACGTCAATCAATTTGTCATAACCCTGCAAGTGTCACTGGCTGCATTAAAATTGGAAAAATAGAAAAATGGCGGAATTACGGCGCCATATAGTGCGGGCCCAATATATTTTTTTTCATCCAAGCCCATCGTGAGGGGTATCAAAATAAAGGGTCTTAAGAGGTGATATAACCCTTATATGTTTAAATATACCTTACTCGAAAATAATACCTGATATTAACTAAAAAGTTATAATACATCTTTTGTCAGCCAGCTCGCGAATGTGTATCCTCCGACTGCACAGCATGATTTTCTTCTTGTTTACGTGTTTTTAGTAGTTGTCTTTTTGATTATATGAATTATCTTTTTTTTTCTGCTCTCACCGACTAGTTCGCTGTGTATAGGAATGTGGGATCCACTATAGTGCCAGTATGAGCCGTTTTTCTGAGGTTTTGATTATGTGTTCCTTTTGTAAAACCGGTGACTGTAAAAATTAAGAAAATGAGCTCTACAAGTATTTTTCCCCTAGCATTTGTCTCACCCGATTATAGAACCCACACCAACAACGATCAGAAAAGGCTCTTACAATCACCGGAGCATTAGAACTAATGTGTTGTGTGAAGGGCCGCTAATGAAGATAAATGGAAGATCTCTTGAGTAATTGATGAAAGAAAATGTGTTGATATTTGTATGGAGTGACTGGTAATGTTCGAAACCAAACTCTGAGGTATGGGAAAAACTTAATTATTATTAATAATATGGTTAAATAAAAGAGGCAAAGGGCAGGGCAAAAACGTTTTTCATGCAGAAATCCTCATTGATACTTGCAGTTAACGAAAGGCACGCCTTCTGACACAATACATTATAAAATTCTCACCTCTTTTGTAACGACTGGCATTTTTTTTACTAATAACTTGCATCTGCCAGCGAATTCGCTGGCGTGTAAAGTTTTTTTTTTGCCCAGATACTTTCAGCCGTTCTGGCGTGATTGAGAAACAAACATACATCCATCCATCCAAAAGTAAGTAAGATCAATGCCAGTAAGTAAAAATAATGCCAGTTATCTATATCTGCCCAGAGTGCGTTTAGCATATGAACATTTATTTATCAACAACACAAGCAGCCAACACTGTCTCACTTTTGTAAGAATACCTCTTCTAATTTCTTTCAGCTATTCGTTGCTTGAGCCACCTCGAGCTAGACCAAAGCATCAAACAGCATACCACAATACGTATCTAGTTGCACCACTTCTTGCTGGGTCAGCTCTGAAA
Source organism: Orthosia gothica (assembly GCA_949775005.1). NCBI lineage: Eukaryota > Metazoa > Arthropoda > Insecta > Lepidoptera > Noctuidae > Orthosia > Orthosia gothica. The sequence goes on along the minus strand of OX459054.1, from coordinate 17,867,625 downwards.
ATAAATCTACTTAAATTGTAATAATTTACCTCCTCAGTTATGGAGACTGATTTGATCTGCCAGTAGTAAGTAATGCTTGAGTTAATAAAACATCACTTACTCACAAAACGCTACAACAGAAATGTAAATGCATCTAGGATATATTTCCCCGGAATACCCAAATTCATCCAAGTCATTTGACAGTCAAATCCACCGAATACTAATTCTAACCGAGTTTAATACTGCGACTATCAACTACAAAACGGTCACAGATTCCCCCCTAACCGCATTGAAAACTAACCCTCAAATGCTAATGTTGTAGCTTCAAACAGGAATGCAATAACTCAGGCAGATCTAATTTAACCCGTTACCGCTGATTCGAGTGACCGATTAAAGTCTAACTTTGTTGAATTGGACTTGTTTGTATCGATCGCTGTTGAGGGTTAAATGTGTTAGAAAGTTTTAGGTATCGATTGATTGGAAAGCTGTTGTCATTGTATAGGGGATGTGAGGGAAACAAAACGAGTGATTGCCAGGTCCCCAATTTTAAATGTGCTGACAATACCTAATGCTATGAAGTTTCTTGTCCGTTCTTCTCCATAACAAGCTGCATTTCCGAATGGACGGTAGAATAATTTATTATAACTTGTTCATTTAAATTTTTGACGTTCAAACGTGCCACTTGATGGCCTAGTTGAAATAAATATTTTTGAGGTTTTAATATAGGTAAGTACCAAAGCAACAAAGTCGATGGAGCTTAGTTTCTCTAGTGCTAGTTTTAACTAAAGCTTGGAGTGACAACTAGTTTCATCTGAAAATCAAATATATCAGTGGTAAATTCTAGTTTTGACTAGGTATTTCTAGTTTTAACAAAGACATTTAGTAAAAACTAGTTTTAACTAGGGAAAACGAGTTCTAACGAAAAATTTGTTTTAACTGTGACATCCATGCCAAATTATAGATATCTAGTATTAAGAGTCACTGAGCTAAGCTGCGGACGGACAGACGGATATGGCGAAACTATAAGGGTTACTTGTTGTCCACGGAACCCTAAAAAATTAAAAACTATGTATTACCATCGAGAAGTTGGAGGAGGCTTTTACCGCCTCAGGCGCTCCTTACACTGAGATAGAGATAGAAAACGTAAATACTTACACACAACACTAACCAATATAAAACTAAATAAAATTAACTTTTCTAACACAATAATATAATTTAAGCCGATGTTTGTCTATTTTTTATATTTACCATCGACAAACTAAAGACTTATGTTCTCAGGCCATAATGACGCATATTGGCGATAAGTTAAGATTAACTATAAATCTAAAACGACAACCAGTTTATTTCTCAACCTAGAACAAAATAACTATTCAACTTAGCCTTTTGAACTTACCCTCAAAACACAAAAAGAAGTCTTTAAGACGTTTACCCTTTAAAAGGTTATTAACTACACGATATAGTCCGCAATATGGCTTAAAAGATTAATTATCGTGTCTTGACTAGGTGGGGAAATTTTAGAAAGAAAATGGCGTAAGACCTAAGATCAAAAGAGCTAAGGAGAGAACCGGAGACAAGTTAATTTCTTTCTGTTGCAGCGAAGGCGAGGAGAGGGCTAATTACTTTCTTATCTTTATAATTTTCTTAGGTCTTGCAGTGTTGCGGTGTAACAGGGTACTTTAAGCATTTTTTCAATAACTGATACAATGTTTACTAACAAAGTAAAACTGTAGATTTTTTTAGGGCTACCTCCTTCTAGACATTAAGGTAAAAAAAGTCAAAAAATATTAAAGTAATAAAATAATTTCGATATAGAATGTTACATTTGTGGAACGGATTTAGTATTCTAAGAATTAGTACAGATGAAAGATAGTTTGAGAACATGAAATATCCAAGGTAGACGATTGGATTAGAGTGAACCTAATAATTAATTGCTTTTCACTCCTGCTGTCAGCTGCTTGAGCTCTGTGATTTGTTAGTATATATTGTACCTTCATGTTGGCCAGAGTAATAGACAAAATTACACTGTTGTTTCTACTACAAAACATTGCAAAAATATCAACCCCAGTTTTCTGAATAAAGGACTATTAATTTAGTGTTTGTCAAACTCTAGTTTTAAACAAAAGATATTTATAAGGCAGACATGAATGGATATGACTAGATGTATGAAAGTGAGTGAAGCAAAAGTAATATATAAGGATCGCAGCAGGTGGCGTTCTGTAGTTTCTGCCTACCCGCATGGGAAAAAGGGCGTCAGTTTATGTATGTACTTTTGTCTGAAAAACTGTTAAAATTTGGTGTTAAGTAGGCTTTGGTATAACTACAAATACTTAATTAAAAAACCGGCTTTATGTCATTACGTTTAAATGTCAGCAAGTCATTACGAGATAGTGATGAAATGCGAGCCTATCAATGATAAAGAATCTAATTTTAGGTAAAACGGGTAATAGTATTTAAACGAATTGGGTATCCAGTAAGAAAATCAACCAGCCACTTTTCAATAAGCACCCTACAGTATCCCTTCCCTATAGTATATAAAAGGTCAAGGTCATTTTTAAGCAAGACTTTCCTCCATCGTCCCTCTTCACCCGAACTCATTAGCGCCTAGTTTTCTAATAAAGCAAAAAAATACACGTTTTTTACAAAAAAATACAACCGTCTTCCAAAAAACACTACAAAGTGTAAAGTTACTTCAATTTTTCGGATTCGGTGTTCCTGGTTTTATAACACCGAATTACGAAATTTAAGTATTTTTTCACTTCGTAGTGTTTTTCCAGGCCGTTGTATTTTTTTGGTAGTTCTAGTAGTTCTAGTTTCAAGTTCTATAGTAAGGTACCTATAATGCTCAAAGTGATGCCAGAATAGATTATCCGAATAACATGAAACTTGAACATAACTGGTGAAATAAGAGTGTACCAGGGTGAACTGTATACATCTGCTTACCCCTTTCGAGCGTACCAGCGTGAAGTTATGTTATGAAATGGTGTAAGCAATAAACAGAAATGTGATTGCAGCAATCACGAGAGATTGGCTGTCATTTACTGGCGAGATAAGTTGTATATCTGCTTAGTGGTTCTTCTGATATTCACCAAATTTAAACAGGGGCAGTATTATTATTCCATTTATTCATTTTATATATACATATTTTTACATTTTTAAATATTATTCTATAAAAAATAAAATAAAAAAACATTTAAAAATACAAAAATAGTAGCCCACCGGTATCGGGAACAGGGTCCAAGCTACCGGTGGTCAGGGCTCCTGAGAGAGGAACCTCCTAACGATACGCGCCGTGTCCAGGAGTACCGCTTTCTGGATCAAGCCCTTGATCCAGCTGCGCAACGAGAGCCTCCTCAGATGTTCGTCGAGGCTCTTGGCTATTATGCCATTGGCCGTCACGACTATCGGCACAATGACTGCTGTATTCACATCCCACATGTCGACAACCTCGCGAGCCAGATCAAGATACTTGCTTTTCTTATCTCTCTCAGCCTTCACGAGGTTCTCGTCATGGGGGACCGCTATATCAACAATCATTGCGCGACGCTCTAGTCGGTCTATCACCACTATGTCAGGCTTATTGGCAACAATAGTCCTGTCAGTGATGATAGACCGATCCCAATACAATGTGACATTGCCATTTTCGAGAACTGGGTCGGGCACATACTTATAGTAAGGCACTTCCGATTCCACAAGATTGTATTTAAGAGCAAGTTGCTGATGGATAATCCTGGCTACAAGGTTGTGTCTATGCAAGTAGTCTCCGTTAGCCAGACTAGAACAACCGGAGATAATGTGACGGATAGATTCCCCCGGCCGGTGACATGCCCGACAGATGTCAACCGTGCCGTCCTTCACAATGTATTTCCGGTAGTTGTTCGTCATCATAACTTCGTCCATAATCGCAAAGACAAAACCTTCAGTTTCCCCGAAAAGGTCACCAAATCGCAGCCAGGCCACGGACGCTAAAAGATCTACATCGGGCCCATATAGGACCCGGTAGAAGCGTCCGTGAAGTTCCTTGCTCTGCCATACCTCCCTGCGGTCATTAGTATCTAATACTATAGGTTTGCGCCAGTTCTCGTTAGCCAAGGAGAGCGGGGTAAGGCCCTTGTCCACCGTTACCACATCTCGATGCATACCCACGTCAGCAGCCTGGAAATATTCCCTAAGACTGCATACCTCGCGGTTGTGCAGGGTTTTAGCATTTAAAAAGCCACGACCTCCGCACTTCCGCGGGATATACAGTCTCATAACCGATGATCGTGGGTGATGCATACGATTTGCGGTAAGCAATGTGCGGACTCTCCTATCCAAGGCGTCAAGTTCTGTCTGAGTCCATTTGATTATGCCGAAAGAGTACATCAAGACCGGCATGACCCAGCCGTTGAAGGCGCGCACCTTGTTCCCACCTGATAAAAGACTATTTAGTACTTTTTTCAGGCGGCCAAAGAAGCGCTCCTTCAACGATTGTTTCACTTCAGTAGCATTGATGCCTAGTGCTTCCGACATACCCAAATACTTGTAAGTTTCGGTTGAGGAAAGGGATCGAAGGTGTATGGAATCCGAGAGTTGTATTCCCACGGATTCCATAATCTGCCCTCGCTTTACATGCATGGCTGCACATTTGTCCACACCAAATTCCATCCTGATGGCGTCACTGAAGGTTTCTGTTACCTTCAGTAGCTTCATCAGTTGCAAGTTGTTGGGGGCAAAGAGTTTCAGATCATCCATGTAAAGGAGGTGTGATAGGACCTGACCACCTCTTCTCAACCGATAGCCCAGGCCCGAACCCTCCAGCAGTGTACTGAGAGGGTTCAGGGCTAAACAAAACCACAGAGGACTCAGACTGTCGCCCTGAAATATGCCGCGCTCGATCCTTATAGGTTCGCTGTTTTCCTGAATCTGTCGACATCCTGGATAGTGAAGGACCGTCCTCCACTGCCCCATACATGACGTCAGGAAGGCGCACAGAGTTGCATCAATTTTATACAACTCCAGCACCCTCATGAGCCATGTATGTGGCACTGAGTCATAGGCCTTCTTGTAATCTATCCAACATGTCGCCAGATCCTTGCGGGAACGGCGAACCTGTTGGCTAATGGCAATGTCTATGAGGAGCAGCTCCTTAGTACCGCGGGACCCGTTCCTACATCCATTCTGAGAAGCAGACATGATGGAGTTATTCTCAATATGCTGATTAATTTTAGCTCTCAGAATGGATGTAAAAACTTTATAGACCGTCGGTAAACATGTTATCGGTCTATAATTTTTAGGTTCCGCAGTACTACCTGATTTGTGGAGCAGGTGGGTTACTCCTGTCGTTAGGAACTGGGGCAGCGATCCTGACTCTAAGGCAGACTGGAACTGAGTTGCCAAACGAGCGTGCGACCTTTGGAACCATTTAATCCAAAAGTTGTGCAGTCCGTCCGGCCCCGGAGATTTCCAGTTAGGCAACGGACGGACTGCACGAGCTACATCTTGGGGGCTAATGGTAACTGCCCCCATTTGTGGTATCAAATCGCACGCTCGTTCGACCTTCCGAGTCCAGTCACCCTCGGTGTGACTGACAGGCACCGACCAGATATTGCGCCAGAACGAATACATGGCGTCATCATCTGGTAGGCGAGTATCAGTCACACCTTGGTCAGGTCGCTCCCAAGCCCTATAAACCCACCTTTCGTTGCTCTGGAATGTGCGATTCTGAGTGTATCGCTCCACTCGCCGCTTGTACCGACGAATACGGCTTGCCCATGCATAGATCTTCTGCTTCAGGAAGTCGATACGCTCTGTGACGCGGGACAGATAATCTCGAGAATTGATATCCGTCCCCGAGAACGCCCGCCTCACAAAGCGCATCACTCTAGGGCGAGTGTTGCCCTCCCTGAAGCAGATAAGCTTGCCGATGAGTGCTCTAGCCTCACCGATACGACGCTCAATCCTGCACTGCCAAGCTGGTATAGCTGGTCGTGTGGCTCTGTCAGTTTTGGGAAACTTGACGTTAGCTACACGACATGCCGCTGCAGCCGCACAGTACAAGATCGAGTGGGTATCGGCAAGGTCTTTGCTGCTATCTAAAACATTTGATAGCTGTGAATCTAGAGCACACACCAGCGCCCTATTTTTCTTATGCATGGGCAGACGAGGTAATCGAGGTCTAAGCTCAGGCGGTGTGGAACGATACTCTCGGAATGCACACTCCAAAGCGCTCCTCAGTCGTTCATTGCACTGGGTACTCACGGATATAGCCCCGTCGTCGTCATCCTCTCCAACATGGTCGGGTCGCGGTGAAAGACTGGGTTGCATTAGCACCGCGGCCGGTGGCAAGGCAGGCGAGACACGGCTACTCCGTGATTCCTCACGCAGTCTATCAAGTACGGCGTCATCCAGCATACGGTTACGTTGGATGACCCGCACCTGATCCGATAGTCGTTGGGCCGACACGTTGACAGCTGGCTCAAGCACCTGAAACAGAGAGAGCATCCGACCACGGTACGCAGTCAGATTACTTCCCCCCTCTGTAGCCCCAAAGTATGCGCGCATGACGTTTTCGTTAATCGATTGCGTCCATCGCATGCGCTGCACACTTCCACCGGGAGCGGGGACCCTGTCAGAAGCCGATGGGCCTCGAGGTCCCAGGCAGTCCGGTGGCCGGCGTCCTCCCCGTCGACGTGTAGGTGGTGGTGACGTCGGCGGAGAGAAGTATTCGTCGCTCGAACTCGACGCAACTACAGCGTCCGGGATCGCTTGACTGACGGTTGTAGGGGGTCCCGGTGGCTGCGAGGCGGAGCTGAGCGACGAACCCGAAGATGTTGGGCGTGTGTTTTTGGCTCGGGCCTGGCTTCTTGTCAACATTTGTTATTATTATCTCCTTTATTCATATTCTTTCTTATTGTCTACATTTTTAAATATTTTTATAAAACATACAAAAAAAAAACATTTAAAAATATAAAAAATAGAGACCCACCGGTATCGGGAACAGGGTCCAAGCTACCGGCGGTTAGGGCTCCAGAGAGAGGAACCTCCTAACAATACGAGCCGTGTCCAGCAATACTGCTTTCTGGATCAGGCCCTTGACCCAGCCGCCTAACGAGAGCCTCCTAAGGTGTTGGTCGAGGCTCGTGGCTATTAAGCCATTGGCTGACACGACTATCGGTACAATGATCGCTGTGTCCACATCCCACATGTCGACAACCTCGCGAGCCAAGTCAAGATACTTGATTTGCTTATCTTTCACGGCTTTCACGAGGTTCCCGTCATGCGGGACGGTAATGTCAACAATCATTGCACGCCTCTCGATTCGGTCCACCACCACTATATCAGGCTTATTAGCAATAATGGTCCTGTCAGTGATGATGGACCGATCCCAGTACAATGTGATATTGCCATTCTCGAGAACTGGGTCGGGCACATACCTGTAGTACGGCACCTCCGATGCCACAAGAGTGTATTTCAGAGCAAGTTGCTGATGGATAATCCTGGCTACAAGGTTGTGCCTATGCAAGTACTCTTCGTTAGCTAGACGAGAACAACCAGAGATAATGTGGCGGATCGATTCACCCGGATGGTGACATGCCCGACAGATGTCAACCGTGCCATCCTTCACAATAAATCTCCGGTAGTTATTCGTCATGATAACTTCGTCCATAATTGCACAGACAAAACCTTCGGTTTCCCCAAAGAGGTCACCGAAACGCAGCCAGGCTACGGACGCTGACTGATCTACATCGGACCCATGTAGGGCCCGGAAAAAGCGTCCGTGAAGCTCCTTACTCTGCCATACCTCCCTGCGGTCGTTAGTGTCAAGCACTACAGGTTTGCGCCAGTTCTCATTCGCCAAGGAGAGCGGGGTGAGTCCCTTGTCCACTGCTACTATATCTCGATGCATTCCCACGTCGGCGTGTAGAAAATATTCCCTGAGATTGCATATCTCGCGGTTGTGGAGGTTCTTGGCATTTAAAAAGCCTCGGCCTCCACACTTCCGCGGGATATACAATCTCATGACCGACGATCGTGGGTGATGCATTCGATATGCAGTCAGCAGTGTACGGACCCGCCTATCCAGGGCGTCGAGTTCCGTTTGAGTCCATTTGAGTATGCCGAAAGAGTACATCAATACCGGCATGACCCAACCGTTGAAGGCGCGCACCTTGTTTCCACCCGAAAGAAGGCTATTAAAAACCTTTTTCAGGCGGCCAAAGAAGCGTTCCTTCAACGATTGCTTCATGTCAGTAGTGCTGATACCTAACGCCTCCGACATACCCAAATACTTATAGGTTTCGTTTGGAGAGAGGGATCTCAGGTTTATGGAATCCGCAAGTTGAATTCCCACGGATTCCACAATCTCGCCTCGCTTTACATGCATGACCGCACATTTGTCCACGCCAAACTCCTTATTATTATTATTATTATATACTTTATTGTACACCACTTAAATAATTACAGGACTAAACATAACGATAAGTGTACAATGGGCGGTCTTATCGCACAGGGCAATCTCTTACGAATCTCTCTCTTTTAAGTATGTATAAATTAAATTATTTTAGCTGTAAAAAGACTATCCTTGAACATCTACTTGGCATCTCTTACGGAGAGACAGAAGATCTCCGGGCTGTAACAAAATAATAATTTTGCTGTGTCTTTAATTTAGGTATTCATATACCATACCCATTGTTAATTTATTATTATTTACTATAAGTTTTAAGCACTTTATACCCTGAAACACAGGTTCAACCTAGTTCAGGAAAATAAAAAACTGTCTTTTATATGTTTAAGATATTTTGTAAAACGTGCCTTATGTTATAAATAAACGATATTATATTAAATAAACGATATTAAACAAAAAAGAATTTGCAAAATAGAAAAATCGGTCCTCAATTGAAAGAAATATCGGTGAACAAACACACAAAACTGGCCAAGTGCCAGTCGGACTCGCGCACGAAGGGTTCCGTACCAATATCGCGAAAAAAACACCAAAAAAACAAGTTTTTTGTATGAGAGCCCCACTTAATTTTTTTTTAATTTTTCTGGATTTTTTGTTATGGTGGCAATAGAAATATGTCATCTGTTAATATTTCAATTGTCTAGCTATTTCGGTTCATGAAATACAGCCTGGTGACAGACAGACAGACAGACGGATCGTGGAGTCTTAGTAATAGGGTCCCGCAGGCTTATTACGTATGTTTTGCAAGAGCAAAACGATAGCGGTCAAACGCTTTATGTCATTAAAGTCGGCATTACCTGCAGTGTATGGTAAGTGTATGGTAAGTCCTAAACAATCGTTTGCTAATCACTTGTTCTTTATCAAATGTACTTATTAAAAAAGCGCCAACAACTCTAAAACTTCTGTATTGAAGAGTAATTATTGCGCAAAAATCGCTATCGTTTTGCTCTTGCAAAAGATACGTAATAAGCCTGCCGTTTTTACCTTTTGGGTACGGAACCCTAAAAAACAGACGTACAGTCGAACATGGAATCTCCTTCTTATTGGAAAGTCGGTTATAAATAAAATCACAGCTCCTGTTGAGTAGGCCACGGAAGTGAAGCAGCAGGATTAACCTGAACTAGCTTAGTACAAAAATATACTCTGTCCCAAGTTACCATACTTTCATACTCCAATCACTTTCCAATAAGGACTTCTACTGTTCGGGGGTCAGCGTTTCAGCAAGACTTTCCTCCATTGTGACAATTTTTAGGGTTCCGTAGCCAAATGGCAAGAAACGGAACCCTTTTAGATTCGTCATGTCTGTCTGTCTGTCTGTCTGATTGTCTGTCTGTCTGTCTGTCCGTCCGTATGTCACAGCCACTTTTTTCCGAAACTATAAGAACTATGCTGTTGAAACTTGGTGAGTAGATGTACTCTGTGAACCGCATTAAGATTTTCACTCTAAAATAGAAAAAAAACAATAAATTTTGGGGGTCCCCATACGTGAAACTGAAACTAATTTTTTTTTTCCATCAAACCCATACGTGTGGGGTATCTATGAATAGGTCTTCAAAAATGATATTGAGGTTTCTAATATATTTTTTTTCTAAACTGAATGTTTTGCGCGAGAGACACTTCCAAAGTGGTAAAATGTGTGTCCCCCCCCCCGTAACTTCTAAAATAAGAGAATGATAAAACTTAAAAAATATATGATGTACATTACCATGTAAACTACCACCGAAAATTGGTTTGAACGAGATCTAGTAAGTAGTTTTTTTTTAATACGTCATAAATCGTAAACCGCAATTTACCAAGTACCGAACCCTTCGTGCGCGAGTCCGACTCGCACTTGGCCGGTTTTTTGTAAAACAGGCCACGAAAGCGAATACGCGGGAAATGATTTGACAAATGTCAAAGATAAACTTAAGAATTGAGAATGACACATTGGCACTTGCCCGTATTCCAACCCACGACATCAAGGACGAGATTATAGATTATAGATTTAGCCACTGGGCTGGGATTACATAAAAAACCGGCCAAGTGCGTGTCGGACTTCGCACATTTTGGGTTCCGTAACAAAGAAAAATCAGTTTTTTCAATATATTGGTATTTGTTGGTAATAAAATATACGTAACTAGCGGACGCCTCGCGGTTTCACCCGCGTAGTTCCTGTTCCCGTGGGAATGCAGGAACAAAAAGTAGCCTATGTCACCCGGGGATAGTGTAGCTCTCCAGCGGTGAAAGAATTTTTGAAATCGGTCTAGTAGTTTTTAAGTTTATTCGTTACATACAATCAATCTGTCTAGTTTTTTTCCAACTATATTGGGGTCGGCTTCCAGCTGAGTACCAGTGTTTTACATTTTACTTGTTTTTAATTGTTAACATACAAATCTTTGCTCTTTATAATATTAGTATTATATATTAGTATTTATAATATTACCAAATTTCAAATTCATAGTTCAATGAAAAGATAAAAAAATCTTCGGAACAAAATTATGTGACCGACGACGGACAGACACGTGAGTGACAGCAATAGGGTTCCGTTTGGACCCGTCAGGTACGGAACCCTAAAAATTACCCAGTATCAATTTTCCGTACCTTTTCATACTCCAACCACTATTGGATACGAAAACGTCAGCAATAATTTACCCATCGCCCCTCATCAGCGGATCTCATTAGCGGCGATTTTCTTGTTTTTTCTTAGTATGACCGAATTGTTCTTGGCTATTATTTATTCAGTGGCTTTATCTCAAGCTGGCGTATATAACGGAAGTGCGTGGTCGACTGTGTTTAGGTGTTTTTCATCAGGGCAGACTTGTTGGTCTGTTTTTATTAATAAGATTTTCGAAACAATTGTTTTTGTTCATAGTTATTTAACTTACTAGGTACTAGATGGATTTTCAAACATAATAATAATATATTTAAAAATGTATGCACACACATAATAAACATACAAGAAGGAACAGAATAATACGTACAAAGGTGACGCTTATTTCTAATTAAATCACTTCCAGCATACCTGCGAAAAGAAGGATGAAAATAAGTCCAAAAACTAAACCCGACTATAGAAACATTACGCTCTCAAAAAATGAAACAAGAAAATATTCTCATCTGGAATGGTTATGTACACACTATTCTATATGTATCGGGTATTAAATAAACAACTTACATGTAATACATATTTTATTGCACTTTATACATATTCATAGTGATGTTCAGAGTATAACCGTAGTGGTATGCCACTTACAATACATTCTGCAAAGTAAAATACGACCGAAGGGTTCCGTACCCAAAGGGTAAAAATGGGACCCTATTACTGAGACTCCGCGGTCCGTCTGTCTGTCTGCCTGTCTGTCTGTCACCAGGCTGTATCTCATGAACCGTAATAACTAGACAGTTGATATTTTCACAGATGATGTATTTATGTTGCCGCTATAACAACAAATACTAAAAACAATAAAATAAATATTTAAGTAGGGCTCCCATACAACAAACGTGTTTTTTTTGCCGTTTTTTGCGATAATGGTAGGGTTCCGTACCATTTGTGCGCGAGTCCTACTCGCACTTGGCCGGATTTTTTTGTTCGGTACTTCATGCCGGTTTAACTGTCTTATTCGTGACGAGATCATCGGTAACGAAGTTTCTTCGTAAACGACACAGTCATTTACATTCAGGATAAGGCCGTAAAAATAAGTTTTCGTGAGGTTAACAATTATATTTTCGTGGGGTTTCTTTTGTCAAGTCTCTGAAGTTAAACTATACCCAGAGATACTAGAGAAGTGACAATCTAGCAATGAAAGCATCTCATTAGCGATTGGGGATAAATGAAAAAAAAACTGAGATTGTCAAGCATTATCGAACTGTCACGTGAGTATTATCTCTTAAACTTTGACATTTCGACCATCGCCGTCGCTGACATCGAATGATACTTGTCTAGAGCCTCAGGTCTCTTTATACATTTCAGCCGAAAGGCGCCATTTCGTCATCATCATTTCAGCTGAAAGGCGTCCACTGCTGGACATATGCCTCCCCCAAGCGTCACCACACTGAGCTATCCTGTGCGTTTCGCATCCTCCGTATTCCCGCAACCTTCACCAGGTCTTCACTCTACCAAGAGACAGGTCTTCCAACGCTGCGTTTGCCGGTACGCGCTCGCTACACCAGAACTTTTCGGTCCCAATGGCTATCCGTTTTGCTTGCAATGTGCCCTGCCTAGTGCCACTTAAGAAGGTACCCCGAGCAAAACGCCGCGCAAGCCGTTTTTGTGCTGTTTTTAGGAGCTATCTACTCGTTATTTAAAAAGAAATATCAATTAATAAAAATACATTAAATTTCTACATAATATTGATTCTAAAATGGTAGATTTAGTTTTTTTTTAAATGTTGTATATATTTCACTAATCTCCTTCCAAAAAAACATAAAAATGAGAAATAATTATTGATTTTATGCATCTCCTCGTAAAGTTTTCATTGATTATTTTTTGTACTAACACTAATGGATAGACAATTTAATAACGAACATTTTTGTAGAATTATTTTTTTGAAAAGACCAAAATTCGATTTTATAAAGATTTTATTCGAAAATCTGGGCGTATTCACTACTGTAATTCATGCGCCACCAGTGCCGCTAGACCAATAGGAACGCTCATATCTCATGCCGATTTTTTGGTTAGGGTACCGTCTTAAGACGACGACTAACGCCAACGACCTTGAGGGAACAAAACGCGCCCTCGTTTCTCACCCGCACGGGTCGCGCGGATGAGAAACGAGGGCGCGTTTTGTAAATTTAGTAGTTTTTTTGTACTTTTCTTATTATTCTATGACTTTAAAAAAAAAAAGCTTCAGATCAAAATGTACTATGAAATGTATATAGTTAGTACTATAGTTAAATTGTCTTTGATATGGTGTCGATTTCATTAAAATACGCCCAGCGGTTTTGTTGTGATTGTCGTGTTTTTGTCCGTTTTAGACATAACTTTTCAAATTAATTACACTATGTTATACGAATAAAACTCAAAATTTGCTCAGATGAAATTAAAAAAATGGTCTAATATAACATATATTTTTTCCAATAAATTACGACTAGCCGTTTAGACGTGATTCTCATTTTAAAATCAGCTACTCAAGGGAATCGGCGCCTTAAGTTTGGCAATTCTTCGGGCTATATTGTGTAGCGTTACGTATAGCGCCGGAGAGCTATACGTAAGCCACGTTAATAAAAATTAAGTTAAAAAGATAAAAAAAATTAAATAAAAGGATATAGCAGTATAAACTTTAGGCCGGCTTCAGACGTCGTGGGCAGCTAACCGATTGCCTGCAAGTCCGTCGTGGTGCCTGCTCACCAGCCACGCCCTGGTGCGCTCTGAATACAAGCGCGCCACGGCATCCCACCAGCCGTCCCATCACACCGTGCCACGTCTTCCTGCCCGACCTACTGCCTGTTAAGCTGCCCACGTCGTACGAAGCCGGCCCTTAATTTTTATATTTCTATATCTTTTTTTATTAATTTTAGTTTATATTTATTTATTTTTATTAACGTGGCTTACGTATAGCTCTCCGGAGCTAAACGTAACGCTACAATTGGTAACCTTGGTTCTCTTGCGGATATCTTCATTTCTGATTCGATCACGCATAGAAAGTCCAAGCATATTGTCTCCATTTCCCTTTTGTGTGACTTTAAGCCTTCTGATGAGGGCCATCAGGTATCTTAGGTGTTCACAATCTAGTCGAATACCTACGTCCTTAAAATATTTACCAGCCAATATCAGAAAACAATTCATGGGATCTGTGCCTACATATCGCATGGTCAATACTAGTCATGTATGTCCGTTATGCGAGCACATAAACACATATTCCTTTTCCTCCCTACCGATTATTCAAGTCCAAGAAATACCAGTATTCTCTGCATAAAACAGATGCACAGATTCGCTGATTATATTTTATGCTAGAGAATAGAACGCATTTGTGCTAGAGCCGTGAAAATATTCGATATCCTTGCAGTGACTGACGTTTGAACTTTGCACGGATAATAGGGTAACAATTCATGTGGAATGATTAGGCATTTTCAGATTTTTTTGCCGAAGTTTTTTGGTGTGTTCACTTTTTTGGCAATTTTAAGGTGATGAAAATCGATGGAGCGGAGTGAAAACGTTTCACAAAATTATTTTTATAGTATTCATGGCAAGATTCAAAGAATGTTGAAAGGCTATGGCCTCCCTTTGCCCAGCAGTGGGAAAATATAAACAAATAAAAAAGTACCTATAAAATGGTGCCTTTTCGTGTTCAGAAAATTGGGAGCAGTCTTTGTCTCTGGTAAGCACAGATTTGAATATAACTATTGTATTTTTATCGTTATTAATAATAGTCTGTGATACTTAAAATAAAAGATTAATATAATTTAAAGGTCAACGATTGACCTTTTATTTTAGAGGTAGGAAGGAAAAAAAGCATTATATAACTTGAGAAACATCGCAAATTATTAAAACAGCCGTTCTAATAAAATTAACATAAAAAATCACTTAAAATATGAATAACCTACACCAACGATCGATGCGTTCAAGAAAGATTAATTAACTGGTTGAGTTAAATAAACTTAAATGGAATTATCATTAAAATAATATACTTTATTTAGCAATCCTAGCAAAATAAAACCTCTACATTTACATAGCACGTTATTCAAACAAATCTCACTGTAGATAAGGTATCCTTACAACCAAAACTACATTTGAAGATACTTGAGCGCAGACGTCTGGATCGCTGGCAGACAGTTAAGGATCGAATTCAATATCACGTGGAGTATTCAGCGCCAACAAGTGGTACTTCAACTTTGACTTCTAGTAGCAATCTGGTTTTAGGTAAAAAAGGAGGTTTATATCTATAAGTACCTAGATAGTTTTCTATGGTATGGAGTAAAGTGAGCGATTTCATAATTTACAATATCATTTTTCGCAGCTTACATAGACCTCAAAATAAAAAGTGTTTTATTGAAATAAGGCTGCGAGCCAGCATTTTTTGAATGCCAAATTTCTACATAAAGAAGTCCCCCGAAACGCCTGCCTGGTCTTCCATCAACAATCACCATATCAACTGGTTTTGTGCTTCACATTAGGTAGGATTCCAACGGCCTTCATCAGGTCACTGGTCTGCTTTGTGGGTAGCCTTGCTTTTTTAGGTATCTACGCCTTCCAGTAAGTGTTTGCCACTAAATAATTTACGTGTTCATAAATATGGAATTCGTTTTTTTAATAAATAATGTGCATTAAAATGTATTTTGAGACCTCAACATTAAACTTATACTTTGATTAAGCCAATGGATTGGTTTTATTTAGTCAATGAAACATAAATCCATACTCATCATCATTTTAGCCGAAACACGTCAACTGCTGGAAAAAGGCTTCCCCCAAGCTTCGCAATACTGATCGGTCGTGTGCTTTTAGCATCTATCGAACTCTCGCAGCCACTAACCAAGAGGGAAGCATACGCGGTCGCCACTCCAGAACTTTTCGGCCCCAACAGCCATACGTTCTACGTGCAATGTGCCCTGCCAACTGCCACTTGAGCTTGGCAATTCTTCGGGCTATGTCGGTAACCTTGCCGGTCGGAAGGTCTGGTTATGGTTTCTAAAAAGAAAAGCAAGGTATTTCTGTAAAATCATTTTCTTTTCAGAGTTTCCGGTGAGGCAGTATCTTCCAGGCAAAATATTTTTTTTGCAATTTTCTGACGATGGGAATTTGGAAGTAAAAAAGGTTATTTATTGGCCTAAAATGTAATATACCCTTTTTACTATTTTCATTATTGATAAGCTCCCTAGTGGAACACAGGCACCCAGACAGGAACTTAACTTTGTACTCTCAAAGACAGTGACAGAAAACATCATGAGGAAACCGGAATGTCCTTGGGCCAAAAATTCGAAGACATGTGACTTTCACAAACCCGCGCTGGGATCGAGTGGTGGATTATTGCCCATAATTCTCACAGAGAGGTGGCAGTGGGATGAGTGGGATGATTATGCCGATATAGAATTTTGGAAGTATAATAATAATTTATTTGGCATAAAAACAAATTACACAGAACAAATAGTCATGAAACTCTGGAATTACACAAAACAAATGGTCATGAAACTCTGGTGTCTGTGGTTCATAATGAGTACCTGTTTTACAGGTGACCCCAATTTCATCCCACAGTAATGAAATTGAAACACATTATCAATTTGTGATAGAATAGAATAGATTAGAATAGAATATACTTTGTTGTACACCATAAAAGTTACACATCTATTTTATAAGAAAAACTTAATTATACGGGAACAAAGGTGGTCTTATCGCTGACAGCGATATCTACCAGATAACCTTGAACCACCAATTTAATAAATACTTGAATATTTATTAATTGCAGGCAAGCATGAAACAAAATATAATAAACTAGCTGACCCCCGCGGCTTCGCTCCCTTCAAAATTATAGCCTATGTCACTCGGGAATAATTTAGCTTTCCATAGGTGAAAGCATTTTTAAATCGGTCCAGTAGTTTCGGAGCCTATTCGGTACGAACAAACAAACATACAAACAAACAAAAAAATCTTTCCTCTTTATAATATTGGTATAGATTAATAAAAATTATACTAAATACAAAGTAATCTAAAATTAAATCAAATATAGTCCCGAAGTCCTACCATAATGATGGCCACCTTTCTAAAACATCCTGTTAAAGGTCAAAGTGCATGTTCAGATCGGCTCTCTCTCACAAAGTTTATTCCTTTTCCTAGACATATTAGGGTAGTTCACAAAAACTTTTATCAAGAGCTTTGAAGAGTGTCGTCGCTTATTATTACTTTCACTTACGAGAGTTGTTAAAGTTTTATGAATGACGTGAACAGTATTAACTTTGTTGTAGAGAAAAAAAACGGTTTCAGTCGTAATTGTTCTTCTTTTGTAATTGTTAGTCCGCAAAAGTATAGGTACATAAGCGTAGGCCATTTTCCTATGGAAATAGGCAGCAATGTCAGCTACTACGTTCTTGAAATACCACTTTTGTTTCGTCTACAAAAAGTAATGCCTATCTATTTTTGCAAGCATTATAATTACGATAAAGTACCTGGTTCATCGAGCTCTGCTCGGGTGAAAATAGAGAAAACAACGTTTTCTAATAAAAACGAAACCTAGCTATATCGATTTGTCGATGATGATTTGTTGTTTGTGTATGTGAGCTGTTTTCGAGATTCAGATTATTTATACATGTATACACATATATACAAGAATTGCTCATTTAAAGGTATTAGATGTATAAGCGAATTTTCCCTGTTTGATAGGCCACAGAGCAAGGCCGTGAAGTAAAGTAAACGTTTGTTTGCAAAGATTTTAGGTACAGTAAATAAGATGCGACAGTTAAAATATGGGTGATTCTTGTAAAAGCCATCTTATAATAGGCATGCAAACATTATTGAATGAGATGGGAGTATAGCTTATTCTGTAATAAAATTTTATTCATAACTTCTCTCGACCACAAGCTTACACAATGAACGTCTAGCTGGCATTCTTTCAAAAATGCGTTTAAAAAGGAATTTTCGAACCTTCTTCGAGTTTACAGCCCTAATAATTAACTCTCTTGCATTTTGCTTTTACAGTATGTTCGAAAAAGGGTGATTTTCTTTTATTTTTTTACAAAGCGTGGCAATCAATACTAAAATGCGAAAGTA
The DNA here is from genome assembly GCA_949775005.1 of Orthosia gothica. Taxonomy (NCBI): domain Eukaryota; kingdom Metazoa; phylum Arthropoda; class Insecta; order Lepidoptera; family Noctuidae; genus Orthosia; species Orthosia gothica. The sequence continues at coordinate 17,849,533 of OX459054.1, read as the reverse complement.
ACTCTGTCTGTTGCCTTTTCACGCTTAAACCACTGAACCGATTTAGATGAAATTTGATATGGAGATCGTTCTAGACCCTGAGATGGATATAGGATAGTTTTTGTCCCGGAAATAAAAAAGGTTAAGTAGGTAAGTAAAGTAGAAAGGGTGGTGGAAGTTTGTATGGTGAACTATTAATTTCTCAAGTAAGGCGGCCCAGACTCGGGCAGAGGACTGTTGGTATAGCGTTGGCCGCTCTCCCTATCCCCTGCGGCCAAAAATGGTAGGTGGTGGGGCCATTGACCTTGACCCGTCACAGGGGGATCAAGGCTGCCATACACCACGGACAGCCGCGGCAGGTTCGCGGTGAGTGCTAACGCATGCCCGTGTTTTAGTCGGTTAGAGTCCCACATAACTGCACTATCTCCCCGTGGTAGTGCAGTATGCATGAGCATTACTCAAAACAAAAGGACATAATGCAAGTACTCACGTTTGGGATAAACCAACGTTATTCTAGAAACAATAGTAGACATCTCTATTTTATCGTGTCTTAGTACCCCCGACAATGGTTGTGTTAGCATGGTTAGTTTTACTGCCACAGCCAACGCTGACTTTAACGACTTCTAGACGATGCTAATTTCCGTCCGCTTGATTTTTATAGCACGCTATTTGTCCATAATGATGGTATGACGCCATCTTTAGATCGAATTCTATTATAGCATGTCTTTGATAGGATTTTATTGAATATAAAAGATAGGGCGTTAAATATCTACATTACTGGAACGTACTTTTTAGGACCTAGGTTATTGATATACCCGAAGAATAGACAAACTTATGTGCCTGTCGGCACGGCACGGCACATTGATCACAGATCGGATGGGCGATGGAGCTGAAAAGGTTCTGGAGTGGCGACCATGAACCGGAAGACGCAGCGCTGGAAGGCCTCCAACTAGGTGCACTGATGACCTGGTTCAGGCTGCGGGAATCCGCTTGATTCGACAAGCACAGGACCGTGCGATGTGGCCACATTGGATGTATTTTGTCTGAACTGATGATGATGAATTCACTGACAGACAGCACAAAACTTAATCCGCTAGGACTTAATTCGTGGGCTGAATGTATGAAGTTGACACTAGAGTTCCTTATAACAAAGGTGAGCGCTAAGAAAGGAGTTTTTAAATTTCATCCCTAAAAGAGGTTAAATAAGGTAAAAAGTTTGAGTGCCTGACCGGCAGTTCGGTTTTGGTTTAGATTTCGGTCGAGTTCCGGCAAAAAAGCGAGTTTCGGTTTAGTTTCGGTTTCAGCAGCAAACCTGCCGAAATTACGATTGGAACGGAAACTGCATTCGTGAGTTCTCGCACTATTATTTTATTTCTTTATTTTATTTTATTTTATTTGGAAAACCTACAGTTAGTAACAAAACTAATACTAAGCCTTTAATAGCTACTAATAGCTAATAGTATTAGACTTTATAATAAAAATAAGGCCAATTAAAGGTTTGGTCATGTTCAACGTTTTCTTTATTTTGCCAAAACTGTTTTAACTGCCGAAAAGCTGTTGCCAAAATTCGGTTTCGGTTTTGACTGAAACTGAGTCTGTTGCCAAAATTCGGTCTCGGTTTCGGTCTTAAAAACCAGTTTCGTTCAGACACTTAAAAGTGTGTATGGAAGTTTTGGGATGATGGGAAATGCCACTGGTCAAAGTCAAAGTCAAAACTTTTATTGCGAACTAATTGAAATTACTGAATAAATTGAAGTTACTTTTCACTTTGTAGTGTTTTTGGTAGTCGGTTGTACTTTTTTGTAAAAGTTTTTACTTTTCATCCCGGTCAGTTGGGTCCCATGCCATACAAAGAAACTGTCCCAACGTACTGTACTTATTATACTGATTATTTTTTGTACATCGATTTCGTTCAGTTCCTTTCCACGGATATAGATGATGATCTATATATCGCCGTGGAACGGAACCGAACGCGATTGATTTACAAACATTAATCGGTATAATCAAATGAAAAACTCTAGTTACGTCTGCACGGTTTCTTTGTATGGGATGAGGCATCTGTATGCTAGTATTTAAATTATCTGTGTCCCGGTATAATGCTCCTTAGAGGTAAGATAACACTTTTCACACGGGCGAAGCCACTGGCAGAAGCTAGTTATTTATAAATATCTTCACATCTTAACAAGCAGAGATAAAGTAAAGAAAAGGAAAGTGTACTCATAAGAAATAACCCTAAGTTTACAAGAAAAACAGTACAGAACAAACTGTTAGCTTCGCCACCTGAGCTTACAAAGTAAATAATAAAGTTACGCCACTGACGCGTCGGTAGTACCCAGTAGGGATGTTATGGAGGTGGTTTATCGGAACCGCAGTCGGAACCGATGTTTTTAAATTTGGTTTGTTAGAGGTGAAGTCAGAAGCGGTGGCAGAAGACTAATTAAATAAAATAGCACAAATATATTTCATTGAGATTGATTTGAAATGAAATATATATTTATATATATAATTCAAATATATTTATTACATTTGCGTCGCAAATACTGTAACCTAATTGGTAATTACAGTTTTGAGCCGTTTGCGGACGAAACGCTTGAATCATGCGGCCCGAGTGCACGTCTCCTTTTTAAGGAGATCTCTCGCCAACTGATCAACACTCTGCGTTACCAGAGGGCTGACTCTTTCTTTGCGCAAAGCATCAGCATTGCCATTAAACGTGGCAATGCTGCCAGTCTTCTGGGCATGTTCCCGGATGACAGCGATATGGAGGAGTACTTCGACGCCTAAGTGTACCTTTCTTTTGTATATTTCGAAAATAGTTAGGTTTAGTATAAGTTTGTATATTTAAAATAAATGATAAGAGTGTGGAGCAAGTGAACGAGTTTGTATATCTGGGAAGTATGTTCACAAGGGATGGAAAGATTGAAGAGGATGTGGAAAGGAGAGTGAATGCAGGGAATAAAGTGAATGGTGCTATGCATGCAGTTGTGACCAATAAGTCGATGTCTCCGGAAGCTCGACTCGCCGTTCATAACAGCGTGCTGGTGCCTACACTTATGTATGGAAGTGAAGGCTGGGTATGGCAAAAAAGACATGAAAGTAGGATTAATGCAGTAGAAATGCGCTCCTTGCGGAGTATGTGTGGTGTAACTTTAACTGATAGATTGAGAAATGAGGTAATAAGACAACGTTGTGGTTTAAAAGAAGATGTAGTGACTAAAATTGAAAAGGGTATGTTAAGATGGTTTGGCCATGTTGAGAGGATGAATGAAAGTCGACTTACGAAAGGTACAAGGCAGACGTGAATGGAAACGCCGGGAGGGGACGCCCTAGAAAGACATACATAGACCTTATAGGTGATGTTCTTCAGAAAGGCCAAGTGCGCAGTACCCATAACCGGCGTGTGTGTATGACTAGATGTATGAATGTGTGTGAAGCAAAAGAAGTATGTAAGGATCGTAGCAGGTGGCGTTCTGTAGTTTCTGCCTACCTCCATGGGAAAAAAGCGTGAGTTTATGTATGTATGTTGTATATTTAACTTTTTTTAGTGTTTAAGTATGTACATAATATTTACACCTTTGTTTTACAAATATAACAAAAACTGACTTCCAGCGAGCCTCTTTAATTTCAATTAAAAAATAATAAGAACTTGTGTCAGAAAGCACGTACGGTAAGAGGTTCCCCATGCGACGTGCATAAACCTGTTCGTACACGTTAACCGCAGCTACCGTACCACTGCCCGCTATCTGTTGCTTCGACCTCCGTCTAAAATCTCCGATTTAAAGTGTCGGGGCCAAAGTCGGAACCGGAGGTGTAATATCAATCGGCAGTTCCGACTTATCGGAGTCGGAATCAAAGCTCCGTAACTTCCCTAGTACCCAGCTAACTGCGGCACGGAAACCGCGGCCTTATGCTAACTATACGAACTTTAGAACATGAATAAGTTCGTAAGTAGGAATTTACCTTGTAATCTGTATGCAAAGGTGAGTTTCTTAAGTTACTTTGTAATGGGAAACAAATTTGGTTGAATTATGGTAGGCAGATTATTTAAAGCTCGGATAAGGCTTTTGTAGACTGTAAAATAGTTATTTAGGTAATTTTAAATATCTATAATTCGGTAATTGTCACTCTTCTGTGAGTGAGACCGGCTAGCGGTCTTCTGTCACGAGTCTCGGGTCGCGGTTTCACCCGCAAAGTCACTCTCATAAGGTGACAACACTTCTGCCACTGTTTAACTGCTAAACATTACTGCCACAAAACCACACTTCCGTTTTTACCATTAATCTACAGACCCCTAAAAGCCAGGTAAAAAGAAATACACTACCGGTAAAACCGGGCAATATCGCTTGAAGTCACAAATGAAATAGCCTGTTCCGTTTAAAGAGCTGTAGCCAACACAATGGTTTCCAATCTCATACGCTGAATGAAGGGAGTAAGGTTTCTTTCAGTTACGACTAGGGTGTACAGAATGGGTGACAAAAGGGGCGAAGAACGGGTATTGTTAATGGTCGATTTTTGTAGCAAATGTTTGCTGTTCGGTTTATAGTTTAGGTGAGCTTAAATATCGTGTGATGGCTGTCGGTAAAGGGTTTATTATATTTCCAACTACCTTTTCCTGTAGCTTCTATTACGTTACCTATCTAGTAGTCTTAGTACGAGTTTTGTCTCGCGCTGGATCGCGTTAACGTTAACGTCAATTTGTATTGAAACTGAATAAGGGCCGTCTAGTGACAGTAAAAAGAAACCTCTTTTTAGTATACAAATTAACATAAGAGAAGAAACTCGTAATAAGCATACACATTTTGCGCGATTATAAGAGACTATAACTAGAGAGTACAATGCCGGGATTCCAAACGATTGATTCCAAGAAAGAATCCAAGGATTGGATTACACTACCTAAGAGACTCGGCTATTGTGTATCTCTCTGTATAAATGATGCAAGTAGAAAATAATAATCAACCTTTAAAATCGTGACAATTTATGAAGTCGGATTTGACAGATATAAAAATACGTTATTTAAGTTAAACTTGATGTTTATCAATGATGCTCGTATAGGTAACATAGTTATAAATTAGGATTATTAATTTATTTTTCTTAGACGTTCATACAAAGTTATCGCAGCATGTAAAATCAGAAACGTCATTGAACTTCTTAAATTATACGATTATACTTATTATTTGGTGAAATAAGTGCACTATTTTTTATCTCCTAATGGTTTAAGCTGATGCCCGATTTCACAAAAAATAGGCGAAAGCTAATAAACTAAATATTTTTGCGAGTGCCAAACAGTGCGTTTTTATTTGCGTTTTACATTTTGGTGTCGGTTACTGAAAACTGACATGAGTATCTAACAAGTTTCATGAATTTTATCAGATTCAAAAAGAGTTACTGAAAACTGACATAAGTACCTAACAAGTTCCTTGAATTTTACCAGAGGCTAAAAACTGTTACTGAATACTGAAAGTATCTAACAAGTTCCCTGAATTTTATCAAATTCAAAAACAGTTACTGAAATCTAACAAGTTCCTTAAATTTTACCAGAGGCTAAAAACTGTTACTGAAAACTGACATAAGTATCTAACAAGTTTCTTGAATTTTACCAGAGGCTGAAAATTCTTATTGAAAACTGACGTAAGCATCTATCAAGTTCCTTGAATATTATCAGATTCTAAAAACTGTTACTGAAAACTGACATAAGTGTCTAACAAGTTCCTTGAATTTTTCCTGAAGCTAAAAACTGTTACTGAAATCTTACATAAGTATCCAACAAGTTCCTTGAATTAAACTAGAAGCTAAAAACTGTTTCTGAAAACTGACATAAGTCATAATCATAATCATAATCATAATCTTTATTTCTCCACACAAAAACATGAATTATGGCATAATTTATAAATTCAGTTTATGGGGAATACATTTTGCAGTCAAGCGAGTGTGCGGAGCTGGTGTCTGTTATAGGTGTTAACCTGTATTACAGATCACCAGGTCCTCACCCCATGAGCGAATAAGGATAACGTAACATAAAAAATATTTAAATAAGAAAAATGTTTGACAGAATTCGTAAATTATAACTATTTGGTTAATGGAGACAGAATGAGCAATGAAAAAACAAATATCCAAACTTAATAAAGCACAAAGTGAGTGTGAGTGTGGTGGGATGAATGTGCTTGTGCGTGGTGTGAGAATGTAGTATGCGTGTGAGTTGTGTGTCTGTATATTTGTATGTCTGTTTGTATATAAGTGTGTGTGGTGGTGATGAATTAAGTGTGAGATTATACCAAGCTATACGATGAGAAAGACCACCACTATAGCAGTTTCTCCGTGGAAATGTAGTCCAGTGTCTGCAACCAGTCCCTTACCACAGCCTTAAATTTGGTTTTTGGAAGAGAGTAGATTGACAGGATCCTATTTATTTTATTGTAAAGATTGCAACCCTGATAGCAGAAGAAGCGGTGAGCAAAGCTGGTTTCAAAAGATGGTTTTGAGCAGACAATATCCTTTCTCCGCCGATTCTCATTCAAAGTTGGATCATATGTCAGCAAAGAATGTTGTTTAGTGACTGTGTGCAGAACATAGAGCTGACGAACCGTGAGAACCTTACTGTGCCTATAAACATCGACGGTTGGGTGAAAGAACGGTAGAAACATGCTGACCTTTAGGACAGCTCTTTGAGCCCTTTCGATTTTCATTAAGTAGGTTTTAGCTGCACCACCCCAGGCGGAAATACAGTAACTAAGCTGTGACTGAGCAAGTGCAAGGTATACTGTTCGTATTAAATCCTTGTTAGCTACGTGCCGTAAATTTTTAAAGATATAGATTAGTTTCCTTGTTCTTGCCGCCAACATGTCAATGTGTTTCTGGAAATTTAATCTATCATCCAGCATGATTCCTAGATACTTGATTGCATTCGTCCTTTCAATTCTAGGACACACACAGTCATCGTTATTGTAGTCGGTACACTTATGAGATGTTAATTTATACTTATTAATGTGTGCCGCCGACTTTTTCAGTGAAAATGTTAAATATTTTGTCTTATCTACATTTAAAGTCAGGACATTGTCGTGCAACCATTCTGTTACTCTATTAAAACCCGCCTGTGCGCTCGAAAAAACATCATCCCATGATTCGCCGCTAAAAAGTAATGCGGTATCGTCCGCCAACGTGACAATTTTACCTTTTGTGAGATTTAACTGACAGAGATCGTTGATGTAGGCTAGGAACAACGTCGGACCCAAGATGCTACCTTGTGGAACCCCGAAAAGAACTGGGGCGTCGTTACTTGTTAGGTTATTAAGTTTCACGCATTGTGTTCTTTCCGTGAGATAACTTTCGAACAATTTCAACTGAAGGTCCCTAATTCCTAGACAGTCAAGTTTTTTTAGCAGGATAGGAATAGAGACTGTGTCAAATGCTTTGGCAAGGTCTAAGAATACAGCAATAGTTTTCTTTTTACTGTCAAGATTAGTAACTACGTGGTCGATTAATTCATGAACTGCATCTGATGTTGATTTTTTAGACCTAAAACCGATTTGTGCTGGCGAAATAAGATTATTTTTCTCAAGATATTTCACTAACCTTTTATTTATGACACGCTCGAGGATTTTTGAGATTGTGGGCAATATTGAAATTGGTCTGTAATTATTGACACAGTCTCTATCCCCACTCTTGTGAATCGGGCAAATTCTCGACTTTTTTAGTTCTGTAGGGAACACTCCAGTTGATAGCGACAAATTGCAGATAAAAGTTATGGGTTTAGTTAGAGTACCTCGGTTTTCCTTTATTATGTCCGCGGGTATCATATCAAGTCCAGTTGCACTGTCACTGTTAAGATTGGTTATCAAGGCACCAATCTCATCTTCATCGGTTGGTAACAGTACAAATGAACCCGGGCATGACTTAGGGATACTCGGTTGAGCATGAACATTTTTAGTTTTTATTTTCTCTGCTAACGTTTTGCCCACATTTGCAAAGAAGTTGTTTACGTTATTTATAGATTTAACTTGGTCTTTTGTATTTATGAGTTAATTACGTTTACCACAGCCGGGGGATTGGAAAGAAACCCGAAATTATTCTAAAGTTTTAATTATTAAAGTAAATTACAATGAATTATCCTACAAATGTCCATTCCAAGCCGATGTTAGGACATGTAATGGTTACAATAATTAAATAGACTAACTACAACTAACTAGCCTACGAGAATCCATCCTACTCGATGTAGGAATATGGAATGCCTCCTTCTTACAAGAAATGCTCTTAAATATTAGTTCGGAATTGATCGATTCCCTGACGTCATGGCTAGATCGGTTTCAATGTATTTGCACCGTCTGTAACTTCCTGTATGCTCCGTACGTTTCTGTGTCAGCGAATGTCTACTACGTGCGTTGACTTCACAGTAATGGCACTGTCATCAAGGTCTGAGACTACTCAGTGTCCGCAATGTCAGCAGATTCCTAGGCATACGTAACACCTCCACCCTTAGAACGGCAACTATTTTAGCACGTTGAGTGAAAATGTTGCCGGAGTCTTGTCGGGCTCTGAGTTTTTTCCAGGATTGCGGTCGGAGGCTGCTGGTTCTTGTGGTATGACAGGTCTTCTTTTGCGCGTAGCCCATTTGCATGGGGGTTCTGGATCATAATTCTATCCTGGAATCCGTGTAGTCCCTGAAGATCCACGGATTAAAAATTGATGTGAGTAGTTGACGTAGCTCGTTGCCCAGAATCGAAGGGTATCCTCATAATTTTGCGAGGTTGGCCTTTGATTTCATCGTCGGCATCTACTATAATGAACTCTTCAGATTTTCGTCTACATCCAACGGAAGTTGTACCGAAATAACTTCCTTGAAGCGATGTGTAGTCTTTTTGGTGACAGATAATTTGTACCTTCGTTTGCTGAGGGGATGACAGGACGTAGTGTTGGTCATCGAGTTTCTTCATAGTTTCCCGCATCAGAGCAACTGTAGTGGGATGGCAGGAGGCCAGCAGAACTTGACTGGTGATCGACTTCTGGATGCAATCCGATTTGGTGCGGATCTGTTGGGCGACTTCTTTCTCGCTGTGGCACCAGTTTGACTTCGGGCATTCAGCCTCAATGTAAGTGAATGTCAACTCGTTGGTTGCTAGGACTGGGAAGGATGGGATAAGGGCCTGTGCGTGTTTTAGGTTCTACAGATAATCTTTACTAACCCACACTGGGCCCGTGTGGCGGATTACGGCCCATTCCTTCTCACAGATAGGTGGCCTGTGTCCCAGCAGTGGGAACATTATAAAAAGCTGATGATGATAATCTTTAAAGGTCGTAACTATTCTTGGGGGCAAAATTAAAGGAAAATTAAAAAAAAACGAAGGGAGTGGACCTACGGGAGCTGGCCAATTAGGTACCGGCTCCTTGAAATTATGGTGCCGGTCTGAAAGGTTGTTAATCAGGGCGTTTCAACTGCCCAACCAACTCTCTGGTATCCCATTGAGTTAGTGGTACACAAAGTGGTTCCAGAAACCTTATTAAGAATTCTGGCTAATGGCGACATGTTAGAAAATTTGCTTCCGGGTGCACCACTTGGGTATTGTGTTGCCAATGAGTCAAGGATTTTAATAAACTGCGCAAGCACGTTAGGGTAATTATCAAAAATCAGGACAAGGCGAAAGGCCTTAGAAATGGTATTTGGACGTGCTGAGCTATATCTAAACTAACCAAGTTTTCTAATTCTAGCTTATCTAAAAATATATCTCTAATGATATCTACAGTTTGTGGGCGGGCCTGACGTGATGCAGGTACCCGCGCACTGGATGTTCTGGGATGGTAAACCCTAAAGGTTAGGATTTAGGAGGGAGCAACACGAGAATAATTCACATGTACTTACAGCTATTTCACTTCTGGTTTCTCCCCGTGAATCGATTTCTAGATTCTCCTCTCGGTCTGCAGCAGGTCCGTATGTTCAGAATATCCGGAACGGTGCTTGATTGCCACCCGGGTGACATGAGACGTAATTATCGATGTGTGATGTGTCCCGACGTCTCCCGCGGATATCCTACCGGCTGCGCCAATTACGTTTACCACAGCCGGGGGATTGGAAAGAAACCCGAAATTATTCTAAAGTTTTAATTATTAAAGTAAATTACAATGAATTATCCTACAAATGTCCATTCCAAGCCGATGTTAGGACATGTAATGGTTACAATAATTAAATAGACTAACTACAACTAACTAGCCTACGAGAATCCATCCTACTCGATGTAGGAATATGGAATGCCTCCTTCTTACAAGAAATGCTCTTAAATGTTAGTTCGGAATTGATCGATTCCCTGACGTCATGGCTAGATCGGTTTCAATGTATTTGCACCGTCTGTAACTTCCTGTATGCTCCGTACGTTTCTGTGTCAGCGAATGTCTACTACGTGCGTTGACTTCACAGTAATGGCACTGTCATCAAGGTCTGAGACTACTCAGTGTCCGCAATGTCAGCAGATTCCTAGGCATACGTAACAAGTTCAAATGGGGTGTCTTTTGGTTTTGCGGTATATGTGATCTCTTTTATAGCTTTCCATAATTTCTTGTTATTTTTGTTTGCACTCTGTATCTTTTTTTCTTCATATTCATTTTTTAATCTTTTTAAAAGGGTGGAGCAAAAATTCCTATATCTCTTGTAGGTAGTTTCTAAGATGTGATTGTTCGGATCTTTTTTAAATTTTTTGTTAAGGTTATCTCGATTTCTTAGACATTTTAGCATTCCTGTTGTTATCCAAGGCTTTAGCAATCTTTTCCGTGTAGAAGTTTTGGTTGACGTAGTATTACGGATAATTAATGTTTGTAGTGTTTTTATAAAGTATTGTGTAGCTGCATTTGCGTCTTCCATCGTGTATAAGTGATCAAAGTCCATGGTTGCTAGATCATTGGTGACGCTTGAACGGTTTATTCGATCATTTTTTTTTGCAGGTTTATGACAATGCCTAGCCAAGATGCAGAGAGCCACACTGTTGTGGTCTGTTAGTGATGTTTGGAGCACAAGGCTACAAGCTGGCAACTTTGTCTTGAGCATAACATGGTCCAGACACGTTTTGCTCCGAGTCGGGAGTGTGTGTGCTGGTAGGATTCCATGATATGCTAGCATGTTTAAGTATGGGGCAGAATTTGGATCACAATTGTTTTCACTAATATCAATATTTATATCGCCCAATATTATAACATTCTGAAGACTAGTGTACCCTATTAATAGATCATTCAGTGACTGTATGAATTTATTAACATTTTTGTATCCAGGAGGGCGATAAATGGCCAGTGCTACTGTATTTTTGTCCGGTTTTAAGGCAAGGCAATTTGCCTCTTCTAGTTGTGGTTCTTCGATCGACATAAATAGTTCACTCCTATAGTAGACAACTACGCCTTCATTTTGTGTAAGGTTTCTTTTTGTGGCAGAATAATTATAACCATCAAGACTTGGTATATTTGGATTCGATTGCAACCAACACTCCGTCAAAACGATACAATCCCAGCTCACGCCACTTCGAGCAATTAATGGAAGTAGCCCAGCCATATTACGTTTTATACTTCTAATATTCTGTTGAATCAATTTTAAACCTTTATTTGAGTTTGGCATAAAGGTCCGACACTCCTCTGCATCACATAGGGCGGATTCTGCTACATTATAAGAGTCAATTTCATTTTGTATCTGATTTAACTCATTGAATTTTAACCATATAATTGTCAGTAGGATTAACTAATTGGGATAAACTGAGTACTCAAAAGATAAAGTAAAGTAAAGTAAAGTAAATATTTATTTCTCAGTATATGGTACATTGAGATCTTACATTTAAAATTGTTTCACACATACTACCATTGCGTGGTGTAGAAATATTAAATAATGAACTAGCTACATGCAAATCAAAACTTATACTATAAGACCATTATATAAATCATATCAATAACCAAAAATAAATCATAATATCAATAAAATTAATCACAATGTCAAAAAAATTATCAAAAATGTCAAAAAAAAAAAAATCATCATGTCAAAATATCAATCATAGCGTCAAAAACAAAAAAAAAAATACAAATAATTAAAAAAAAAAAACCAAATTTCAATGTTAAAGAATTCATAATAATGTCAAAATACTAATATCATTATTAAGATTTTAATTACAATATCAAAATGTATGATTTAAAAATTCATTAACGGAATAAAAACACATGTCTAAGAGCCAAGCAAACATTTCACATTTAAATTTATTAATTGGTAGCATTCTCAGGGCAGGTGGTAATTTATTATAAATTTTAATTGTCATGCAACTGGCATTTCTACTGTATAACTGCAATCTCTGAGCAGGCACTAGTAATTTCCCGGCATGTTTTTTGTTCAGTCTTTCAGAGACTTGTTCATTCAATGGAAATAAATGACGGTTTTTTTTTACAAATAGACAAACTTCAAAAATATACAGACATGGTAGTGGGAGAATTTTTAAGTCCTTAAATAATGGCCTGCAATGGTCCAAATAATCTGCTCCACTCATGGCTCTGACACATTTCTTTTGCACTATGAATGCTCTTTCCACATCCACTGAATTACCCCATATGACTAGGCCGTAACGCAATACCGATGAGACATATCCATGATAAGCACCTAGGACAGTTTCTCTACTGGACACTAGTCTTAACTTGCGAAGAGCATACACAAACCTATCAAGCTTACTGCATACTCTTTCTACATGTTCCTTCCAGTTCAATTTGTTGTCAATTACTATACCCAAAAATAAAGCTGATGGCTCTGGTTGCAGAATTGCATTATTATGCCTAATTGCTGTTGGTATTACTGACAAGTTACACGTTTGAAATTGAACTATTTTGGTTTTTTCAATATTAACATGAAGATTATTGTACCCCAGCCATTTTATCACATTATTTAATTCATTGTTAGTATCTATTTCTATGTCAGTTTTGTTGGCACATTTTATCGTCAATGTAGTATCGTCAGCAAATTGGATACATTCATATTTTAAACATTTTTTGAGGTCATTAATATATAATATAAATAGTGGCGGACCCAGTACACTTCCCTGCGGGACGCCAGAACCATTAGTCTTTAGTTCTGAGCAATATGTCGTCCTTGTATTATTTTCTATTCTAGAGATAATAGTTCTCTGTTGGCGATTAGATAAGTAACTTTTAAGCCAATCATGCGCTTTGCCTCTTATGCCATATTTCTCAAGCTTGTAGAGTAGCCGTTCGTGTGATACAAAATCAAATGCTTTGCTCATATCTAGGAATACCGATAAAGTAGACATTTTTTTATTAAGAGCTTCGGTAATTAGTTTCACTAAAGAAAAACAGGCTAGAGTAGTTGAACAGTTTTTCCTAAAACCAAACTGACTCTCCACAATTAAATTGTATTTAGTTACAAAGCTATTTATTTTCTCATGCATTGCTTTTTCAATTTTTTTTGCAAAGATTGGGATCAGTGTAATGGGCCTATAATTGCCCATATCAGTACATTTGCCCTTTTTGAACAGTGGTTTAATTATAGACTCTTTTAGTCTAGATGGGAAAACACCTTCTTCAAAAGAGAGATTTATTAGGTAGCTAAGTGGGGATGCTATAATTTTCGCACTTAATTTAATAATTTGAGTGGTTACTTCATCATATCCAGTAGAATTTGTATTATTTAATGAATTAATTATTTTAATAATGTCAATTTCATTCAATGGAGTCAGAAATAAAGTATTTATATTATTGTCAATGTTAATGTTATTTATGTCATGATTATTATTGTTAGTATTTTGTGTCAGATCAATGAAATAATTGTTAAATTGGTTACATATGTCATTAGGATTATTAATTTTTTTATCAAGGATTATTAATTCATTTATATCGTTGCTATTATTAGGTTTGTTTAAACTATTTTTTATGATTGTCCATGTCGCTTTACATTTATTTTTAGAATGATTTAAGAAGATGTTGTTGTTTATCTGTTGTGATTTTGATATGCATTTTTTTAAGATCTTAGTGTAATTTTGATATTTTCTCTTGTGATAACCTTTACTTATAGCATCATGTTGATATTCGTAATATAAAGCTCTCTTTTTAATGCATGATATTTTTAAACCCGTACTAAGCCATTTGTTTTTTATGGGTTTATTGCTCCTTTTAACGAGAATTTCGGGAAAACACAATTTATAGAAGAGCGTGAATAGGTCGTGAAATGTATTGAAAGCCTTATTGCAGTTTGTTACTTCATAAATTTCAGTAAAACTTAAGGCTGCTAAGCAATTTACAAATTTTGTTTTGTTGTCCCTATTATAATCCCTCTTTTTATCATACCAGAACTTTATAGGTCTTGATTTATTATTTGTCTCTTGAAGGTAAAAAGTTAACGATTGGCCGGTATCGTGATCGGAGAGAGCTAAATTATGTGTACTGCATTTCAAATCAAGTACGGGAACATTACTGGCTATTTGGTCTATGCTAGTATTTTTTCTAGTAGGCATTCTAACATGTGGTGAAATATTAAAATTGCTCAATACGAATATTAGTCCTTTTGAATATTTATTGTCTTTTAATAAGTCAATATTCCAATCTCCGCACATAATAATATTTTTCTTAAGTTTGCGGGTTATATTAAGTAACAATAATTCAAGTTTTTTAAAAAATATGATCACATCGGAATCCGGTATTCTATAAATGCAAATTATAATTAGATTATGGCTCAATATTTCAATGCCACAGCATTCGAAACAAAAATCACTGGCCAATTCATCTGTTATCGGTAACGGACTAAAAATTAAACCTTTTCTTACTAAAACACATGTTCCACCACGTTTTTTCCCGTGTCTTGTGTAACTAGCAGCTAAGTTAAAATGTGTAAGTGCTAGATTACTTTCATGTCCTGATTTTATAAAAGTTTCACTCAGGCAAATAAAATCTATTCGGCCAATCTGCTTTTCTAAGTCCAAAATTGTGATTTCGAATAAATCAATTTTATTTAAGATACCAGCTATATTTTGGTGTAATAGTATACATTTTTGTTTTTTTCCAGAACTACTGTCCCTATCGATAACCCTTTTAAATAATGGGGCGAAAAAGAGTTTTTTGGGATGCTTTTGGAGATTCACAACACTCATATTCCGTTGGATAGGTCTCAATATCAACTAGTAGGCGGCGGAAAATACTCTCATAAATACGTTTTTGACCGAGTTTGTTAATTTTGCCCGTATTATATGAAAATGTCTCATCGGATAGGTCAAGATTACTGTCAAAGAAATAAGCATAATTATGGTTTTCTATGTCCAAGTAAAGTAATCTATTAAACATTTCTACCTTATAATTGTGTATCAGAGCCCCTTGTACATATGTAGGGCAACATATTATAACATTTGTGTTAGTTACATTTTTGAGAGTTTCTCTAATTAACCTGACCATTTCAATCGAATCGCCGGTGCCTTTAAAATCGCGCTCACCAATCACAATGATACAGTAGTCATCCAAACTATAATACTGTATCTTATTAACCATATTTGATATAATGACCTTTATACTACTATTACGTGACAGGTAATGACAGAACTCGAAGTGTCGGCCAAAAGTGTTGTCCAATATTTCCAGTGCACCGCTATGACTGCAGTTACTGAGAACGCATAACTTTCTTTTTCTCCTATAGTCTTTTGTTATTACTCTTTGATCTTGTGGTATCTTCTTGTGTTTATGAACTTCTTTTTCGGTATAATGGCTGCACTCTGTAGATGCCGATGCATCTGTCTGTGTTGCCTTATCCTTGTATATTGGTGTAAAAACTGTTGTAAGGTTTTCCTGTACATCAGATATGGATACCGAGGATACTGTCTTTCTGGGCGATTCATCAAAATTATCTGACTCTAATAATATGTTTGCGCTCTCAATGCAGCATTCCTTTTCATTTTGGCTCGATGAGTATTCTTGGCCTAAGGATACCACACGAAGATTTTCCGTAACAGACCGTCTGTTTTTTTTTCGTGCTGACTGTAACTTTTGTCTTTGCAACTTTATAGGACTGGTACAAAGATCCTTCAATGTATTAATATTAACTTGCTGTCGTAATACTGTTTCTTTAAGTTCATTGTTTTCGCATATCACCTTGTCCAATTCATTTTGTGTTAATTCAAATTGTTCTTTTAAATGTGATATTTCAACCTTCATTTCTTCCAATTCATTTTTGCTAATACCCGTTGATAGATCAAGACTTCTTGCATTCATGTCCGAATTTGTTTTGTCCAATGATGAGTCATAACTCAAAGAATCTATTGACTTCGATCTAAACAACTGCTTCCGTCGTCGCAATGTTACGTTGTGGTTTATTTCTGTAGACATAGTTAGAAACAACACAGATGACTAAGTTATATTGATAAAAGAGATCGTATTTTGCATATGATAGTATAATTAATAGCAGATTCAGGGTATAGCTAGGTATATAAGGTGTGCACGTGTTTCTGTAAGTATTGTGTACGAAATATTGTTGAAAATGTGTGTTTGTGCATGGCTTACTAAAAAATAAGTTAATTAATTTCTTAAAATCACATAATAATAATTTAAATTTGATATCAATGTTAAAATAACATAATAATATTATAAATTCTATATTATAGTTATAGCACCGACAGTAAATATGGCATGCATTATAATTTGAAAAAAATAATAGTAACAAAATTATCCAAAAAAAACGATCTAGTCAAAAAGTACTTTTCAGATTATTCAGAGTATCTTCACTGTCGACGTATATCCGCTGATCCGATTTCGTGCGCCTCATATACACTTTATCGTAGGAAGTCCAGCAGCTATCATAGTTATTTTCCTTTACAAATACTCTAGCCAGATAATGAAGACGTTTGACTTTTTTTGTCAGCGATTCGGACACATAGACAGGTATAGCCGGGCCTTTAATTTTAAGACTCAGAGTATTCAGTCTTTGATCCGCGGCTTTTTCCTTATTATATGCAATTACCGATTTTATCAGTTTTTCTTTGGTGAAGGTAGAGTTGAAATCCACTATTATGGGACCGTGCGGCTTATCTTTTAGTGTCATGCGGTACACATCGCGGATATCAGAATCCTGTAAAGGTGTATTTATAATTGCGCCTACACCTTTCGTTAACTCAAGTAAACTCTGCTTTGTTTCCGATTCAATTCTGGGTATATTACGCAACTCGATTGAGGAAGATCGTGATTTTTTCTCATATTGATCCAATTGCGCCTCAAGAGTCTTTATGTGGTTTTTATTGCTAGTATTTTCCTGTCGCAAGTTCTTTAAGTCCAGCAAAACACCATCATACTTCGTGGAGAGGTGGTCCATAGCAGCTTTTATTTCATCATTCTGCTTAGCAATGGCGTCCATGGCCAATTTAATAGCATCAAATTTTGCATCTTGTTTACCTTGCCAGTCATCGAGGATGCTCGTAAGGTCGGACATAGTGATATTATTATTCATGCAGTCTGGTGAGTTGGGCTGTTTCCGTTTGAATCTTTTATTTTGGTTCGGATGCGACTGCTCTGTCCGAGTTATCGGATCTAGATCTCCAGATACGGTAGTTTCTGGCGGCGTGCGCTTGGGCGGCATTTTCCACCTTTACTCGTCTTAAGCACAATAGCCTGCAATGCAAGGACCACCAAAAGGTTCCTCACGCCAAGCGAAAAAAAAAAAAAAAAAAAAACAGTGGCAAAATGTCAAAACACTAAAGCGGCAAAAGCGTCAAGAAAAAAAGACAAAAAGAACTTCTTGCAGTCCACCGGGCTCGAACTCGGGTCGCTGGAACGTACAATCGTGGGTGCGGTTGTTATCGCCACTTAGCCAAACGCGCCACTAGCAGTATAGCCGAAATAGGCAAACAGTTGGTGAGTATCGACGATTATTGACGTGCAGAGTGCGAGACCTTGACCATTGGTCTGAGTAAGTACCCTCACTTTTTTAAGAGTCACAAGTCAATCGGCACTACAGGACACTCTTGCTCAAAATACTTTTCAATAGTTCACACGTGATAAGTTTATGTACACTTATGAATTTTCACTACTTCATTGTCCACACATTTATCCATAAGATTTTAAATGTTTCGCGGCAAGAAATTCGTTTTAGACTTTTTATGAAATTAAAAACTCTGGGAGCACACAAAGCACGACTGCTTATTGCGACGGTCGGGGGGGGGGGGGGGGGCAAGTATCTAACAAATTTCTTGAATTTTACAATATTTTTGTTGTGGCACATAGATAAATTCTATAGTAAAGTACCTATAATGCCAGAATAGATTACCCGAATACCATGAAACTTGAATATAACCGGAGAAATGAGAGTGTACCAAGGTGAACTGTACATATCTGCGTACCCCTTTACAGCGTATTGGCGTGATGTTATGTTTATATAAACAATATATAGACTTGCAATGTGCTGCATTGCAAGTCTGTTTATTGTTTATATCCCTAGGATTTGCTGTCATTGATTGAAGAGTTCTGTCGTATATACCCGAAGCTCTTAGTCAGATCTTCACCAAATTTAAATGGGAATAAACACATTCATACAAAAAGAAATGTTCAAAATCCGTCCACAATTAACGGAGAAATCGGTTAAAATAAATATAAAATAAAAGTCGAACATAGAACCTCCTCCTTTTTGGAAAGTAAATTGAAAACTAATCGATACATTATTAGGTCAGCAGTAAGACGCTTTCTTTCAAGCAATCTCCCGTAGGACTTACATAACTTGGAGTTTCAAGTTATTGTGTTAGTGAGACAGTTCAGCGTTCTGGGACATCTTGAGGGTCTGAAACCTCAGGTGTGGAACACAACTTTTTATTTGTTTGCATCTACCTGTGCTACTAACTTTTTCAAACTATTTGGCACGGTGATTCAATCTTATAAGCCTAACGCAGTCCACAGCTGGACGATAATGCAACGTCGTATTTCTGATAAACAATTTAAGATTTAGCAGATCGTCCCGTGGAGACAATCTGTCTTATCTGTCGCACTAATGTTCGTCAAGCTGATGTGTTTTCGCACCATTGATGGTCGACATATCGCCCTAACATTTATCGTGTTGTTTGTCGCAACTCTGATACGGAGTCGAAAGAAAATTATATTTTATCTTAATTTCGAATAACAAACGTCCTGCAAAGTAGCTTTAATCTTGAAGAGGAATACACACCGAATCACCGTAGGTTCCGTCACACCACCGCCGCCGGTAGCAACTAGAGACGTCATTAGGTACCTATTAATAAATATTCGTGCCCGCGAGAACGAATATGCACAAGTTTCGGTTATCATAAGTGTTAAGTTAGCATAGCTATAGGAATAGATGCGCGATCTGTGTGTCGTGTGCGTATGCGACACAGGTCAATGTACTAAAGATCTTGTTATCGAAGGTCGTGTCTTATTTAACAATAGGTCAAGCCATATTTGTGACTAGCTTCTGCCCGCGGCTTCACCGTGTGAATGTATTTTACTTTCCCAAGGGAACATTATACCGGGATAAAAGCTATCTCAATTTCATCCAGATCTGTTAAGCCGTTTTGACGTGATTGAGCAACAAACATCCAAACTTGCACATTTATTTGACTGACCCGAGTTGACTTTCTGCTGAAATTCTCATTTAAATCACAAGCACACACAATATAGATTTAAACAGTAATAATTTACAATAAAAAACGTTTATTTAGAGCGAATATTAGTTGGATAGTCATGGTCCAAAGTCTTAATTGCTAGGTTAATTTCTATGAATCAATACTGACACTCATTGACGTGTTTGGTTTGAATGGAAAGATTTGACAGTGTCGTCTCTAGCACCAGTGGAAATACATGGGCAAATAATTACAACAAAGCGAATGAAATTTCACAAGAAGGTAAAACGCCTGACTAAAAATCTCCGAGGCACATCTACCACAAGTGCCTTTTTCATTTTCCCAATTTCAGCACGGATCACTTAACGCACAAAAGAATCTTGAAGCCATTCAGTTAAAGTTTTAAGATTAAGTACGTCAATCTAACACTCGATTGCGAATCTTTTGTTGTCAAAACCAACGGAAATCATTAAACTTTATTTATCAGGGTACTTCGAACTTAGTTAATTTGACTTCAGGATTTTTGGCATATTTGTTCTATTTTGTTAGTAGTTAATGCGAAATTAGTTGGATAAAGTAAAGCTTTCAGTGGGTTTCTTAGATTGGATATGAATTGCCCAATTACTGAAGTTTTATAGTGCTTAAAACATGGCGAATTAAAATATTTTCAATCAAATCTAATCATTTATTAAAAATATGACTGTGTAGATAGATTGTGAAGGAAAACATCGTGAGGTAACCGGCATGTCCTAGAACCAAAAATTTTAAGACATGTGTCATCCACCAACCCGCACTGGGCCCGCGTGGTGGATTACGGCCCATTCCCTCTCACAAAGAGAGGAGGTCTGTGTCCCAGCAGTGGGAACATTAATAGGCTGATGATGATGAGATAGATTGTACATTATTTATAATGTTACCTTAACCGCCATGCTAAAATAACATTAACAATAGAGTTTTAATATTGATCATTGCTGGCATGTAAAACTTAACATAATATAAAACAATTAAATAATTAGACAGATATGTGTCAAATACAATTTGACTATTACTTAATTCTTATCGCTGAAAAACAGTATGAGATCATATTCAATGTTTAAACTTATAGCTAAGACCTTCTTGAGTAGAGTACAACCATTTATTTACCAACTGTTTTTTAAGGATCATACTCATCATCGTTATCAGACTTTTTTGATGTGCCCACTGCTGGAACATAGTCCTACTCTCACCGAGGGAGTGGGTATAGCCCACATAGTACACCACGCGGGCCCAGTGCAGTTTGGTAGATGTCACATGTCTTTGAATCACCCAAAACTTTAAACTTTAAGAATCAAATCAACAGAAATAAAAATAAAAAGAATGAAGCACTGCTCTAAAACACAAAGAGAAAGAAACATTGCTTATTGCAAAATGAAGTCAGTTAAATAAGGCAGCAAAAATAAATAAGGAAAATTTTAATAATGTATTGGGATAATCTTTAGTGACTCATAAATAGCGATAATGATATTTTATTATACATTGCGGTATGCGACTTTTATGATGTAATTTGTTATTAAGTTAATTTTTGCTAGTTTTTATTTTATTTTGGTTCAAGAAATCACAAAATAGTAATGAAAATTAAAATAAAATCTTAAAGATTTATTTTATAAACACAAATAAAAATAAACCTAAGCTGTTTAATCAAGAATAGAATTGAACAGATAACATTTACTTGACACACACACACAAAAACTAATAAGCCTCTAATTATAGATTAGCTTGACAACAGGAGAATCGTGTCCACTCACATCACTGTCACTATTTTCTAGCAGTTTGGAACACGAAGGCAGTAGCTCAACTTTATTAGGTTTTCTTCTCTCTCCAATAACCACTGGAATCTCCACTGAAGCATTGCGTTTAAAAAAGGGAAACGTAGCTGTTATTTTCACTCTATATTCACCTGTTAAAATCTTCGAATTTTGTATCGAGTATGACATTGGCATTGTAGGGATAAGAAACGTATGTTTTAATTCTGTTCCAGGTTCCAACCTTGGGGATAGTCCTTTAGTATTTTTTACAGGGCCTCTTTCAGTAGTAGTCACGCCTGTTTCTGATATACAAATTAATTGTTTTATAAGTCCGGTCTTTATATATTTGATTGGATTATCCGAATCGTTATTTACTGTTACCTTTACCTTTATATCTTCTCCTGGAGCTACAAAAGTTTTTTCTATTTCAATACTCATTTCATCGTTAGATGTACGGGCATCGTCTTCTTGCTTTAACCTAAATTCCAGTGGCTCTGGAGACCACGGGATTACGTAGCCTCTAACAGGTATTTCTCTATCAAAGTTTTTTGTATTGTTTGATAAGTTGGCCTCCACGAATATAGCAATAACTTTGTATTTTATAGTACAGTGCTTTGTTGTAATTGATGAAGGTATATCCTCCGGCAGTAAGAATTCGAATTGGTATTCGTAAGTACCTGCTTCAACTGTTTCTCCTTTTAGTACATTATTGGATGTTGATACATATTGTTCTTCGTTTCTATGGTATCTTGTGTCAGATTCTGGCCTGAAACAAATTCCTTTGCCCACTAAAAATACATCTATCGTTACGAAAGTTGTTGGTTTGTCTACGATGTATTCCAGTTTTCCAACCACAGCATGTCCAGCTCTGAAGACATCTCCTTCGACCCTTTCAAATAATATTTCACACTTTACACGCATTATGTTATAAAAGATGATTTACGAATGTGCAGACAACCTGACTTAACCACAACTCGCGAAATACTAAAGAACTAAACAAGTTATAAATAACTAATAAACACAATGTGCAGAAAAACTTTTTGTTACTCCTACAAATAGAACTATCAACTTAATTTGCTTGAGAACTAGGTTTATTTTAGAACGGCTTAAAATAGGGTAAATAATATAAAAAAAATTTCTTGCAATACAAAATGAACCGTGTGTGATGTCTTAACGTATTATTTAAAACTAAGTTTTTATTAAATAGACTGTTTTTGCCGCAGTTGCAAAGTATGATTCCACATTTGGCATATTTAATTAGGTAATCTGGGCTCAGCAGGTGGCCACGCTCATTGCAGCGTCAGAAGCACCGTACAGGTCATCAAGGGTGCAAGTGAATGGACAGCCAGGACACTCTAGCACCCCCCAGTGTGTGCCCGCATTGTCGAGGCGGGGGGGCTCAGTAACCGTGGCTTGGTCACCCACGGTGAAGCGAAGAGGAACCCGAGGAGGGGCCGCTCGTCAGGGCTTTTGCCGATTAAGCCGACGACGTAGCGGCCAACTTGTAGGTTGCGGTGCCGCTTGGTAACAGGCGACATCGCAACTGAGGCGGGCCGCCATGTCTTATGGAGCGTTCCAGGTCCCATACGATATCGCGGCTGAGGGTTGGAGGCCACGGCGGGAGAGGAGTATTGAGTATTGCGGTGCGCCGCTCTCCCTACCTTCCGCGGCCTAGACGGGGTCGCCACTGTCTGATGGCGGACACGGTGGGGCCGCAGGGGAAGAGGAGTGTCGGTAAAGCGTAAGCCGCTCTCCCTATCCTCTGCGGCCGCAAAATGGTAGGTGGCGGGGCCATTGACCTTGACCCGTCACAGGGGGACCAAGGGTGCATACACGGGGTCGCCTGGCATCCATGTGCTGATTTGGTCCCTGGGGTGGTCACGACGTACACTGTGTTCTGGTGCGCCGGTGATGGGGGGTACTCCCCCGAGGAGGGTCCGGTGACGGACAGCCGCGGCGGGTTCGCGGTGAGTGCTAACGCGTGCCCGTGTTTCCGCCATAAGCGGCACAGGAAGACACCGTGGAGTTTTAGTGGGTTAGAGTCCCACATAACTGCGCTATCTCCCCGGGGTAGCACAGTATGCATGAGCATTACAACAGCCCAAAAAAAATGGTTCTAGTATTTTATTTAATTCGTGGTCTCGGAAAAAGTATGAAATTTTGCACTAGAGTTCCTTTTAACAAAGGTGAGCGCTAAGGAAGGAGTTTTGTTAGTGCAGTGTGCATGAGCATTTCTACAAACAAAAAGAAAAAAAAAAAGGACACTAGCAAGTGGGACATAGTCGGTTCAGGGGCACCACACTCGCACCGGGTGATGGACGGATCAACAATCCCCCATTTTGCAAAATTATATTTGCTGCGGCCTACTTGATATAACAACTAACAATGTAAATAACAGTAGCATAAACAAAGAAGAGGCCAGCAGCCACTTAGAGGCCTACACGATTAGCAAATAAATAATGTTACACAAAAAAAAAAGTTTAATCAAAAAATCAAAAAACCCGACTGCTTCAAAAGCGAACTAAAAAACGTAAACAAGGAGAAAATCATGCTGTGCAGTCGGAGGATACATATTCGCGGGCTGGCTGACCAAAATCTGGTGTATCCTCCGCCTGCACAGCATGATTTTCTCCTTGTTTACGTCTTTTTAGTTTGCTTTTGAAGCAGTCGGGTTTTTTGATTTTTTGATTAAACTTTTTTTATTTATAACTTTATAGTTAGTTTTTTTTTCGAATAACGTACATTTAAGTAACGTACATATAAGTATTATATATTTTTGAAATCATCTCCCAAAACCCTTTATTTTGTTACCCCACAATTTGGGTTTTGAAGAAAAAATAAAATTGGGCCCCCACAATATGGCGCCCAAAAGCCGCCATTTTTCTATTATCCAATTTTAATGTAGCCAGTGACACTTGCAGGGTTAAGACGCATCGATTGACGTACGAATCATCAAAATCGGCCAACGCGTTTGGTCTCTGGAACGCCATATAGGAACAAACATACATACATACATACTTACATACATACATAAATAAATACATACATAGACTGATAAACACATTACCACCTTTGGCAGTCGGGTAAAAAGAAAGGTGAATATTAGAATTTTGTTATGTTTAGTAAAAATTAGATCGATAACGGGTAAATATACAGTAGTGCACGTGCTTGTGCATGACCAGCTGATCACGAAGGGTCAATTACAGCGTTTTTCGACATAATGGTGCTAATGTATGTTAAACTGTTTGTAAACAGATCAATTGAGGTGTGTTCTTTTTAGGGTTCCGTACCCGAAGGGTCCAAACGGAGCCCTATTGCTGTCACTCACGTGACCGTCAATCCGTCGTCTGTCACACAGATTTTACAGCCAAACAGTTGGAGTCTTCAAAATTTTACAGTAAACATCTTTTTGACCCAAAACCAAACAAATGGTTAAAGAATTTAATAATTTTTAAGGGAATACTCCCATAAAAATAAGGGAAGCGCGAAAAGCAAAGGTTGATCTATCACATCAAGTGGGGTATCTTAGTTTAGAGACAAAAAAAAAAAACAAAAAATTTAGTATTTATCTACTCAGATAAATGCTGTATTTTTTTGTTTTAAAATATATTTGAAAACAAAGGAATGAGAAGCCAGCAAAGGCAGGTTTTTATCAAAATTTGTACCAATGATTTTTTTTAACTTATCTCCCATTCAGTTCAGTTCAAAACCAGTGTCAGGCATCTCCTAGTTGTCTGGCATTTTGCTGAACTGGACCTTTCTGGCGCAGCCGCGGGGCACACTCTGTATGTAAATGTTTTAAAATTAATTTCCCTTTTATTTGTACCTACATTGTGTTTATCTGTGTGTACCAAATAAAAAAGTTTTCTTTCTTTTGGACCTATCAACTTGAAATTTGGTAATAATGTTTATTATTACGTATGATTTACTAACACTTATCAATACATCGATCAATTACATTTTTCTTTGAACTTCCTTTATTTTTCCTATTACAACCAACTTGATTTTGCGTTTTTTTTTTTTTTTTTTTTTTTTTTTTTTTTTCTATGGGGCGTCTCACAGCTCAGTCAAAGTGACCGACTGCTGCTTAACCGGGCGTTCCTGTGGAGACTAAGCTATATAGCCTCCAGCCAGGCAAAAATTTCTAAACCTAAGCGACAACGCTGAGGGCTACCCCCTGTGGGGTCGAACCTCGGCTCAGGGCGTCGCTGGGGGGACAGCTAACTAGGCTGGATCTTTATAAAGTGATTCTACCATCCGTTCGGAAAAGCCTACGTGGAGAAGAACGGATAAGAAACTCCAATCAAAACTACTAGAATTTAACTACGGCGCAGCAATACGCGGGCTGGCTTGTATATCTTATCGGGGACGTCGCGGCGGGCCTCGTCGGCGAGGACGGAACGAAGGCGGTCTGTGTTTTATAATTGTGCTGGTCTCTTTCTTGCTCTCTTGGAACAGGGTAGTGGCGTCATCGGGGGTGGCGAGAGTGAGCCTCGGTCGGCGAATTTTTGAGATTTGGGAAAGTTCGTAGCGGGAGACCGCTCGAATAAGGGGGTTACTGTGATTTTCAGCAGAGTCGAAAAAGCGCTTGGAAACGCGTTTCATAAACTGCTGGAAAGAAGGGTTTTTTAGATCGACATGGAGTTCCTGATTACGAACGTAATAGGGGGCTCCTGTGATCTTGCGGAGGAATTGGTTTTGTATAACCTGAAGCTTGTGGGTAAGGTGGGGCTTTGCGTGTGCGAAGACAGCGCAGGCATAGGTCATGATGGGACGGATGACAGCGGTGAAAATGCGCCTCTTGCACCTAAGTGACAAGCTGCTTTTTGCGTTCACCATCCCATGGAGTCTGCCCATAGCAAAGGCGGCTCGCGAGCGCGCCGCCTTAATGTGCTTGGCGAAAGTGAGGTGGTTGTCAAGGGTGACACCTAGGTACTTGGCTTGCTGCTGCCAGGGGATCGGCTTACCGTACATAGTGATGGGTTTGGGGGGGCGGGGGTTTTTAAAACGGTTATTGTATTTTCGGTCAGGCCTCTTTTTGCGGTTTGGTACTGAACCCTAAATGTACGAAGTCGTCGCATGCACTTGGCCGGTATCTTACCAAGTGGTAAATTTTTTTTTTACTCCGCGAGTCAAGTAGGAATTGCTAAGGTAAATTTATACGTGTATCACACGGGTCCTAAGTGTAACTGGCGCAATATGGGTACACTTTAACAAAATCATACTCTAATAAATTGAACAAAAATAAAGCCAATCCGTCCCTATAGTAGAATATTCCACGTCTTAATCCAATTTCAAAGAAAAATTTTATCAGTGTAGTAGATCTAACGACCTTATATAGATCTCAACTAAAATAATAAAGAACTGAACTAGTCTGTGTTTATATCTTTACAAAAATATTGTTCTGATTACGAAAATCCTTTCACTGGATAGAACTACATACATATAGTAATAATATACATAAGTGCTAGCGACTGTACATGGGGGGGACATGAATTGAGTGTGCTAGTCATCCCCTGCCATTTTATAGCCGTGTAGATCAACAGTGGGCAGGCAGGGGCCAATAGTCCTTCTATAGTTTTAGGTAATCGATCAACGAAACCTCCCAAACCCATAGACAAAAAGTTTTGTCTCCATATTCTGCAATAGTCCTGCACTTGCCTCCGTGCGTTCGCATTGGTTAGCGGTGATGGCGGTGATTTGTTCGATCCCTGCTTTTAATTGCAATTGTCGTGTTCCGAAATTTATTGCCAGCTTGTGAGTTGCTGTCAATTGTGTATTATTTCTGGCTCCTGTTACACAGGTTTCTACCTAGCATAGGAGCCAGGGCTTCAGATAAGTATATTATACCTGTATTTTGTGTCAATAAACAATTTTATTATAAAACAATTTTTATTTTATTATTGTGATAAGTGCTGGTATCGTATGTTTTTAAACGTGTTGACGTCCGTTTTTTACTTGTAATTAGTTAATTTCGTCAGCTATCGGTGAGTACATTTGCTTTTCTTGACGTGTGGTATATCGAAATAATTGTATCACGTTTTAATACGCTTATTCGTTTAATTTCCATAAGTAATTTTGTTATCTACTAATGACGACCCAGCTGATCGTGGAGGAGAAATATTATTCCGCCGAATAAACAAACCAAGGTCACCGACGACCGCTAATGCTAAACGTTTATTTAGTGAAATGTCTCCTTCTTAAATTTCACCCGAAGATAGATCAAAGGGAATGCAAACAATAGAATCAATTAGAAGGTCATCGCCAATATTAAATGTCACTAATGCAAGCAATGTGATTTGGTTTCTCAGGCGTCTGCGTACCTGTCAAAATGTTTGCAAATGTTGCAAATAAAGCCGCTAATTTGGACATGACTCAGCGCGTAACGGCTATTGTATCATTGCTAGCCATAAAATCATCCGCCAACAAGACTAAGTTGGCCAATACGGAACGCGAATTAGATAAAATAAAACATAATACCAGTGTCGATATTGCCAATTCTGATGGAAATAATATTTCATATGCTGACAAATTAAAACTTCGTTTACCTAAAGTTGCTCCATTATTAAATTCTCGTGATAAACTTCCGTGTCTTGTGGCCTACCCCACTGATGTGCGACTAAACAAGCGCTCATGAAAGCTATAAATCCTAGTGACGGCTTTCAAATTGTAGGTATCAAGAAAGCTGCAAAGTCTGGCGTCGTGTTACGTGTCGCTAACGATATTCAAATCAAAAAGTTGCTCGTTGGTCCGCTGTCTTGCGACTTGAAAAACCAAAAAGCTGTAAGCCTCGTATTTTAGTTAAAGACGTCCCATCCTCAATGCCGTAATACAGTGCCTTTTTGCATGCGTTGTTCTGTCGAAACATTAAGGACAATTGGCCATTAAAAGAAGACGACTTTATTATATCAACAAAAATTATACGTATGCGTTCGCTAGACAACGGTCGGCAATGGATAGGCATTGAACTCGAGTCCACGGTCCGGAAATATTTAGTCTCGCTCGACTAAGGATAAATTGTTTATTGATTGGGCGACTTGCCGTTTCAATGATGATGTCGACGTAGTACGTCGTGCACATTGTCAACAATTCGGTCGTGTTAAAAACACTGTACTATCAAATCACCTATCTGCGCTAATTGCTCTGAGGCACATGAAACCAAAGACTGCCCGAGCAAATGCCCGTCATTCAAGCCTGGTGACAGACAGACAGACAGACGGACAGACAGACAGACGGACCGCGAAGTCTTAGTTATAGGGTCCCGTTTTTACCCTTTGGGTACGGAACCCTAAAAACGTAAGGTCAACGGTGACCCTCTTTCCATTGCTTTAAATACGTTTAGAATTGCCAGGTCCCTCTACAGAGCATCGGTGGAAAAATCAAAGAGAGTAAAATATGTAGTAGGAAAAATAGATAAAGAAGGTCCGTGGTCTCCTATATATCATGATTTTAAAGTTAATCGATCAGTAGACCTCACGTTTGTTCAGAACATTAAAGTAAATAATAATCACACCACCGGTATTGAGGAAACTACTGAAGTTTTGCTGAATACTCATATACCTGATGACTTACTTGCTAATAACAACAATTACCATCTACAGATTAGAGCATGGGCAGCTGTACCACCTGAATCACCAGCGTCAGATCTCCCATCCACTGACGAATTTATTAACGTTGTCACTCATCAAGTCATCAGTTGAAGATAAAATATCTAATCGGATGATTACAGAAGCGTGTAAAACAGTCGGTGATGCGATTTCGATGCGATTGCGAACTTCTATATCTCGGAGGGCGTATTTCCTCGTATATGGTGATGCGGATTTATACGATTCATCCCGAAAAGTGGCGACAAACCCCCGGACGACCCGAAGTCGTACCGGCCCATAACATTACTTCCATCTTTGGGAAAACTCCTGGAGCGCCTTATCGTTCCACGTTTGCTACCAGACAGACCAATATTTCATAATAATCAATTCGGTTTCACTATTGGAAAATCCGTAGACGCGGCCCCTTATTGTTAGGAAAATTGTTAATACATCTGAACATAAGTACGTAAGTGGGATTTTTCTAGATATTTATGGGGCTTTTGATAACGCATGGTGACCAAAGCTATTACTTAAAATGAAAACTCAAGGCTGTTGCAGAAATATATATTTATTTATTTATTTATATACACTTTATTGTACACCATAATAAACAAGAACAAAAGAAACTTAAAACTAAAAACATACAATGGGCGGCCTTATCGCATACCGCGATCTCTTCCAGGCAACCTGGAATGGACAGAGATTACCTGGACATGACATGGGGTTGTCTTTGGTGCGACAATACCAACAATGAACATAATATAGAAACAATAATACTTTCTAGAAACACAAATAAATACATATGCTAAATAATACATACATAAATACA
This sequence comes from Orthosia gothica, assembly GCA_949775005.1. Lineage (NCBI taxonomy): Eukaryota > Metazoa > Arthropoda > Insecta > Lepidoptera > Noctuidae > Orthosia > Orthosia gothica. The sequence continues at coordinate 17,819,805 of OX459054.1, read as the reverse complement.
TACATACAAATATATAAGCAATGAAAATAAATGATGTACGACATTCATAGCACATTATGTCTAAAAACAAAGAGCACAATCACAGCGATAGGTAATGTTCTTTGATGAGTTTTTTAAATACAGGCAACGACTGAGCACGTTTAATTGGGTCAGGCAATGCATTCCACAGACGAGCAGCCTGGACAGTAAAAGATTTATCCATGAAAGTTGTGGAATGCATTGGCATTCTAAGTCGCAAGTTATCTGATGACCTTAGAGATTTCGTGTGGGAATCGCAAATAAACTGAAAACGATCTTTGAGGTAAAGAGGGGTAGAAGGAGTAAAGAGCACATTAAACAAAAGAGAAAGAATATGAGCATTCCGGCGAAGGCGAATTGGCAACCACTTGAGCTTTACACGAAATTCGGAAACATGGTCATATTTGCGCAAACCAAATATGAACCGTATACAAAAATTTTGAAGCCGCTCAAGTTTATCGAGTTGTTCTTGAGTAAGGTCAAGATAGCTGGCATCAGCATAATCAAGGATGGGAAGAAGAAGAGATTGTGCAAGCGCAATCTTAGTGGCAGTCGGGAGAAAATTACGCAGTCTCCTCAAAGTTGCAGCAGATGAAAACAACTTACGGCTGACTTCTTGCAGTTGAGCAGTCCAAGAGAAGTTCTTGTCGATGAATATCCCCAAGTTTCTAACTTTCTCACTGAAGGGAATAACTGAATTGTCAAACATCACTTGGGGAAGACACGTCCAGTCGATCCTAGAAACCATTCTTGAACTGCCCACTACAATTACCTGCGTCTTTACAGGGTTGACCATAAGCCCATACCTCCTACTCCAATCGCAAATGCGAGCCAGATCAAGATTGATGGTAGCTATAGCCTCAGACAGACTTCCGAGAGGAGCTCGCGAGTATAATTGCAGATCGTCTGCATAAAGATGGTAGGAAGAAATTAGTTCATTGGAGATTGAGTTTATGAAAACTGCGAAAAGTAAAGGGGATAAAACGCCACCCTGTGGTACCCCGGCAGAAGTACTACACCAGGAAGACAACTTCTCTCCGATGTTAATACGTTGCCGGCGCCCGAACAGGTAACTACGAAACCAGTCAACCACCGATGGAGATATATTAAGAGAGCATAGAATGCCAAGCAAAACATCGAAATCAACCGTATTAAAAGCATTACTGAAATCGAGCAATGCCAAAACCGTCAGATTACTGCTTTCCATGGCTAACCGAATATCATCCGTAATGTTGAGAAGAGCTGTGGAGGTGCTGTGACCAGGACGGAAGCCGGATTGGAAGGGATTGAGGAGATTATTTTTGGATAGGAAAGTGCTTATTTGATTATGGATTAACCGTTCTAGGACTTTGGAAAGGAATGGTAAGACAGATATTGGACGGTATTCAGAAAAGGATGTGGGATTGGACTTTTTTGGTAAAGGAATTATCTGTGCATCTTTCCATGAGAATGGAAAGACACCGCTAGACGCAGAAAAGTTAAGGATGTGGCAAATGACAGGAAGGATAACGTCCAGCACCGGGAGTAACATTTTACGGCTGATACAGTCACTTCCTACTGCATTGGAAGTAATTGATAGTATGCTCTTCTTAACATCACATGCGGTGAATTGACTAAAAACAAATGGAGCATAATTGGGAGTCGGAAGAGATGAAAGATAATCCAACGTTTTCAATTTTACAGTCCTATCGAAATTGGACGAAGCTGTGAAATGATTATTCAATGCATCGATATCTAAATCTTTAGGGATTGACTCTTGTCGCGTTTTACCGACCCCCAATGATCTTAGAAAATTCCAAACTTTGGATGCGTCTCCGTTTTGGACAGAGTTATGAAAGTGTTGGCGATTAGCATTCCTACACACCTTGTTGCAGAGTTTGCGGATAGAGGCATATTTGTCCCTATTCGCATCAGTAGGTCGTCGCTTATATTTGGCCTTCGCCGCAACTTTTTTGTGCATTAACTTTTTGATCTCATCTGTCAGCCACGGCGCCGGCAAATGTCTATTTTAACGGCTCGTACAGGTGCATGAACATCGATGGTCTTTTTTCAGGAGACAAGTGTTAAAATCACCCATGATTATGCTATGACTGTAAGAAGGGACTAGATGTTCTAAGAGATTTTCAAACGATGCGAAGAAATTGATGCGTAAGGAGGGACAATAATAGACGCTAAGAAGTAATTTCGAGTGGTGAAGTTCGACCTCAAGAAAGACCAGCATTTGATGGCGGTGGTTGCGCTGACATATGGACAACAGAGAAGGGAATGTGTGTACGGAGGTATATGGCAACACCACCACCACCACCAGCCGTTCTGTCGTTTCTTATGAGTACGAAACCAGGAAGCGAGTAGCTAGTTGAAGGGAGACAAGGTTTAAGCCATGACTCGGATACAAGAATAGCATGAATGTTTCTACAGTCAAAACTTGCCAACATATCGTGGAAATGGGCCGGAATACTCTGGGCATTACTATGAATCACGTTAAAATTCCTCGGAACATCAGAGAACTGCGCCTCAAGACTATCTACAAGAGAAGGAATGCTCACCAAACTGCCATCGCTGCCTGCCGAAAAATAACTATTGTTATCACTGCTGTCATCTATAGACATAAATATTTCCTATATATAAAATAATAATATATATAAAACCCTATCTTATAACTAAAAACCAACAATAAGTTCACCTGCCGGTTGCGTTATTACGTAGATTTTAAACAAAAAACTAGATGAGTGACCGGGTAACACTAGCACAACCAAAATAACTTGTAACATGAAAAAATTAAACAGTTTAGAATATCAACAAGAATCATAAAAATAAAATATTATTCTAAATTAAGCCTTTTACCAGTGCGCCGTTACCTAAAACGGAACGCACCCATAAAAAAACAATTGACGTCAAACTGACAGTAGACAGTTCCTAATGACGTGCTGACAGTGACTTATGCCAATTGTGTCTGACGTAAAATTGTAAACACTAAAATAATGTGAAGGTGAAAAACAGAACTTAATAAAATAATATTACCCGGCCCTTTAGTAAATATCACAAAGATGAAATCACTTTTTCACAGCAGCTGTACGTTTCAATCTTGTGGTCTTCATAGGACCAGCGTTCGGAACAAAGCCCGGCACTGGCGCTTTGGGATCGCTCTGCTTCGACTCACAAGGAATTGGCGCAATCTTGTCCAAGTCAGCAAAAGACTCGACCCCATGCCGCGTATCATTGGCACCAAGGACATATACGCAGCCCGCCTTAGTCCAGCTCTTGGAAACGCCAAATCTTTCCCTTGTCGCTAAGAATATGTCATGTCGCCCCTTTGTTAAAAATTCGGACAAGGTGATGCCCGAACCTCTTAATTTGGCTTTACTAAACCAAACTTTGTCCCGAACTGCGAGGCTGCCAACCTTGAACAGGATAGGCCGGGTTTTGCTTGCCACTGCTCGTCCCATCCTGTGACACCGGCTGATGTCCGCCACGGTGAATTCAGTCATCTGGAGCTTGCTACGTACCACCTCGGTTAATACCTTGGCGGTATCTTCCTTCTGCTCCTCGCTCACACCATGCAACAGCAAGATCTTCCTCTGTCCTCGCATCTCAATTTGGTCAACACTTCGGGCTAGAAGCTCCACCTGACACTGAAGGCTGTTGAGAGCTTGCGAGATGAAAGTCCTGAAGATGGCAAACTCGGCTGTTAGGCTGGAACTTGTGACAGGTGATGTAGGTGACTTCTGCAGTTCAGCCTCAAAGACGGACATGCGTGTGTGAAATAACTCTTTGAGATCACTCAAAGTGCTTGCCAGCGAATCCATAGTGATTAAATGATATTATTAGTGTCTTGAAGAGAAGATATTGTGAGGAGATAACGCTACACCAGCAGGTACTGATTATTAACTTCTAATTATCATCTCTAATCATTATTATTAAATTTTAATTAAGAGCGTTTGTTTTTTATTGCTACTGGTACAACTACCCACAAGAAAAAAAAAAATATATATAGACAATTTAGTTTACTCGTACTTTTTAAATGGTTCCGCGAAACTCAAACTCGGCCATTATTCCATGTATCTCACCATGGGATGTCCTCAGGGTTCGGTTATTGGTCCGCCTTTATGGAATTTTGGTGATTTCCTCGCAGTTCCGCTTCTAAGCGGCTGTTCATTAACCGGTTACGTGGACAACGTTTTTCTGCTCATTCAATCAAGTACTCGAGCTGGACTCGATAACTTGGCTGACACTTACCTACGATGGGGCGATCGAAACCGCCTGTCCTTTGCTCCGCACAAAACTTTACAACACATTTTGAAAGGTAATCTTAAATCGTGTCCTAATATTAAATTTAATAACGTTCCGGTAAAAAGGAAGCAGTCCGTGCGCTATCTTGGTCTAGTGTTAGAGAAGAATTTTTCTTTTGTAGATCATATTAAAATAATCGGGGAAAAAGCAAAAAAGAACTTCTATGCCTTAGCGAAGATATCTAAATCTACGTGGGTTCTGTCTTTTTTGATTTTAAGGCATATTTATGGGGCTACTTACTTGGGTTGTATCCGCTATGGGGCGCCTGTTTGGGCTGATAGTGCCACTATAGGGGCGGTACGACGTAAATTACTTAAGAGTCAGCGTTTGGATTTGATATTCTTATGCAAAGCATACAGGTAGTACTGAGGCCTTACCGGTACTTGCTGGCGTACTTCCGGTCGACCTTGAAGGGCAGCGACTTGCTGCAATGTACTATTCCGCACAAGAGACCATGGACGTGGACTTTTCAACGCGGAGTGACCGTAAGAAAATCTCTAGATTATTTAAAGAACATATTGACGTCTGGGAGGAACAGTCAGGTCCGTTGGTGTCAGTCGTTACGGGTAGTCAGAAGCTTGAGATCTGGCACCAGTCTTGCCAAGGGGTACCGTGTTACCCAGTTACTGGGTTGGGGAGGTCAGAATGGCAGTCGCTCCATCATGTAATACACTGGTATTCAGCTGAATCTGGTAAGACTGGAAGCTGATCCCAATATAGTTGGGAAAAAGGCTAGGCAGATTGACGTCTGGGAGGAACTTTTAGCCTAATTGCAATGTAGGTGGGATAATTCCATCAAGGGCCGACACCTCCACCAATTCTTTCCATCCGTTCGCGTGCCGCTGGCCAGGACGTGGTTGGACGTGGATCACTGTGTTGCCCAATTTATCACGGGGCATGGTAACTATAGAAGAAAATTATTTTCCTTCAAGCTTTTTGCCTTGCCTTTATGTCAGTATTCTACATCTGTCTGCGAATATGTACAATCTGCACATCAAAGATGATAATGAGATATATATCATAAGATGATGTACAGACTGTATCAGGAGCTGTTTACTATACGGACCTTGTGGAAACTAGAAGCGTTTTTGCCATACCTATTATTGTAATCAAATATAATAGCTCACATTGTTAATTTTTATCCGTGGTGCTAGGCAACTGGGCTTATTCCAGTTGTAAGCCACCCTTTGTGCCTATTGGTCTTGTTTGTTCTGTATCCTGCTTGATATGAAGGGAAGTGGCAATTTGTATTATAGAAGTACACAAAAAAAATACCTCATTTTAAAGTTTATGAATGAAGAAGATAGAAGTAGAGTATTGTACGTTGTCATTGTTGTATTAGTAGTATTATCGTTACACAGCTTGAATGCGAAAGCATACACCTGAACATATACACACAGCATGTGCTGACTTCCTCAATCTGTTTAAATAAAATCAGAGTTAAGTGATAAATATCTGACTCAAATTACGTAAAAATCCGAGTAATATGTTTCTCTATTTATCGAATCCTATTGTAAAACCATAATAATGTAATTTTTATTTTTGTCCACATTTTGAGCTGAGGCTATTACATAGTTTGACTGCTCAAGCATACACCTAAACATACATAAACATAATGAGTTGACATCCTCAATCTGTTCAAACAAAATATGATAGACTTTAATTTAAAATTTGTGCTATTTATTTTGGAACAACAAATTCTTTGCCATATAAGACAAATTTCAAATTCTATTGCAACCCATATTTTTTTATGCTGTCTGATAGAAATGGTGAATTAAAAATCAAATTAAAAATAAACAACGCTAAAGTAAATAAATACTTGAGTTGGTGGCGTTGCATTCAAATGATCAAACATAATTATAAATTCTGTATTATATCCTTCATTTATTTCTTGTCATCGTGTAGAAGAGACAAACAGGATATTATTACGTAAATAATAATAAACCACATTAATTCCATAATCTACAAAATCCGTACTACCCTCACTTTCCAATATACCTCAACCATACCTTACGACACTACCGGGCAGAGAAAGGGTACCTTATTTTTAGCAGGGGACGCCGCGTAAAATAATGATGCCATAATATAATATTTTATTCACACTTGTGCAATAAACAAAATAATAAATAACCCTCGTGTCTTTTCAGTGTGTACTGCAAATAAAATATGATATAAGGACTCGAGGAAACCGTGTAAAAGGTGATACGGGCCTTTTAAATTTAGTAAAATTTAAGCAAACTTAAGTTATTAGAAAATAAACTATAATAACACAATGCAAATTAAGTTGTGTTACTAGTAGGTAAGAAGAAAGGTCGCAAGATCCAATTATTTTTCTGAGAGGACTTGGTATCTACGATACAAAATACACAACAATTATAAACTTTATTTTATGTTAGGGATTCGAAACATAGATGATGTCTCACGTATCGCTCTTTTCAACAAGCTTAGGTGGAAAGTTGGAACCACCAAAACTGCGAGTGCACGACTAGGAACACGAAGAAATCTTATTGGTGAGTATCCCACATATCCCTCTCTACGCATGCTCGCACAGGCCTGGCGGATTGCACTTTGAAGGATTAAGAGAATGTTTTATTCTATTTTGTTTGTTATTTATATATTCTTCTATTTTATTTTATTTTATAAGTCCTGTTTCCGTAAGTGTGTCCGTGGCATCAACAGTAGGCCCTATCAGAATATCAGCGCAGCGTTATTACCTTTTTGGATATCGCTGCACATGCTGAGATAGGAGCCTTTTTGGTCTCGCACAGGGTTTTTTATTTTATTATTGTTTAAGTGTGTGCTTATTTTCTCGTGTCTCCTGTGCGGGTCACAAATAAATATTTTTCTTTCTTTCTTTCTTTCAACACCGAGTTTTATAGATCTTTTTCTATCTATAAATCAATTTCAGAACTAAAAAAAAAATTACCCAATTAAAATGTACAAATAATCAATAAGATTATAAAACTCGTCTCTTTTTTATTTTATGCTACTTAGACACGCTTCGATCGACCATTATTTGTTGAACACGTAACTATGACACGAAAATATTCCGATCCAAACAGTTAAAAGCCCATAACTTTTGAACAGCTTAACCGATTTTTATCAACCATAGCTAAGAACACTCTCGATAAAGTCAGTTTTGAAACAAAACATAAACTAAATAAAAATAAGAGCTATGGTACCACAGACAGATACACAAATACATAAAGACACAAACACAGGTACACACTTCAAACTTATAATACCCCTCTTTTTCAGCCGGGCTTAAAAATAAACAATGATAGCGTGACATAGCATTGTCGCGTTGCACCTGTCTGCGCTAGCCCTAACATACTGCTATAAGACACGAAAGATATAAGAAAATTCGAACTACAACTAAATTCGTAATATGTTCGCCAAATATCATACAAATTCATCAAGGCTTGGTTTTGTTACAGAGACGGAAAGCGTATCTATACAAGTATAAGATTAAATTCACCGACGTTTTTTTGAATGGGTGACGTGTACACAGTACAGCTGTGTTATTATTTCTTGTTCCGAAGCACTGCTATCACGCTTTTCATTCAGTGCGCGTATTTTACAAGTTACAGGTTGTGCATTAAAATCAGTGACAGTAATGCAAATGACTTATGTTTTGTAGGGAAATAAAACGGGTTTTTTAAACATAATCTGTTTTACAAGCTTTATATTATCTTTCTTTTTCGTATATGTGTCCGGCAACTGGTAATCCATTTTCAAAGCACTTCCCCACAAACGATGCTGAAACTTAACGTACTAAGTAACTTTGGAAATATTATTAAATAGGGTATGTATTAGTCTCATGATGGAATCGGAAGGTGGCCACAGCCATAGACATGTAATATTACATTTAGGATCTTTCAGTTCAAAAAGCTCGTTTCAAAATTATATGTTTCTTAATACTGATTGCTTTTTTAAATTTAAAACGTCCAGTTACTGCTGACTAATTTCTGATCATAGATCTTTAAGTGGCGCCAAACTGGTCGAGTGATCCTTAAATCATAATGTTAAAAGAAAAACAAAAAATATCTCGTATTTTTGCAACTACGGCTTCAATCAAAGTCAGTTTTAAATGGAGCGACTGCCTGTCTAACTTTCACAACCCAATAACTGTTTAACACGATACGGCTTGGCAAGACTAGTTTCAAATTGTTTTACTACACGTCATGTCAGCCGGGTCCAATCGGTTAAAACGCTTACCAACCGTTACAAATTGAATAATAATTTGAATGAAACTCCTGCCATTTCAAAACACAAAAGAGAATGTCTTATAATAATTCAGAAAACATTTTATTACCAAATGTACCTTCAATATGAAATCCAATTTATCTCCATCAGCCTAAGGCGCATGCCACACAGAAATGGCGTCGGGCGCGGACATAGCACGGGCGGCTTCCCATTCTAATTTCAAACATAATCCATGGAAATAAAGCGCAATTTGATCAGGCGCGGGCGCCGAAATGTCGCGTCATAACCGTCCGAGCAACGACATATCGTGTGTCCTAAATTGCGCTTTATTTCCATGCATTTTGTTTGAAATTAGAATGGAATAGGAAGCCACCCGTGCCATGTCCGCGCCCGACGCCATATCTGTGTGGCCTGCGCCTAAACGATTGATGCCAGATACCCATATAAACGTCAGATTTCACTGAAATCGCAGAAATGATTGTGAATACGTCCATATTGTGTGTTTTGACAACTATAGATTGGTTATAACGGATAGGCATTTGATTGACGTTAGTATCGCTTTGTAAACGAGATACTGGTTTTAGAGTTCTGTACTCAAAAGGAAAAACTGGTAATTGTTGGCAATTGCAAAGAAAAGAGAGCGCGAGGCCGGTCGCCAACACGCTAATTTGACCAAGTGAAAGAAGCAGCAGGTGGTGATGGCAACTTTGGACCGGCGCCGATGGAGATCAAGTGACCACGCTCCTCAGTAATGGGGGACCGATTGAAGAAGAGGAAGAGTCAAAGGGTGCAAATGAGCGCCTATTACGGGCTAGTAATCCTGCGCCATCTATATCACAGGTTTGTAACTTTTAACTCATTAATTAGATAGTTCAAGATTTCCAAAAGTATAATTATTAAACTCTTTTGAAAGTAGTTAATAGAAAAATGAAAATAAAGGTCTTTCAGACACTAGATAAGAAACTCATGATAAAAATGGTTATGTAAACGTTATGGACCAAGTGATTAATACGGCATTATTCGCCCAAATAAATTGAAAAATGCCCAATATGAGTAGGCAATATGCTAAAAATTATTGCTTAGATAAAGGAGATGAGTTCGGTCGCTTTGCTTGCTTACTTCAGCTTCCGACATTCCCTTCGAACCTTACCTATCTGTGCCGGGGTGCCCTAAGCTCCCAACCTGGCTTCGCGCGATCTTGGACTAATTCATTGATCATAATTAAATTGACAATGTGATAAATATTGAAGTATAAATCAGTTTTCATTACATTGCCCGATTTGACTTGACTAGATATATAATGCCCGGCCATTATACATAGTGCACTTATTAATTACTTGGTCTATGACATAAATGTTTGAAGTTTACTCTATTTTTATATTAGGTACAGGACCCAAATACGCGAGTCCGACACGCACTTTGCTGTATTTTTTATAAAAGGGTCATATTTTACAGGCGCAGCCAATTTTATGTTTTATTCATATGGATGAAAACCATTTGTTTTAGCTTTTAAAATGTTTCAATGGACTCCATTTTTTGTTTGTTTGCAGACGAACGCAACTTGTGTTAATTTGACGAGAATTTTAATTTTACATGCCGTTAAAATCGGAGCTATTTACAAAAAAAAAAAACGGTCTACAGGATGTAACGGCTCAGGCCTCGGGCATTAAGTCCGCCTATATACTTTTATGTTGCCTGAAGTTTTAATAAATAAATAATATTTTATAAACTTCTTCGTCCCATGAAAAGGAAAAACTTTCTCTGAGGAAGTCATAGGCAATTTCCAAAAATAAATTGATTTTTCATTGCAAAGTTGACATCAGCTTACCAAATCTTGTATGGGAAATACAATTTTAGTGTTGAAAAATGTTCATTTACATGAGCAAAATAAGTCTTTAAAATATGATCATACCTTGCCTTTACACCCTCAATAGCATTTATTAATATGACTAAAGCTCTTAACCAGATCAACTAGGTGGAAATAAGATTATTTAAGATCCTTTTGAGCTTGTCCGGAACTTTGAAACGTGACCCTTGATTTCGAAGCAATACAGATTTGTTCACAAATCCTTCTAAGACCTTAAACTATTCAGCACAATCCAAAATCCAGTCCTAATGAGCTAGACATAAGGTTTAAATTGACTTACCATCTAGAAAGCTGGGCTGCCGCGTGTGTTGAACATCCGTAATTGAAGGAACATGATAGGATATTGGGGTCTGTGTACGGAATCCTAATGACTCATTCGAGATCCTCTTTATATCTTCACGATCTACCTTTCCCTTAATCTCAACACTATCTTGTGTCTCATCAGTTTTACTGACAACATCAATTTTTGATTGGATGTTAGTAATTCTAAGTCTTAGAGAAATTATTGAAGATTTTCGTTCTTGTGACATCATCTACTCGAAGTTTCTCCATTGAATTGTTATCTTGACCACTTTTGTCGTTGTCGTTTTCTAATTCAAGTTCTATTTGGTATTCTTCTTCTATTTCAGTGTTATTTCCTATGGCTGAGTCTTCTGTAGTGTCTAATTATCTTTTCTTCTAAATCTATCTATAAGCGTTTGGTAGTTTTTGCTACTTACTGTATTAATAAGCTCGTTTTCACTATTTTTGTTTGTTTTTGTATATTCTTCTACTTTAGTATAATTAGGATTAATTTCGTTTGTGATATTTTTTTTTTGTTTGTGAGGTTTGCGGGAATCATTTGTGTGTTTGCTATTGGCAGTAGTAGGAAGGAGAGGGAGAGGACAGTAGTGAGTATGTTCAGGGTTGGATCGTAGAGGGGTGAGCAGAGGTGTAGGGGCGAGGCGGGACGTAGTTGACGCGTCATGCCAGGCCGGCGTCAACGCCGAATATCCTGTGGAAGAAACACAGTATTATTAACAATGCAGTAATCGAAGCAGGTGGCGTGCAGTAGTAGCACAGGGTCGGTTAATGGAGCGATACTATACGCTTCGACTTTGCTATCAAGGTCTGTATTCCGTAATACCAAACAAGACTAGATGTATTTTTAAATCATAGATGTATCGTTGTCCAGTTTATTTTCCTACACCGACCATTACTCATAATAGTAAAAGAACTTCTTAGCATAAGAGAGCTTCAAGTATCTGTCTTTTGCTAAGGTATGTAGTACCTATAAAATATGTAGAATGTAAACAAAGTTATGTGTTAAATGACGCAAAAATTATAACAATAAACCAGGTCCAAATCTAATAACTGACTCCCAGTCTTACAACATATTAGAATATTTTGAACATAAAATATTTTCGTAACATGATTTAGAAAAAAAATGGTTCAAAGTTTAGGCACTACTTTTCATGACCTAATTTTATATTGGGAGAAGCAAAAGTAAATTAACGATAGTTCTGATGTTCTTATATACAATAGTAATTGTTTTGAAGTGCTTTGTCGTGTAGACTTTACGAAGTTTAGAAGTTTTAGTAAGTTATTTTCTTTAAGACATTTTAAGGTGAAGGAAAAATATTGAACAGTGTAAGTTTCCATAATGGTCTCACTTATAATAAACTAGCTAACCCACGCAACTTCTTCGTCTTCGTCACCTTAAAGAGATATTTGCGTAACTTAAACCGTTTACGCAGCGCACGCAACGAAAGCTCTCGAAAAGGAATAATATTGCCCGTTTTTGCAACATTTTTTATTTATGCTTCGCTCCTATTTGTCGTAGCGTGATGTTATATAGCCTAAAACCTTTCTCGATAAATGGACTATCCAACACAAAAATAATCCTTCAATTCCAACCAGTAGTGCCTAAGATAAGGACTACATTTTGACATCACTGGCTCTGGTGAAGGAAAGTATAGTATCAAACCTTCATCCACGGCAAAATTATTGAACAAAAACCCTGTTTATACAACACATGCAAATTGTGTAGCTTTAAATAAGTACTTATCCCAAACATAATCTTACAACCTTACTGCGAGATCGTGTCAAGAGCTAAGATTGAAAATCCATTAAGCGTGATTTAGCACGGGCCTTAAATTTTCTTTATAAAGTACATTTTATACTGTGTTCCAACAATAAATTGTGCTTAAAACTTATAATTTACTAAAGCACAGTAAGTAAAGAATCCTATTATAAAATTGTGTAAAGGTCAATTTATGTTAAATATTGTTATTTTTATATTAACAAAACTCTCGAAAAAATCAGACAAGAATTCTCTTTCGCCGTGAGCTCTCGACACAAAAGCTTAAATCAAGCGCGGGGAATTTCTTAACTTTCAATAAAAAAATCTATTCAGGGTCTATTAATCAAATATGAGCCTTCAGCGTTCGCTGAAAAGGTTTAATTTTATTCAGCTGACAAACTGAAAGCCTTGCAAATGATTGTTACTTTTGTCAGCAACGAATAGAACACAGTTAATTGTGATTGAGATGACAATGGACCAAACTTGATTTCAGATTGAAAGAGATTTTTAAAAGGGAAGAATAGAAGAAAGAGGTGCTTAGTAATCTTGTACTTTATATAAGGTTTCTTTTTGTATTGCCATTTTTTGTGATATTAAAACTACCTTAGTTTATTATTCTACTCTTATTATTATTATTTTTTATACATTTAGCTTTACTTACAACGAGTGTAAATAAAACCCTTAAAAGCGATCTTCAAAGACCCATTGCCTTGACCTTTGCATGTTATTTAAGCAAACCGTCTTTTAAGAGAATTTAAAAAGGATTTCCTAAGAAAATTGCCAACCCTATTTATCCTTATCTATACTAATATATTATAAAGCTGAAGAGTTTGTTTGTTTGTTTGAATGAACGCGCTAATCTGAGAAACTACTGGTTGGAATTGAAAAATAGTTTTGTGTTAAATAGTCCATTTATTGAGAAAGGCTACATATCATCACGCTACAACCAATAGTAGCGGAGCATAAATGAAAAATGTTGCAAAAACGGGCAAAATTATTCCTTTTTGAGAGCGCCCGTTGCGTGCGCTGCGTAAGCGGTTAAAGTAACGCAACATTCATGTATGTAGGGTAGGTAGGGTAGGGTAGGTAGGTAGGGTAGGGTAGGTAGGTAGCCAGTAGACGGGAGCGAAGCCGCGTGGGACAGCTAGTTATAATATATATTAAGTATTAGCTTCTGCCAGCGGCTTCACTCGCGTGAATGTCGAAAATTGTCCTTTTTTTTTTTTTTTTTTTTGGATGGGAAATCATCCAATGACGTCTCCCGCTCTGGGTGAAGCAGGAGGGCGTGTCAGACTTTTACTGACTAAAACCCACCCGTGTTCCTTCAGTTGCCAGGGCCGCGGTAACTCTCTTTCAAATTTATCCGCGACCCAGACAGGCATCGGCCCTAGCGGACCCCGTTAACTTTGCTGACATCTCTTTGAGGCGCGCGTGGAACACTACGCGCCGTCGACTCGGGCCTGGTCCTTATCGGACGACGAGCTACCCATTACTCGCCGTCCGCAAGCCCGCGCCTACGGTGGCCGGGAATCGGCTTGCGACTCCCGACGCCCGGGGCGTCTCCTGCGGTGGCTAGGGGCGCGAGGTCGTCTCCGTTGTGTCTCCCTCACGCGTTCCGCCTCCTCCTTCGCGAGAATTACTGCTTCACTGAAGGAGGTGACAGCTTCCCATGCCCTCTCGCTCCGTAACATGGCCTGAACCAGGGCCGGACGCGAGAGGTCGCCACCGCTGATCGCCTCTACGAGGACACGGCGGTGCTCCGCCCAAGCGGGGCAGACCTCCACCGTGTGCTCCACCGTGTCCTCCAGGCGATCCACACAATGGTGACACCCGGGCGTTTCCTCCCGCCTTATCCTGAACAGGAACCTCCCGAAGCAGCCGTGTCCGGTGAGGACCTGCGTCAGGCGGAAGGTGAGGACGCCGTGGCGCCTCTCAAGCCACTCCTCAAAGAGGGGCCTTATCGCCGCAATTGTGGCGTGCCCAGCACTGGGTTGCGACAGTCGCACTCTCCATGTCGCCATGAGATCCTGCCGGAGCTCTGTCCGCCGAGCCACGATTTGTCGCGGCAACGGAGTTTCGCCCCGGCGTTTCGCCTCCTCGCGCCACTCCCAAATGTGCGCGAGGACTTTTGCCTCCAGATCCCATGGCGGCAATCCGGCAAGGAGGCTCGCCGCCTCACCGGAGACCGTGCGGTATCCCCGGACCAGCCGGATGGCCATGACCCTTTGGGACGCGTTCAACCAGCGGGCTGGTCGCCGCCTTAAGGAACGCGCCCACACTGGTGCGCCATAAAGGGCCATAGACCGCACGACCCCCGCGTAGAGCCTCCGGCAGGAGGCGTTTGGACCCCCTAGATTGGGCAGGAGCCGCTTGAGGGCAGCCCCGGCCCGCTCCAGTCTAGGAGCCAAACGTCGGAAATGCTCAACGAAATTCCACCGGCTGTCGAGGACGAGTCCCAGGTACTTCATCGTCGACCCGACGCCGATGTGAACCCCTCCTACCGTTATTTGGGAACCCGGCGGTGGCGCGTTCCGAGGACCATGAAAACACATGGCCTCGGACTTGTGCAGGGCCACCTCGAGTCCCAATTGCCGGATCCTCTCGACGACTATCGCAACCCCGCGTGTCGCTAATTCAGCCGCCGCCTGGTGCGACCTCCCCTGCGCCAGGACCAGCGTGTCGTCAGCGTAGCAAATTACATTGACGCCGCTAGGGAGGTCGGCGCGCAGCACCCAGTCGTACCCGATGTCCCACAGATGCGGCCCCAAGACCGATCCCTGTGGGACACCGCACGACATCTCTCGCCGGTTCCACTCTCCCTGGTGTCGAAAATTGTCCTAAGAGTTAAACATATTCCTGGAGTTAAAACTATGCTATGTGCTATTCCTAACAATCTATCACTGTGCCAAATTACATCCGGATCTGGATGAAATTTGGCACAGAGATAGATGGAGGATGGAATATTACTGTCGGTACTGTGTACCTTGCCCCAGATAAGGCATCATGCATGGAAAGTCAAGCTAAAATAACATGAAAGTGTTACTTTTTGGCACACATGTCACGTGTAGTCTATTTGTAAATTTGTGACAAATAAACTTCGAGCGGGAAGTTAAAGTACGTACGAAAAAAACACGTTATTTCGTCTCTCTGTTCGGTTGGGTTGCGGTGTTTTTTTAAAAGTTTTTTTAATGCACATTTGCAGTGATAAATCCCCGGCAACGTAGGGTTGCCCGTCCAGCAGCGAAACTGTTTTTTAAACAAACGTACACTCAGATAGATGCTCTCGTAGCTTCGTCCAATAATATATTATGTCGGATTTAATCATCTTGTTTCGCACCTTGTTAATTATTCGGGAGAACGGGGGAATTGGAGGAATGACATGTTATGATATGTGCTCATCCTTAGGTACGATTGGGCGTTAAATTCCCCTTCGATAAATTATTCTATTTAGAGTGGAATTCGATTTAATGCGGTTATTTTAGATTTTCGAATTTCATTTCGATGTATTTTGATTATTTCGTAATCTGTTTTGGAGAGGAAAATATTAGTTGGTTAAATTGATTCTTGTCGCGTTTATCTTGCTAGATTTGACACATTTTTAGTAGGAAAAGCTTCTGAAAAACAAAGTAACTTCCAACGATCTGTGGTTGATTGTATTACTAACTATGCTGTGATAAAATGAATGACCGAAAAATTAATACAAAATTAACCGAAAAACATTTTGTATTTAACAAACAAATACGAGCTTATTCAAATTACAATTCTAAAAAAAAAATCTCTACATTGAAATACTAAACTAAATTTTCAAAAAATATACCAAGCTTCTGAAAAATCAGGGATCCGTTTACGTAAAATTAAGCCTTAAATTGCTAGTTTTTGTTAGAGTCAAGTGTCCCCCTCCCTGCCAACTAAATTGATGATTTGGGCAATGTAAAAAATTTACATATCACGAAATTAAAAGGAAATCTATCACAGCTAAGTAGGCTTTACAAGTTTACGAGTGATAGTTGATCAACTTATAAAATGTAAAAAGTTTGTATGAATTTCATTGGAAAATAACCTTTATAACGTTGTTAGGTGTGTAAAACAGGTAGTAAATATTAGTTTTTGAACCATGTAAAATTTTCATGAAACGACAAAAAGCCCTCTTCATGATCCGCATTCTTGTACAACTACGAAACCCTATTACTGCGCGTGGCGCGACACGTAGGTACAACAAACTTTATAAAACACTTTATAACCTTGAACTCTGGATACCAGTTTTAGTTTAAAAACACGTATTTGTGATCGCTATTTAATAATATCGCTAATGTCCACAAAATTAGTATTAATTTGGCGTTAATGGTGCAAAGTTATAACTTGTGACTCGTTTCTCACTACAGCGAGGAACCTGACGTTATGGAATCAAACCCGAAACCCAAATTCATGCAGTTATGGCCGCAATGGCTTGCTGCTTCGGAAGGTAAGCGAACAATTTTTTTAATCTTCATCCAACACTAAGAATTTCTTTCTGTATTTTGGGTGCGTTTACAAACATATAAACTCGCATACACAACACCCAGAGCAGGAACAAATATCTGTAGGTCATACAAATTTTTGTTCCGTGCGGACATAGAACCCGCGACACGCAGCGCAGCAGTCAATCGCTCAACCACTGCGCCAATCGTGCGCCCATTTTTGTGTTATACTAGCTTTCCCCGCGGCTTCGCTATCGTGACCGACCCCACAGGAACCGTTTCAGGATAAAAAAATATATTCCACTCAGGAATAATGTAGCTTTCTGCTGGTGAAAGAATTTTCTAAATTAGTTCAGTAGTTTATGTGTTTATTATCCATCACAAACAAAATTACAAAAAAATCAAATATTTCATGTTTATAATATTACTAGCTGTCCCCCACAACTTCGCTGCCGTCAACTGACTACCTACCTACCAACCTCCCTACATACCTACCTACCCTACATACCTACCTACCTTACAATAGACATAGATGACGCGATTTTATGTACTTCGCGTGTCAAAACAGAGTAAAATTACGATCAATGATGGTACTTTTAGCTTTTCATTTAGTATTATTGGCACCGGAAATCCACCGAAATCAAGAAAAATGCCTAATTATGCCATATTGAGCTGTAAAAACTGTATAGAAATATTTGGCTGAGGCATTGTAAATGTTTTCTTTCATTAGTAAGTAAATTTGTTTTTAAATTGTGTGTGAAAAAGTGGCACATTTGGTTTGTATGAAAACCAAACGTGCCACTTTTTTCACACATATGGAGGGACTTGAGTTATCTATAGTTAGATTTATGTCTGTGTAACCCTACAACTTTTTTTTTGTTTGAAATATCACCCAATGACTTCTCCCGCTCTGCGTGAAGTGGCAGGGCGTGTCAGACTTTTACGGACTAAAACGCACACGTGTTCCTTCAGTTGCCTAAGCCAGGGCCGCGGTAACTCTTTTTCAAATTTATCCGCGACCCAGACCGGCATCGGCAGTCTTTTGCTGACATCTCTTAGAGGCGCTCGTGGAACACTACGTGCCTTAGACAAGGGCTTGGGCCTTATCGGCCGGCAAGCTTCCCATTACTCACCGTCCGTAAGCCCGCGTCTTCGGTGGCCGGGCATCGGTTTGCAACTCCCGATGCCCAGGGCAAGTCCTGCCGTGGCTTGGGGCGTGAGGGCGTTCTGTTTTGCGTATCCCTCACACATTCCGTCTCCTCTATTGCGAGTATTACTGCTTCGCAGAAAGAGGTGACAGCTGCCCATGTTCTCTCACCTCGTACCCTGGCCTGAACCGCCGAAGTCGCCACCGCTGATCGTCTCCACGAGTTCACGGAGTTGCTCCACCCAAGCGGGGCAGGCCTCCACCGTATGCTCTACTTCACGTATGCTGTTCTCCGCGCGATCCACCCAATGGTGACACCCGGGTGTTTCCACCCGCCTACCTACCCACCCTACATACATGATTGTTGTATATAGCCTAGACATCTATAAATGGTCTAATCAATACAAACATATTTTTTCATATCTGACTGGTAGTTCTAGAGATTAGCGCGTTCAAACAAACAATCAAACTCGTCCGCTTTATTATATTATAGTATATGACAAACAAACTTACAAACAATCAAATATTTCTTCTTTATGATATTGGTGTAGATATAAACATATAGACATATAAACATAGATATAACATAAGATAGAACATAAACCCAATAGTCACTCATAATTTTATGTTTTAACTGTTTTTTTCTTTTCTTTATAGTGTTTGTGCTGAAAATGGTAACCGGCATGACCTCGGGGTGGCTGCCTCCATTCCTTGGACTACTTCGCAGCCCAATTTCACCATATGAAGCAACAAATAACGAAATCTCTTGGGTGGCTTCACTGGTCGGTTTCGCTAAACCTATGGGCGTCTTCGCGGGTTCTTTGGCAGCATCGCACTTCGGCTCCAAACGTGCCTTGAACATCTGCGTATTTTTCTTGATGTCTGCGTTTATCTTTCTATTTTTTGCCAACAAAATTGAAGTAATTTTTATAACTTTAATATGCAAAGGACTCAATCTTGGAGCAGCCTCGGCTACATATCCAATTTACCTTTCCGAAATATCAGCCGCAAATATCCGAGGGAGGCTAATAAGTTTTGTGTCACAAGGATATATCTTTGGAGTATTATTAGGTAATCTTATGGGAACATATTTAACACCGCGTGCTTATGCCGCTGTCTGTATGGGGACTGACATCTTTTTTTTCATCAGCTTTAGTTTTCTACCACAAACTGCGCATCATATGGTTCGTTCCAACAAAATGGAAAAAGCTTCTAAATCTATGCGTTGGTATAATGGAGGTGGAGACATTAAAAAGGAACTTGTTGATTTAACGGAATTCCATGACTCGAATCCCAAGTTACCATTTTTGTTAATGTTAAAGGCGCTATTCAAAAATCCTGTGAATCGAAAAATACTTCTTAAAATGTGTCTTTTCACATTATCGTTTCAAATGACTGCTTTACACGCCATAGGAGAATTTATGGTGATCATTTTTACTGACGCTCGAATTACTGCACTAAAACCGACTACCCTAATGACTATCCTCACTTTGATTAATATTCCGGCAAGTTGGATTCCTATATTCATCATGGATAAATTCAAAAGGACAAACATATACTGTACAGCTTGTATAATGGTTACAGTTGCCTTGATTGGCTTTGCATCTGCTTGGACTCTGCTAGATTCCGAAAACGCGAATTCAAATACCCAGTGGATTATAATAATTTCTGCAATTCTTTACCGAATCGCTGTTACAGTTGGCTTTATGCCACTTTTTCCGATATTCACAAGTGAAATGTTTGCACCAAATGTAAAAACAATGGGTATTAGTATCGTTCTTATTTTGAATGGTATTATGATTTTTATAACTCACAAATATTTCATATTTTTGGTAGATTTATTAACTTATAAATATGTTTTCTGCATGTTTGCTGGAATTGTTTTAATACACGGCATTTACGTCAAAATATTTATGCCGGAAACAAAAGGGATGACTTTGCAAGATATCCAAAAGATGTTAAACGGAAATAAAGAAAGTAATTCAAATCCAGAAGTGAACGCACGATTAATTAAAATAATGTAACATTTGTATTATCTAATAATTTGTCATAAATTATTGTGTAGTGTTTGTTAAATGTGGTTTGGCAAGATATAACCATTTTAGTGTAGTAAACGTATCAATAATGAAGAATATTTTGTGTTTTAACTAGTTGTAAGAATTTTGTGCACTCGGTAATAGCTGTTACCTGACCCACCCTGCCGTTAATGATTATTAACCTACTGCAATTAGCAGTAGATAAGTGTTATTCATTGTTCTAGGGATAGAGAAAAATGGAAAGACGGAAGGGAGGCCTTTGCCCAGCAGTGGGACAAAACAGGCTCATAATAATAATAATTATTATTATTACTTTTTTTAGAGCAAAAATTGATAAACATATTGAAGGAAACTCAATAATGTCTACCTCTCAGAATGGATGTAGGAATGGGTCCCGCGGAACTAAGGAGCTACTTCTCATTGACATGGCCATAAGCCAGCAGGTTCATCGATCTCGCAAGGATCTGTCGACATGCTGGATAGACTACAAGAAGGCCTACGACTCTGTGCCACATACATGGCTCATGAGGGTGCTGGAGTTGTACAAAATAGATGCAACTATATGCACCTTCCTTGAGTCATGTATGGGGCAATGGAAGACAGTCCTTCGATATCCAGGATGTCGACCGATCCAGGGGGATGATGAGCCTGTATGGATTAAGCGGGGGATATTTCAGGGCGATAGTTTGAGTCCACTTTGGTTCTGCTTAGCCCTGAATCCTCTAAGTACACTGCTGGAGGATTCAGGACTAGGCTGTCGGTTGAGAAGAGGTGGTCAGTTCATATCTCACCTCCTTTACATGGATGATCTGAAGCTCTACCAAATTCCAACTGACGGAGCTACTGAAGGTCACTGAAACCTTCAGTAACTCCATCAGGATGGAATTTGGTGTGGACAAATGTGCAGTCATGCATGTAAAGCAAGGGGAGATTATGGAATCCGAGGGAATTCAACTCTCTGATTCCATTCACCTTAGACACCTCTCCTCGACTGAAACTTACAAGTATTTGGGTATGTCGGAAGCGTTGGGCATCAACAGTACTGACATGAAGCAACTGCTGAAGGAGCGTTTCTTTGGCCGCCTGAAAAAGGTATTAAATAGCCTTTTGTCAGGCGGAAATAAGGTGCGCGCCTTCAACAGTTGGGTCATGCCGGTTTTG
Source organism: Orthosia gothica (assembly GCA_949775005.1). Taxonomy (NCBI): domain Eukaryota; kingdom Metazoa; phylum Arthropoda; class Insecta; order Lepidoptera; family Noctuidae; genus Orthosia; species Orthosia gothica. The sequence continues at coordinate 17,798,561 of OX459054.1, read as the reverse complement.
ATGTACTCTTTCGGCATACTCAAATGGACTCAGACCGAGCTCGACGCCCTCGATAGGAGGGTCCGGACACTGCTGACCGCAAACCGGATGCATCACCCACGATCATCGGTGATGAGACTGTACATTCCGCGGAAGCGTGGGGGTCGAGGCTTTTTAAACGCCAAGACTCTTCACAACCGCGAGATGTGCAGCCTCAGAGAATACTTTTTAAAAGCTGAAGTGGGTATGCACCGGGATGTGGTCGCAGTGGACAAAGGACTCACCCCGTTGTCCATGGCTAAAGAAAACTGGCGCAAACCTGTAATACTAACGACTGATGAACGCAAAGAGGTATGGCAAGGCAAGGAGCTACACGGGCGCTTCTATCGGGCTCTCCATGGGCCCGATGTAGATTTCCCAGCATCCGTATCCTGGCTACGTTTTGGCGACCTTTTCGGGGAAACTGAAGGTTTTGTCTGTCCAATTATGGACGAAGTTATCCTGACGAATAACTACCGGAGACATATAATGAAGGACGGGACGGTTGACATATGTCGTTCATGCCACCGTCCGGGAGAATCCATCAGGCATATTGTCTCTGGTTGTTCTCGTCTGGCTAACGGCGAGTACTTACACAGGCATAACCAAGTGGCCAGGATTATTCACCAGCAACTTGCTTTGAAGTACAATCTAGTGGAATCGGAGGTCCCGTATTACAAGTATGTGCCCGACCCAGTTCTCGAAAATGACCATGTCACGTTGTACTGGGATCGGTCTATCATCACTGATAGGACTATTGTTGCCAATAAGCCAGATATAGTGGTGATAGACCGATTAGCGCGCCGCACAATGATAATCGATGTCACGATCCCGCATGACGAGAACCTCGTGAAAGCTGAGAAAGAGAAACAAATCAAGTATCTCGACTTAGCACACGAGGTTGTCGACATGTGGAATGTGGACTCGGCGATCATTGTGCCGATTGTCGTTACGGCCAACGGCCTGATGGCCAAGAGCCTCGACGACCATCTGTCGAGGCTGTCATTGGGCGGTTGGATCAAGGGTCTGATACAGAAGGCAGTACTCTTCGATACGGCTCGCATTGTGAGGAGGTTCCTTTCTCTGGAGCCCTAACCGCCGGTAGCTTGGACCCTGTTCCCGATACCGGTTGGCCTCTATTTTTATATTTTTAAATGTTTTTAAGTTTTCTTTTTTTTTTAAATATTTAAAAATGTATTGAATAAGAAAGAAGAATAAATAAATGAATAATAATAATTTAATAAAGGATATAATAATAAGTGTTATTCGATACGTATTAGATACTTGAGACTTGCTACTAGAACGACTTGTTTAGGTAGGCAAATGTTATAGAATACAGTTAATTGAATGTTGTAAACATAAAGCATTAAGAAATGGAAGGTTAGTTTTGAACTCGCCACCGTGTTGACATAGCTTCACCGATGCAACCGCTAGACCAAATCAACTTAATATACGTTGCAATTCACAAGCCCATCATGATGACAAAACAGTATTCAAACGATTACCTACCCTAACGTCACGTGTTAAAGATCAAATTTACGTACATGTATTATTATTGTATTTGTTCATCGAGTAGCGCTAGTCTGACAAACTCATATAAATTAAATAATCCTTAATGTTACAGTTTGAGGGTTCAACTTCGTTCGTTTGTAGGGTGGATCGGGTAACAACTATTACCGACTGAATTATGTTTGGAATATAAATATTCTTGACCAACAATTTTTTTATTTAACAATGATAGAACTTTTTGAGGACTTTTTCAAATTCATTATTATGTACTTTCTAGGTTTATATACACACACAAACAATGGTGAACGAAAGCATCGTAAAGGTAACCTAGACTTATATAGTTAATGTTAGTCTGAAATTGCCAAGTCAGAGGTCTGTGGGGTTCCCAGAGGCGGCTTTATTAACTCTGACACCAGAGGTGACCTCATCCTCACACAATCAAGAACAAACCTTTTTAAAATTGCGCCGAGCAAAATATGGTTGTCCCGGTTAATTTAATATCTTTTACATAACAGAAAATTTTTAGTTATTTTCTATACAAACCAAATAATTGAATTCCTTTATTATTTTCTTTTCTCTCTAATAATAAATACATCGTAATGAATGTTTCGTAAATCATTTCTATATGCCATAAATATATGATATGTGCATATTTTCATGATATCAAAACGATAACAACTACAAATTATTTCTTCTGATCTGAATATCTTCATCAGCTTTTTAATGTTCCTTCTACTGGGACAGAGGAAAATGTGAAAGAGGGAAATGATGCACAAAACATTTTGAATTTTCGACAAACACCGAAACTTTTTTTTATTTCAAATTTAAATTACACCACGACAAATTGAGCAAATTTAAAAAAAAATATTAAGAGTTGAAGAGAATTAAATACTATTCTAGTATTTAATTATATGATATGTATTAGATATTAAGAATGAGATACTGAGAATGTGATATTAAGAATTTGGTATTTTATCTTCCAATCCAATAGTATTTAATTATATTACTTGCTTTTATTATTATTATTTTTTTTTTATTTTAATTTTATTTATTAATTTAAACTTCATGTACAATAGTGGTATATAGGCGGACTTAATGCCACAAGGCATTCTCTACCAGTCAACCTTTTAAAATATATATATTATTATAATTAAATATATTAGCGACGTGCTGTTATGTAATTAATTTAATTTAATTTAATTTATCTATTTATTAATTTTGTTTCAATTGTTTTCATTTTAATTCAATCCAATGTCTTTAATTGTATATGTTGTTTTATAATTTAATATCTGGTATTAACTTAGATCTTAAGTTTTAAGTAAAAACAATGCCGTCAAATAATATAATACGTTATAATAATGTACATAACCACAAAGTTGGCATGGTGGTGTTAGCCTATAACAGGGTGCATACAATTATAGAAAACTAGCTAGCCACAGGACACGTTTTCGGGATTAAAACATAGCCTATGTAACTCAGGAATAATGTAGTTTTCTAATGGTGAAAGATTTTTTTTAAATCGGTCCAGTAGTTTCGGAGCCTATTCGGTACAAACAATCATACAAACAAACAAACAAAAAAATCTTACCTCTATATAATATTGATGATGATGATGATATAGACAAGGATAACATTGTTACTCGCTCTATCCATTAGTTTGTAGAAGATAAAAAAATATACGTAAGTATTTGTACCATGTGATTCATTCAACAAATTATTATTAGTAACTAGCTGACCCGGCAAACTTTGTTTTACCATAAAAACACCAAACATTTTACACTACCTACCCTACACTACCCTACCCTACCCGACCCTACACTACCCTACCCTACCCTACACTACCCTACACTACCCTCCACTACCCTACACTACCCTCCACTACCCAACACTACCCTACACTACCCTACACTACCGTACACTACTTTACACTACCCTACACTACCCTACACTACCCTACACTACCCTTCACTACCCTACACTACCCTACACTACCCTACACTACCCTACACTACCCTACACTACCCTACACTACCCTACACTACCCTACACTACCCTACACTACACTACCTTCCCTACCCTACGCTACACTACCCTACCCTACACTACCCTACCCTATCCTACACTACCCAACCCTACACTACCCTACCCTATACTACTCTACCCTACACTACCCTACCCTACACCAAGAAAAATAGCTTATACAATAGCAATAAAGCTCAAATTTACTCTACGTTTTAGTTAGAAAACTTTTGTATTGGAAAAAGAAAAGGAATGTTTTTATTTTTTTCCCGGCAATTATTAGAATTTTTCTCCCCGTAAAAACCATCTTTGAACTTCAACGAACATTTAAAAAAAAGAATTGGCCAAATTGGTCCAGGCGTTGTTGAGTTATGCGCTTACCAACACATTTTGCGATTCATTTTTATATTATAGACTAGCTGACCCGGCAAACTTTGTTTTGACATAAAAACACCAAACATTTATCTACCCTACCTACCCTACCCTACCCTACCCTACGCTACACTACCCTACACTACCCTACCCTACCCTACCCTACACTACCCTACACTACCCTACCCAAAATTATTAAAAAAATAATATATATACCAGGCCCCTCAGAAAGTATTGCGAAAAAAAGTTTTTATATATGGGAGACTGGCCAGTTATAATGTTTTTCGAAAATATGATTATTTATAAGTAAAAATAAGTAAGTTCCAATTTCAAAATTTCCCTCCACATTTTTTGTCTCACTGAAATATGGATCTGCGCCGGGAACATTTTAGAGCTATGATTTTATACGATTTCAAGTGTCGCCTGAAACCGGATGAATCGTACGATAGACTTCAAATGGCATTCATGGATGAAGGCCCTTCCAAGGCAACCGTGTATCGTTGGTATAACGAATTCAAGCACGGTCGACCAACTTTGGGGGATGACGAAAGAAGCGGTCGCCCTTTGACGGCTGTTACCGAAGAAAACGTGCTAGCAGTGAAAAATTTAATCCAAGACAATATGCGAATTATATATCAGGAGATTCAACACATATTGAAGATTGGATCGGGAAGCGTTCACGAGATTCTACACAGCCATCTTCGCGTGAGGAGGATAGTATCACGCTGGGTGCCGCACCACCTCACCGATGCTCAGAAGCAGGCCCGGGTGGAATGGTGCCGTGATATGCTTAACAAATTTGAAGCAGGCTCGTCTCGGCGTGTTTACGACATCGTTACAGGTGATGAGTCCTGGATTTATCAATACGACCCAGAAACCAAGCGCCAGTCGACTGTTTGGGTGTTTCAAAATGAGCCAACGCCTACCAAAGTGAAGCGATCTAGAAGCGGGGGTAAGATTTTGATCGCTAGCTTTTTTAATTTGACTGGCCACTTGGTATCAATTCCCTTACGGGATCAAAGAAGCATTAATGCCGAATGGTATACTACCAAATGTTTGCCAGAAGTTTTCTCTGTTATAAGCAACAAGCGACCAAACACAGGGCTCCGCGGGCTACTGCTCCACCACGACAATGCACCTGCGCACACCGCACTCAAAACGAGGGACTTCCTGGACAGCACGCCAGTCAAACTCCTGGGTCACCCTCCTTACAGCCCTGATCTAGCACCGTGTGACTTCTTTTTATTCCCAAAAATAAAAAATCAGCTCAAAGGGATACAATTTTCGTCGCCGGAAGATGCGCTGGCTGCGTTCGAGCAGGCTGTAAACGAGGTGTCTGCGGCGGACTGGGAAAAGTGTTTTGAAAACTGGTTTAGGCGCATGAATCTTTGTATAGAGGCTGGTGGAAAGTACTTTGAAAAGATTTAATAAAAATATATGTACGTATAGAACAATTTTTTTTAGTTTCGCAAAACTTTCTGAGTGTCCCACGTATATGCCACCGCGTAGGCGTGAATTTGCTAATTTATTATCCTAATTAATCATTTTAACTGCCACACTCAGAGACGTTTAACGTTTAATTAAGTCGTTCCTTAGTAAAGATTTAAAAAAGTCCACTCTCAGAGAGAGTTAACGGTTCCTTAATGTCACTTAATGACAATTAAAGCTAAGTATAGCAAAACCCTTACTTAACTTTTTAACGATTGATTTTGATATTGGGGTTGTTTAATGTTAAAATAATTAACTGAGCAGCATTTAAGTATTGTTTGCTAGCTTTATTCAACTATCCAAGTAATTAGTCTAAACAAAAAACAATATGAAGGTTCCGCTCACTTAGAAGGCGCTTCGCGCTTACTAACCTCTCCAGCGATCGACGAGGGCTTTGCGATCTAGCGAGCCACACGATGTGGTTTCAGCTTCAAGTTCATTTGAAAACTCAAAGTGCCTGTAACTAAGTCAAATAAATACTCTGAGTTTCAATCCAGTGTTGTGTGTTATTGAAGTTCACCCGCTCCAGTCAAGAATAGAGGAATTGCCTTGAAAAAATTTAATAGAACTTACACTCGTTGGAAGTAGATACCTTGCTAGTTCGCACCTACGTTTCAATAATCTGTTTATAAAGGCCAAACTTATTTAAGTATCGGTTGGATATAAAGACTTAATAGAATGAATCGTGGTCATGCATGGCAGCATTTTTCATAAACGTTTTCCTTCTAAAATGTTTGTATTTTTATTTACATGGATAAAATATATATACGTTGTGGAAAATGCTCATCGTCAGCCTATTGCAGTCCATTGCTGGGCATAGGCCTCTCCAACTACACGCCATTTGCTTCGATCTTTGGCAACTCTCATGCAGCTGCTATCAGTCAACCTGCGAAGATCAACGCTCTACCTAGCCTGAGGGCGTCCAACCTTACGTTTGCCAGTTCACGGTCTCCACTCAAGAACACATCTACCCCAACGGTCATTGATTCTACGGCTAATATGGCCAGGCCATTGCCACTTCAGCTTGCTTACTCTCTGAGCTATGTCGACGACTTTGGTTCCCTGCCAGATCACCTCGTTCTGAATTCGATCCCTCAGAGAGACTCCTAGCATTAGCCCTTTCCATAGCTCGTTGAGCGACCAGCCATACCGTGAGTGCCCACGTCTTACCCCCTTGTAAGTCTTCACAGGTAGGACGCACTGATTGAAGACTCTAATCTTTAGGCTCTGTGGAATACGGGAAGAGTAAACTCGACGAAGGAAAATGCTAAACGAACTATAACATACACTATAATAAACAAAAAATTCCTCCGCATCGCTGTCGACTGGTAATGGTAATATGCTCAAAAATTAGCGGCATTGCCAGCCCGTAGAGTCACGTGAAGTGTCAACTATGTTTAAACAGGTCTAAATATGTATGAGATAGTTGTTTTTTATTAATTTAATTATAGACTCGCGTTTGACCATTATCTCGCCCGATGGCAAGCCATGATTTGATCGACGGTGAATCACGCTTTCCAGAAGACAAGATACTTAAGTCTTGACTTAAAACGGCCAACCAGTTAGTAGCCGACTTCATAAAAGAAGGTAATTAATTTGATACGTGTGTAAAAACAAAACGATAAAACAAGATGTACCAGCGACACCGACTGCCGAAAAGAAAGTTATTTTTGTACTTTTTAGTGTTTTGCTTTGGAACATGGTTTATTTTTTTGTGAAAACGTTTTTAAAATCTACATTTGCGGTGTGAAATCCCCGGCAACCCTACATTCGTCCTCCAGCGGATTTTTTTTTAAACTCACTTACACTCAGATATATAGTACCTAGTCTCCTTCAATAATATATTTACATGTCGGATTTAATCATCTCGTTTCGCACCTTGTTAATTATTCTAAGCTAACATAACATGAAAGTGTTACTTTTTGGCACACATGTCGCGTGTAGTTTATTTGTAATTTTGTGACAAATAAACTTCGAGCGAGAAGTTAAAGTACGCACGAAAAAAATACGTTATTTTGTCTCTCTGTTCGGTTGGGTTGCGGTGTTTTTGAATAGTTATTTATGTTACAAGTGCGGAAGGTAGGTGATTTCCGATGAGTGGCATTTTTATTCACGAGCGAGCGAAGCGAGTGAGTGGATAAATCGACACAAGTCGGAAATCATCTTACGTACGTGTATCATGCAACATTTTACTATGCATTGTGCGAGGAAATAAATAAAATGAAATTAATAAAATGGCGGGCTTATTTAAGCGCGTTCAGCATATCCACAGATTAATTAATAGTTTTTTTTTATTTTTTTATTTAATGGCAATTTGTCAAAGACGATTCCTGCCAGTGTCGAGTAGTGAAGACTGATTTAGATTACAATAACACCAAAAGTTGTTTTTTTCCAATGTCTTTGTAAGGCCCCAATAAAATGGAGGTAGTTTTATTGGCAGCTTCTACGGAGTTTTGTCAACCACATGTACAAACTCATGTTCTACCGCTGTGTTTTACTTGCCCACACTCGTGCACATTCACTAATATTATTAGAATAAAAAACCACCATTTTTACACTATTAATATCCAATTTAACACAAATTTAAGAAAATAAAACAGAGAAGCAACATAGACGCCATCACGTACCCGCCAAAACTCTAATTAATAGTTCCTCGGGCATATCGGTGCGAATAGCTGTCACATCGTAACGCAATAAGGCACGAGCAAAATATATGTTATGCCAAACATATTTAATGAATATTTAAAATTAATTTATTGATCAAAATCTAAATCTAGAGTAATTAAAAACGGTTAAAATAAAGTATTAGTTTTATTTTGCCTTTAATGATAATCTGTACATAACTAATTTTTAAAACTTTTCTCAAATAATAAAAACTCTATGCGTCGGCTGACGTTGGAGTTAAAAATTAAAAAAAATACAGGAAAGTAAAAAGCACTAGTGAAAAAAAGTGACACTTTCCGCACAGTTTGGCTGCTTGGAAAACCGCTCTATACGAGGTCATGCATTGTAAAAGTTTTTTTAATCCACATTTGCGATGATAAATCCCCGGCAACCCTACACCCGTCCAGCAGCGGAACTGTTTTTTAAACAAACGTACACTCAGATAGATGCTCTCGTAGCTTCGTCCAATAATATATTATGTCGGATTTAATCGTCTTGTTTCGCACCTTGTTAATTATTCGGGAGAACGGGGGAATTGGAGGAATGACATGTTATGATATGTGCTCATCCTTAGGTACGATTGGGCGTTAAATTCCCCTTCGGTAAATTATTAAATTTAGAGTGGAATTCGATTTAATGCGGTTATTTTAGATTTTCTAATTTCATTTCGATGTACTTTGATTATTTCGTAATCTGTTTTGGAGAGGAAAATATTAGTTGGTTAAATTGATTCTCGCCGCGTTTTTCTTGCTAGATTTGACACATTTTTAATAGGAAAAGCTTCTGAAAAACAAATAACCTTCCAACGATCTGTGGTTGTCTGTAATACTTACTATGCTGTGTTAAAATGAATGACCGAAAAATTAACACAAAATTTACCGAAAAACATATTGTATTTAACAAACAAACACGAGCTTATTTAAATTACAATTCTACGAAAACTAATCTCTACATTGAAATACTAAATAAACTATTTTGATTTTTAAATGTACCAATGTCAATCTGCCTAGCCTTTTCCCAACTATACTGGGGTCGGCTTCCAGTCTTACCGGATTCAGCTGAGTACCAGTGTTTTACATGGAGCGACTGTCTATCTGACCTCCACAACCCAGTAACTGGGCTACACAATACCTTTTGTCTAGACTGGTGTCAAATCTCAAGCTTCTGACTACCCGTAACGACTGTCAAAGATGTTCAAATGACAGACGGGACCAACGGATTAACGTGCTTTTCGAGGCACGGAGGAAACTCGGTATGTTGAAATGGTCATCCATCCACGGACCGACCTCGTCAAGCGTTGCTTAACCTTGATGATCGACCAATGCGGCTGTAATTATTTAGCCACGAGCTCCATCCATCAAAAAATATACCAAACTTCTGAAAAATCAGGGATCCGTTTGCGTAATATTAAGCTTCAAATTACTAGTTTTTGTTAGAGTCAAGTGTCCACCTCCCTGCCAACTAAATTGTTGATTTAGGATATAAAAATTCGTGCTAGTAGTATATATCACGAAATTAAAAGGAAAACCATCACAGATAAGTAGGCTTTACAAGTTTACGAGTGATAGTCGACCAACTTATAAAATGTAAAAAGTTTCCATTGAAAACTTACTTTTATAAAGTTGTTAGTTGTGTAAAACAGGAAGTAAATATAAGTTTATGAACCATGTAAAATGTTCATGAAACGACAAAAAGTCCTCTTCTTGATCCGCATTCTTGTACAACTACGGAACCCTATTACTACGCGTGGCCCGACACGCACAACAAAAAAATATAGGCCTTTATAACCTTGAACTCTGGATACCAGTTTTAGTTTAAAAACCCGTATTCGTGATCGCTATTTAATAATGTCGCTAATGTCCACAAAATTAGTATTCATTTGGAATTGATGGTGCAAAGTTACAACCCGTGGCTCGTTTCTCACTACAGCGAGAAACCTGACGTTATGGAATTAAACCCGAAACCCAAATTCATGCAGTTATGGCCGCAATGGCTTGCTGCTTCGGAAGGTAAGCGAACAATATTTTAAATCTTCATCCCACACTAAGAATTTCTTTCTGTATCGTGGGTGCGTTTACAAACATATAAACTCACATACACAACACCCAGAGCTGGAATAACTGTCTGTAGGTCATACAAATTTTTGTTCCGTGCGGACATAGAACCCGCGACACGCAGCGCAGCAGTCAATCGCTCAACCACTGCGCCAATCGTGCGCCCATTTGTGTTATACTAGCTTTCCCCGCGGCTTCGCTCTCGTGACCGACCCCACAGTAACCGTTTCGGGATAAAAAAATATATGCCAATCAGGAATAATGTAGCTTTCTGCTGGTGAAAGAATTTTCTAAATTAGTTCAGTAGTTTTTGTGTTTATTATCCATTACAAACAATCAAATCTTTCATGTTTATAATATTACTAGCTGTCCCCCGCAGCTTCGCTCCGTCAACTGACTACCTACCTACCAACCTCCCTACATACCTACCTACCCTACATACCTACCTACCTTACTATAGACATAGATGACGCGATTTTATGTACTTCGCGTGTCAAAACGGAGTAAAATAACGATCAATGATCGTACTTTTAGCTTTGCATTTAGTATTATCGGCACCGGAAATCCACCGAAATCAAGAAAAATGCCAATATATGCCATATTGAGCTGTAAAAACTGTATAGAAAAAAATGGCTGAGGCATTGGAAAAGTTTTCTTTCATAAGTAAGTAAATTTGTTTTTAAATTGTGTGTGAAAAAGTGGCATGGTTGGTTTTCATACATATGGAGGGACTTGAAATGACTTCTTCCGCTCTGCGTGAAGTGGCAGGGCGTGTCAGACTTTTACGGACTAAAACGCACACGTGTTCCTTCAGTTGCCTAAGGCAGGGCCGCGGTAACTCTTTTTCAAATTTATCCGCGACCCAGATCGGCATCGGCCCTAGCGGACCCCGTCAGTTTTTGCTGACATCTCTTAGAGGCGCTCGTGGAACACTACGTGCCGTAGACAAGGGCTTGGGCCTTATAGGCCGGCGAGCTTCCCATTAATCACCGTCCGTAAGCCCGTGTCTACGGTGGCCGGGCATCAGTTTGCGACTCCCGATGCCCAGGGCATGTCCTGCCGTGGCTTTGGGCGTGAGGGCGTTCCGTTTTTCGTATCCCTCACACATACCGTCTCCTCTATTGCGAGTATTACTGCTTCGCAGAAAGAGGTGACAGCTGCCCATGTTCTCTCACCTCGTACCCTGGCCTGAACCAAAACTGGACGCGAGAACTCGTTACCGCTGATCGCCTCCACGAGTTCATGGAGTTGCTCCGCCCAAGCGGGGCAGGCCTCCACCGTATGCTCAACAGCATACGTGAAGTAGAGCTACTTCACGTATGCTGTTCTCCGCGCGATCTACACAATGGTGACACCCGGGTGTCTCCACCCGCCTACCTACCCTACCCTACATACATGATTGTTGTATATAGCCTAGACATCCATAAATGGGCTAATCAATACAAACATATTTTTTCATATCTGACTGGTAGTTGCAGAGATTAGCGCGTTCAAACAAACAATCAAACTCGTCCGCTTTATTATATTATAGTATATGACAAACAAACAATCAAATCTTTCTTCTTTATAATATTAGTGTAGATTATATAACATAAACCCAATACTCACTCATCATTTTGTGTTATAACTGTTTTTTTCTTTTCTTTATAGTGTTTGTGCTGCAAATGGTAACCGGCATGACCGCGGGGTGGCTGCCTCCATTTCTTGGACTACTTCGCAGCCCAATTTCACCATATGAAGCAACAAATAACGAAATCTCTTGGGTGGCTTCACTGGTCGGTTTCGCTAAACCTATGGGCGTCTTCGCGGGTTCTTTGGCAGCATCGCACTTCGGTTCCAAACGTGCCTTGAATATGTGCGTATTTTTCTTGATGTCTGCGTTTATCTTTCTATTTTTTGCCAACAAAATTGAAATAATTTATGTAACTTTAATATGCAAAGGACTCAATCTTGGAGCAGCCTCGGCTACATATCCAATTTACCTTTCCGAAATATCAGCCGCAAATATCCGAGGGAGACTAATAAGTTTTGTGTCACAAGGATATATCTTTGGAGTATTATTAGGTAATCTTATGGGAACATATTTAACACCGCGTGCGTATGCTGCTGTCTGTATGGGGACTGACATCTTTTTTTTCATCAGCTTTAGTTTTCTACCACAAACTGCGCACCATATGGTTCGATCCAACAAAATGGAAAAAGCTTCTAAATCTATGCGTTGGTATAATGGAGGTGGAGACATTAAAAAGGAACTTTTTGATTTAACGGAATTCCATGACTCCAATCCCAAGTTACCATTTTTGTTAATGTTAAAGGCGCTATTCAAAAATACTGTGAATCGAAAAATACGTGGGACACTCAGAAAGTTTTGCGAAACTAAAAAAAATTGTTCTATACGTACATATATTTTTATTAAATCTTTTCAAAGTACTTTCCACCAGCCTCTATACAAAGATTCATGCGCCTAAACCAATTTTCAAAACACTTTTTCCAGTCCGCCGCAGACACCTCGTTTACAGCCTGCTCGAACGCAGCCAGCGCATCTTCCGGCGACGAAAATTGTATCCCTTTGAGCTGATTTTTTATTTTTGGGAATAAAAAAAAGTCACACGGTGCTAGATCAGGGCTGTAAGGAGGGTGACCCAGGAGTTTGACTGGCGTGCTGTCCAGGAAGTCCCTCGTTTTGAGTGCGGTGTGCGCAGGTGCATTGTCGTGGTGGAGCAGTAGCCCGCGGAGCCCTGTGTTTGGTCGCTTGTTGCTTATAACAGAGAAAACTTCTGGCAAACATTTGGTAGTATACCATTCGGCATTAATGCTTCTTTGATCCCGTAAGGGAATTGATACCAAGTGGCCAGTCAAATTAAAAAAGCTAGCGATCAAAATCTTACCCCCGCTTCTAGATCGCTTCACTTTGGTAGGCGTTGGCTCATTTTGAAACACCCAAACAGTCGACTGGCGCTTGGTTTCTGGGTCGTATTGATAAATCCAGGACTCATCACCTGTAACGATGTCGTAAACACGCCGAGACGAGCCTGCTTCAAATTTGTTAAGCATATCACGGCACCATTCCACCCGGGCCTGCTTCTGAGCATCGGTGAGGTTGTGCGGCACCCAGCGTGATACTATCCTCCTCACGCGAAGATGGCTGTGTAGAATCTCGTGAACGCTTCCCGATCCAATCTTCAATATGTGTTGAATCTCCTGATATGTAATTCGCCTATTGTCTTGGATTAAATTTTTCACTGCTAGCACGTTTTCTTCGGTAACAGCCGTCAAAGGGCGACCGCTTCTTTCGTCATCCCCCAAAGTTGGTCGACCGCGCTTGAATTCGTTATACCAACGATACACGGTTGCCTTGGAAGGGCCTTCATCCATGAATGCCATTTGAAGTCTATCGTACGATTCATCCGGTTTCAGGCGACACTTGAAATCGTATAAAATCATAGCTCTAAAATGTTCCCGGCGCAGATCCATATTTCAGTGAGACACAATACTTTGAATTAACTCGCAAAAAATGTGGAGGGAAATTTTGAAATTGGAACTTACTTATTTTTACTTATAAATAATCATATTTTCGAAAAACATTATAACTGGCCAGTCTCCCATATATAAAAACTTTTTTTCGCAATACTTTCTGAGGGGCCTGGTACTTCTTAAAATGTGTCTTTTCACATTATCGCTTGAAATGACTGCATTACAAGCCATAGGAGAATTTAAGGTGATTATTTTTACTGACGCTCGAATTACTGCACTAAAACCGACTACCCTAATGACTATCCTCACTTTGATTAATATTCCGGCAAGTTGGATTCCTATATTGATCATGGATAAATTCAAAAGGATAAACATATACTGTACAGCTTGTATAATGGTTACAGTTGCCTTGATTGGCTTTGCATCTGCTTGTACTCTGCTAGATTCCGGAAACGCGAATTCAAATACCCAGTGGATTATAATAATTTCTGCAATTCTTTTCCGAATCGCTGTTACAGCTGGCTTTATACCACTTTTTCCGATATTCACAAGTGAAATGTTTGCACCAAATGTAAAAACAATGGGTATTAGTATCGTTCTAATTTTGAATGGTATTATGGTTTTTATAACTCACAAATATTTCATATTTTTGGTTGATTTATTAACTTATAAATATGTTTTTTGCATGTTTGCTGGAATTGTTGTTATACACGGCATTTACGTTAAAATATTTATCCCGGAAACAAAAGGGATGACTTTGCAAGATATCCAAAAGATGTTAAACGGAAATTAAGAACGTAATTCAAATCCAGAAGTGAACGCACGATTAATTAAAATAATGTAACATTTGTACTATCTAATCATTTGTCATAAATTATTGTGTAGTGTTTGTTAAATGTAATTTGGAAAGATATAAACATTTTAGTGTAGTATACGTATCAATAATGAAGAATATTTTGTGTTTTAACTAGTTGTAAGAATTGTGTGCACTCGGTAATAGCTATTACCTGACCCACCCTGCCGTTAATGATTATTAACCTACTGCAATTAGCAGTAGATAAGTGTTATTCGATACGCATGAGCTAATCGAACTAGAACGACTTGTTCAGGTAGGCAAATGTTATAGAATACAGTTAATTGAATGTTGTAAACATAAAGCAACAAGAAATGGAAGGTTAGTTTTGAACTCGCCACCGTGTTGACATAGCTTCACCGATACTACCGCTAGACCAAATCAACTTAACATACGTTGCACTTCACAAGCCCATCATGATGACATAACAGTATTCAAACGATTACCTACCCTATCGTTACGTGTTAAAGATCAAATTTGCGTACATGTATTATTATTGTATTTGTTCATCAAGTAGCGCAAGTCTGACAATACTCATATAAATTAAATAATCCTTAATGTTACAGTTTGAGGGTTCAAATTCGTTCGTTTTTAGGGTGGATCGGGTAACAACTATTACTGACTGAATTATGTTTGGAATATAAATATTCTTGACCAACAATTTTTTTATTTAACAATGATATAACTTTTTGAGGAACCTTTTTATTTCGTGGAGGCCCAGTGGCTAAAACCTCGCCTGTCATGCTTGAAGTCGTGGGTTAAACCCGGGCAAGTACCAGTGTGACTTTTTCAAATTCATTATTATGTACTTTCTAGGTTTATCTACACACACAAACAATCACAAACAATGGTGAACGAAAACATCGTGAAGGTAACCTAGACATACTCGTATATAGTTAATGTTAGTCTGAAATTGCCAAGTCAGAGGTCTGTGGGGTTCCCAGAGGCGGCTTTATTAACTCTGACACCAGAGGTGACCTCATCCTCAAACAATCAAGAAGAAACCTTTTTAAAATTGCGCCCAGCAAAATATAGTTGTCCCGGTTAAGCTTATCTTTGCCCTTAAAAAGGTATAATTAACTACACGATATAGTCCGCAATATGGCTTAAAAGATTAATTATCGTGTCTTGACTAGGTGGGGAAATTTTAGAAAGAAAATGGCGTAAGCCCTAAAATCAAAAGAGCTAAGAAGAAAACCGGAGAAAAGTTCATTTCTTTCTGTTGCAGCGAAGGCGAGGAGAGGGCTAATTACTTTCTTATCTTTTTAATTTTCTTGGGTCTTGCAGAGTTGCGGTGTAACAAGGTACTTTATTCATTTTTTTAATAACTGATATGCAATGTTAACTAACAAAGTAAAACAGTAGATTTTTTAGGGCTAAAACATTGAAAATGAGAACATGAAATATTTAAGGTCATATAAAGTAGTAAAATTATTTCGATATAGAATGTTACATTTGTGGAACGGATTTAGTATTCTGAGAATTAGTACAGATCAAAGATAGTTTGAGAACATGAAATATTTAAGGTCATATAAAGTAATAAAATGATTTCGATATAGAATGTTACATTTGTTGAACAGATTTAGTATTCCGAGAATTAGTACAGATCAAAGATAGTTTGAGAACATGAAATATTTAAGGTCATATAAAGTAATAAAATGATTTCGATATAGAATGTTACATTTGTTGAACAGATTTAGTGTTCTAAGAATTAGTACAGATGAAAGATAGTTTGAGAACATGAAATATCCAAGGTAGACGATTGGATTAGAGTGAACATAATAATGAATTGCTTTCACTCCTGCTGTCAGCTGCTTGAGCTATGTGCTTTGTTAGTATATATTGTACCTTCATGTTGGCCAGAGTATAGACAAAAGCATGCTGTTGTTTCTACTGCAAAACATTGCAAAAATATCAACCCTAGATTTCTGCTTAAAGGATTATTAGTTGCGTATTTGTCAAACTCTACTTTTAAATAAAAGCTATTTACGTTTTAGACGTGAACGGAAACGTTGGGAGGGGACTCCCTAGAAAGACATACATAGACCTTATTGTTGAAGTTCTTCAGAAAGGCCAGCTGTGCAGTACTCATAACTGGTATGTGTGTATGACTAGATGTATGCACGTAAGTGAATCAAAAGTAGTATATAAGGACCGTAGCAGGTGGCGTTCTGTAGTTTCTGCCTACCCGCATGGGAAAAAGGGCGTCAGTTTATGTATGTACTTTTGTCTGAAAAACTGTTAAAATTTGGTGTTAAGTAGGCTTTGGTATAACTACAAATACTTAATTAAAAAACCGGCTTTATGTCATTACATTTAAATGTCAGCAAGTCATTACGAGATAGTGATGAAATGCGAGCCTATCAATGATAAAGAATCTAATTTTAGGTAAAACGGGTAATAGTATTTAAACGAATTGGGTATCCAGTAAGAAAATCAACCAGCCACTTTTCAATAAGCACCCTACAGTATCAGATTCAGATTCAGATAACTTTATTTGCTCAAACATGTGTGTACATACAATTATATGAAACAAAATAAATGCATGCAAGGTCTTATAAGTACATGGAGTTGTGCCAACATGTTTACCATATTGTCATGGTGTGCAAATATTAATACAAACTTGGCATTAAACAATAACAACATTCTGTAAAAAATGACAAGGCTGACATAAACAAAAAAAATAAATTTGATTGATTGATAACATAATTAGTTTATAAGGAAATAGATTGGAGTAACATACAAAAATGTCAAATATTCAGTTATTTAAAATAAAACTAAAATAAACACAATATAATGTCAACGTAGGTCCAAAAATTATAAATAAAAAGGCAAAAAGAATTACATTATCAAAATAATTATTACATTCTATACATTTCAGATTAAATCAATTTGTAAAAAAAAGAACATGTCAATTTAAAATGATTCTATTAAAAATTCATTCACATCATAACATGCTTTACTAGCCAAAAAAGTTTTCATTTTCCTTTTAAATGCTTTTACACTTAGCTCTTTCCAGCTATTGGGAATATGATTGTAAATAATGGGCGCCATACAAAAAACACTCTTGCGCATAAGTGCAGTACGAGAGCTATGTTGACAGAGTTGACTGTTATCACGTCTATTTCTAGGAAACAGGTCTGCCATGCGGGGAAATAGATTAGGATTATTTTTAACAAATACCGCTATTTCAAAAATATAAATTGAAGGTAAAGTCATGATGTTGTGGCTTATGAAAAACGGCTTGCAGCTATCAATCATTTTTAATTTAAATAAGGATCTGAGGCATTTTTTTTGGGCTTTAAATGCGATATCTCTATCCGTAGAGAGTCCCCAAAAAATAATACCGTATCTGATAATGGGCTCTGCTATTCCGTAATAAGCGGTTAATAGGGCATCAGTCTTTAGTATCCGAGATTGTTTATATAGTGCGAATGCACTGTTACTTAATTTTTTGCTAATAACCTCTATGTGAGCCTTCCAATTTAAGTTACGATCCATCGTTAATCCTAAAAACTTAGTGGAATTTACAGCGTCGATTAAATTATTATTATATTTAATTTCAAAAATTGGAAACTTTAACTGCCTCTGGCTAAAATGCATTATTACTGTTTTATTTAAATTGATATTGAGGTTATTACTTTCTAGCCATCGAATCGCTTTGTTTAATGTATTATTTATATCAGATTCATACATATGCTTATCATCACAAGGAATAGTTATCGTGCTGTCATCTGCAAATTTTTTTTTTTTTCTTTTTTGATTGAAACTGCCATCAGTCGTTAGCGACTATAATCAGTTCGGTTGTACTTCAACAGGACTTTGGGTTTTGGAGGCCATCGCCTCAACCAACCATTACATAAGCGAAATTTGCTTCCGTTTAAGTCGTCTGACGGCTTGGGAGGTGTCAAGTAATTTGATAGCCAAGGGATTTGGGTGTATCGCTAAGCGTTCGGCATAACGTCTTGTGTGTTCTTTAATTTCCTCCTTTATGGTGGGCATGTTGAGGTATTCATGTATCTCGTCACTGCGAGTAAACCATGGTGCGTTTACAATTGTCCGCAAAATTGCATTTTGTGCTCTTTGCAGACATGTTATATTGCTGTCGCTGGCAACCCCCCAAAGTTGGATGCCGTATGTCCATATGGGTTTGATTACTGCATTGTACAACAGTAATTTATTTTCCAAGGAGAGCATCGAGTTCCGTTTCATCAGCGAGTACAAGTTTTTGAATTTCAGGTTCACTTCGTTGCGTTTGCACTTTATGTGAGTCTTCCAAGTAAGGCGGAGATCTAGGAGGAACCCTAGGTACTTAATGCAATCACCATGTGGCAAGATGTCAGTGCCTAGTTGGACTGGAGGGCAAATTCCTCTTCTCAGGCTGAAAGTAATGTGATGTGATTTTTGGGCGCTGGCTTTAATCCGCCATTTTACTAGCCAGCAATACATGCTGTTAAGTACATGCTGCAGCTGCTCACTAGCTGTTTCAGCTGAGTCATGACAGGATAGATATGCGATGTCATCCGCATAAGTAGCAACAATCACATTATCTGGTGTGGGTAAGTCGAAGGTAAATATGTTGTAGAGAAAAGGGCCAATCACAGAGCCCTGCGGTACTCCAGCTTCGATATTGTAAAAGCATGATCTAGCTTCGCCATGTCTGACCTGGAATATTCTCTTGGAAAGGTATGAGGCCAAGATGTTGAAGAGAGAATGGGGCAACTGTTGTTTTATTTTGCAAAGTAAGCCCTTATGCCAGACGCGGTCAAAAGCCTGTTGCACGTCCAAGAAGGCCGCTGAACAGTATTGCTTACGTTCAAAGCACTGTCGTATTGCTTCATGAACTCGATGAACTTGTTCAATCGTGGAGTGCGATTTTCTGAATCCAAATTGATGCGATGGTATGATGTTACATTCATCCATTAGTGATTTCAAGCGAACTAGAAATATTCTTTCCCAGAGTTTCGACAGCACGGGAGTCAGACTGATGGGACGGTAAGACGTAATATCTTGTGGAGGTTTTCCGGGCTTTTGTACCATTATGATCTGCGACACCTTCCACGGTGCTGGGAATCTACCCGTTCTAAAGATCGCATTGAACAAACAGGTTAGGAACGTAATTGCTTTTTTTGGCAGTTCTTTGAGCAACTTCGGGGTGATCAAGTCGTAACCTGGGGCCTTTTTAGAATGTAAGAACTTAATCATATGTGCTACTTCTCTGGGTGTTGTTGGTCTTAGGGGAAGAGACATTTGTAGATCCTGGTTTAATATTTTGTCCTGTTCACGATCATCGCATCCAACGCTGTCATCGTTAGGTTGAAATACATGAGACAGATGAAAAGCAAAAGCTTCGGCTTTTTCACTGTCTGTTTCCGCCCAAGAAGAGTTAAATTTTATGGGAGGGCAGTGTTTCTGTGACTTATCTACGCTCCTAGAGGCTTTCCACAGAGAGTATTCGTTCCGTCCAGTAGGTGACATCTGCTCTAATGTAGTCAACTGCAAATAGTGTCATACTGTGTTCTATACATTTAGGAAAATCGTTAATGTAAAGGATAAAAAGCGGTGGTATCCCTTCCCTATAGTATATAAAAGATCAAGGTCATTTTTAAGCAAGACTTTCCTCTATCGCCCCTTTTCACCCGAACTCATTAGCGCCTAGTTTTCTAATAAAGCAAAGAAAAACACGTTTTTTACAAAAAAATACAACCAACTTCTAAAAAATACTACAAAGTGTAAAGTTAATTCAATTTCGGGATTCGGTGTTCCTGGTTTTATAACACCGAATGACGAAATTTAAGTATTTTTTCACTTCGTAGTGTTTTTTCAGGCCGTTGTATTTTTTTGGTAGTTCTACTAGTTCTAGTTTCAAGTTCTATAGTAAGCTGTAATGCTCAAAGTGATGCCAGAATAGATTATCCGAATAACATGAAACTTAAACATAACCGGTGAAAAGAGAGTGTACTAGGGTGAACTGTATACATCTGCTTAACCCTTTCGAGCGTACCAGCGTGATGTTATGTTATAAAATGGTGTAAACAATAAACAGAAATGTGATTGCAGCAATCACGAGAGATTGCCTGTCATTTACTGGCGAGATAAGTTGTATATCTCCTTAGTTGTTTTTCTGATATTTACCAAATTTAAATAGGGGCAGTAATAATCTTTCAAACAAAAAATGAATTTTCAAAATAGAAAAATCGGTCCTCAATTGACAGAAATATCGGTGAAAAAACTGGCTAAGTACCAGTCGGACTCGCGCACGAAGGGTTCTGTACCAATATCGCAAAAAAAACGCCAAAACAACAAGTTTTTTGTGTGGAAGACACACTTAATTTTTTTTATTTTTTTTTTGGATTTTTTGTTATGGCGGCAATAGAAATATGTCATCTGTTAATATTTCAATTGTCTAGCTATCTCGGTTCATGAAATACAGCCTGGTGACAGACAGACAGACGGATCGTGGAGTCTTAGTAATAGGGTCCCGTTTTTACCTTTTGGGTACGGAACCCTAAAAAACAGACGTACAGTCGAACATAGAATCTCCTTCTTTTTGGAAAATCGGTTATAAATAAAATCACAGCTCCTGTGTAGTGGGCCACGGAAGAGAAGCAGCAGGATTAACCTGAACTAGCTTAGTACAAATATACTCTGTCTCAAGTTACCATACTTTCATACTCCAATCAATTTCCAATAAGCACCTCTACAGTATCGAGAAGGCCAGCATTTCAGTACGACTTTCGTGTTTTCATCATCCCTCTTCAACGGAACTCATTAGCGGCAAGTTTTTTGTAGGATAGGCCACGAAACCAAATCAGCGGGAAATGATTTCATTTGACAAATGTTTAAGCTATACTTGAGAATTTAAATTGACACATTGGCACTTGCCCGTAATCCATCAGGGACGAGATACGAGCTCTTGGCCACTGGGCCAGGATTACATAAAAAACTGGCCAAGTGCGTGTCGGACTTCGTTCATTTAGGGACCCGTACAAAAGAAAATCCGATTTTTCAATATATTGGTATTTGTCAGTAAAATATACTTAATAATAAACATTATTACCAAATTTCAAGTTCATAGGTCAATGAGAAGTTAAAAAATTCTTCGGAACTAAATTTTGTGACAGACGACGGATAGTCACGTGAGTGACGGAAATAGGGATCCTTCAGGTACGGAACCCTAAAAATTTGCCAGTATCAATTTTCTGTACCTTTCATACTCTACCCACTTTTCGATACGAAAAGGTCAGCTTACTTTCTCCATCGCCCCTCTTCAACGGATCTCATTAGCGGCGAGTTTCTTGTTGTTCTTAGTCTGACTGACTTGTTCGTAGCTATTATTTATTCAGCGGCTTTATCTCAAGCTGGCGTAATTAACGGAAGTGCGTGGTCGACTTTGTTGAGTCTTTGTTTTTCTTGAGGTCAGATCAACAAATCTGTTGTTCTTTATAAGCTTTTCTCCAGAATTATTTTTGTTCACAGTTATTTTAGTTACTGTCTAGTAGACTGATTTTCAACATAATATTTATTTATTTAAAAAATTATGCACACACATAATATACATAAAAGAAGGAACAGGAAAATAGGTACAGAGGTTACGCTTATTTCTAATGAAATCTCTTTCAGCATACCTGCGAAAGGAAAGATGAAAAAAAAATAAGCCCAAATACTAAACCCGACCACAGAATCATTACGCTCTAAAATATGAATCAAGGAAAATATTGACATCTGAAATTGTTATGTACACACTATTCTATATGTATCGGGTATTAAATAAACAACTTATATGTAATACGTATATATAATTACATGTAATATATTTTGTTCGGTATTTCATGCCGGTATAAATGTCTTATTCGTGACGAGATCATAGGTTACGAAGTTTCTTCGTTAAACGACACAGTCATTTACATTCAGGATAAGGCCGTGAAAGGGCTTTGAGAGGGGGGTTCGATGCAAATCCAAAAAAATAAGTTTTCGTAAGGTTCTACGATCTATCAATAAAAGCGTCTCATTAGCGTTTGGGAAAATATGAAAAATGTGTGGTCTTGTCTAACATTATCGAATTGGCTGGCCAGTCGCCAACACAATGGTCTGACCAAGTGAAAGAAGCTACGTCCTCAAGCAAATTTCAGCAGGTGGTGATGGCAACTTTGGACCGGAATCGATGGAGGCAGATTGTCCGCTTAAGGCGCTACCCCGTGCAAAACCCCGCGCTAGCCATTTTTCGTGCAGTTTTTAGGAGCTATCTACTCGTTATTTAAAAATAAATATCAATTTATAAAAATACATTAAAAGACATGGCCAGATTCTGCCCTACGAATCAATTCAGAATACGTAATGTACAGCAGTTATTAATATGTGAAAATTACTTATAAAATAAATTAAAATTAATGGCATCAATTACATTACTCTAGAATAGGCGACAACAAATTCCAAAAAAATATGTATGTTAATTGTTTTTGTGCGGTTTCTGTGCAATGCATTTGCGTTTGGATACACGAATAAGACAAACACTGTTTCTGAAGTACGCCTGAAGGTCAGATTAAAAAATAAAACAACTACAACTGCATGAATCGTATTGCTAAGATAAATACCTCTAAAATAAAAGGCAAGGTTTTACGAATATCGCAGATACCTTTTTTCAAGCTACCGCGCGTCACCATAATGCTGAATGCATCGACAATATATTCCAGTGTGTATCCGAACGTCCTAGTCATTATGATTTCTACGCGCGCGCACTGCACTGGTGCCGTCTTATGTCTAATCTGTGGTGCAGTCTTGCGTTGATCATATCACGTGTTCTTGTTTGTTATTCTGTTGGATATTTTAGCTTAGCCCCACGCTAGCGTTTATCGGCTTTTCGTTTACGCTTCTTCGTGAATATTAGTGCTGTGCTTACTGGACTTGTTTGTTTACTATTTGAATTCAGACGCTCACGAGTCACGATTTCATGATGTCAAGGTGCCTGAATTGTAGTGTGGCCACTACTCGAATGCGAAGGCATATTGTAACATCTTTAACACCGCAGTTACAAAATACAGATAAAGACAGTTACTGTTACAGTTGTTAGTTACAGTTCTATTTTAGTGTTTTGTTGCATATCCAATTGTATATTTTTTGCTAAGTCGCTATGAGCATGTATAATTTATAATAGTCATAATATCCCAGTGATATAAGTAAACGACGAGCTCTTGTTCGCTATCGCGGCTTGCCCTAACACGATATTTCAAAGGACAGACTATTTCCTACTTACATCAATGTGATTACGTTATTGGTATTTTGATTGTTGACTGTTTCTTCACTAGCCGACTGTCGAAGCGTAATTCTATGAAAATGCTTGGAACACCGACAGTGAGAGTGTTTCATACATTTTCTATTTTCATAAATTCTGAAAGGCGCTCAATTACTCATCTGTTACTGTCATTGTCAACTGACATTGTCAACTGTCATTGTCAACTGACATTGTCAACTGTTATTGTCAACTGTCATTGTCAACTGTCATTGTCAACTGTCATTGTCAACTGTTATTGTCAACTGTCACTGCCACCTAACGACATCACTGCTATTAAAAATGATTAGGCAATTTTTTTGTTTCCATTTTAGAGTACCTCTCGCTTCTTCTATGATCATAAAACTTAAACTATTGTAAAGCCATACCTCTAAGCTTTAATACGACGTACTGTATGTCAATGTACATGAATATATTTTGTTAGGGCACAGCTCTATATAAATTCTGGCCATGTCCTTTCTACATAATATTGATTCTAAAATGGTAGATTTCTTTTTTTTTAAAAGCCTTATATGTTTCACTGATCTCCTTCCAACAAAACCATACAAATGAGAAATAATTATTGATAGCATGCATCTCCTCGTAAAGTGTTCATTAATTATTTTTTGTACTAACACTAATGGATAGACAATTTGATGACAAACATTTTGTAAGTTTTTATTTTTCTTTCGGCCTATATTTGATTTTATAAAGATTTTATTCTAAAATCTGGGCGTATTCATTACTGTAAATCATGCGCCACCAGTACCGCTAGGCCAATAGGAATGCTCATATCTCATGCTGATTTTTTGGTCATGGTACGGCCTTGAAGGGGTCCAGTGACCACAATCCTCAGTAATGTGGGACCGTTTAAAGAAGAAGAAGAAGATCGAATAGTCACGTGACTTATCCCTTAAACTTTAATATTCTGAAAATCGTCGTCGCTGACATCGAATGATACTTGGCTAGAGCCTCAGGTCTCTTCATCATCATTTATTTATTTAACCATTTATGCACACACACATATACAGAAAAGAAGGAGGAAAAGAAAAATAGGTACAGTGATGCTTATTTCTAATGAAATCTCTTCCAGCATACCTGCGAATGGAAAGATGAAAAAAAAGAGATGTAGACATCGTGTGTAGAAGGAAAAAATAAACACATAACACAATTCAGAGCCAATAATAATCATTATATACATTTAAAATATACTGTCATATATATACATACTAATAAAATAAATATTATAACAATAACTACCCACCTACAATATATAAAAAAGGTAATAATAATACAGAACTTTAAGCAACTATGATGGAATGGAAAGGTAGTGTCTTTTCACTCCTTTTTTAAAAATTCTAAGAGTTTAGCAGTCCCTTACGTCAGGCGGAAGTGAGTTCCACAATCGCACGGCGTTCACAGTGAAGGAGTAGAAGTAGAAGTCGTTAGTGTGGGAAAGGATATTAAGGAGATTTTTAAGATGCTTCCTGCAAAGTGCATCGGAAGGACGGGAGTAGGAGAAGCGTTCTCGGAGGTAGGAAGGCGTCTTAGGGTTATGAAGGATGTTAAATAATAGACACAATATCCGAGAGTTCCTGTACAGTCGAATAGGGAGCCACTTGAGTAACTTGCGAAATTCTGAAACATGATCATACTTTTTAAGGTTGAAAACAAAACGAATACATAAATTTTGTAAACGCTCAAGTTTATCTAAAAGCTCCTCGGTGGCATCCAAATAACAGGCGTCGGCGTAGTCGATGATGGGCTGAATGAGAGTTTGAGCTAGGGAAATTTTGGTTTTCAAGGGCAAAAAGCATCATCATCATCATTTCAGCCGAAAGACGACTGTTGGATATAGGCCTGCCCCAAGCGTCTGCACACTGAGCGGTCATGTGCGTTTCGCATCCACCAGACTGTTGCAGTCCTGACCAGGTCGTACTCCACCTAGAAGGAGGCCTTCCAACGCTGCGTCTTCCGGCCGCCACACCAAAACTTTTAAATCCTAACGGCTATGCGTTCTGCGTGCAATGTGCCCGACCTACTGCCACTTAAGTTTAGCAATTCTTCGGGCTATGTCGGTAACCTTGGTTGTCTTGCAGATATCTTAATTTCTGATTCGATCACGCAAGGATAGTCCGAGCATAGCTCTCTCCATTGCTCTTTGGGTGACTTTAAGCCTTCTGATGAGACCCATCAGGTCTCTTATAGTTGTGTTCACAATCTTATCGAATACCTACGTCCTTAAAACCATCTAAAATCAATATTTACCAGCCGATATCAGCCAAAAATTCATGGGATCTGTGACTACATATCGCATGGTCAATACTAGTCATGTATGTCCGTTATGCGAGCACATAAACACGTATTCCTTTTCCATCCCAACCGATTATTCAACTCCAAGAAATACCAGTATGCTCTGTATAAAACAGATCGCTGACGTCATTATATTTCATGCTAGAGAATAGAACGCATTTGTGCTAAAGCCGTGATTCATATCTAATTCGATATCCTTGCAGTGACTGACGTTTGAACTTTGCACAGATAATAGGGTAACAATTCATGTGGAATGGTTAGGCATTTTCAGATTTTTTTGCCGAAGTTTTTTGGTGTGTTCACTTTTTTGGCAATTTTGAGGTGATGAAAATCGATGGAGCGGAGTGAAAAAGTTTCACGATATTATTTTTTTAGTATCCATGACATGATTCAAAGAACGTTGGAAGACTATGGCCTACCTTTGCCCAGCAGTGAGAAAATATAAGCAAATAAAAAAGAATATTAAATTTAAAACAATTTTAAACAATCGAAATCATCGCGTTAAATTCCCGTGATAATTATATTGTTTTTCAAATAAAAAAGTACCCATAAAATGGTGCCTTTTCGTGTTCAGAAAATTGGAAGCAGTATTTGTCTGTGTAAGCGGTAAGCACAGATGTTAAATATAACTATTGTATTTTTTTGTTATTAATAAGAGTCATGATACTTAAAATAAAAGATTAATAGAGATATAGATTTGGGCGCACGGTTGGCGCAGTGGTTGAGCGATTGACTGCTGCGCTGCGTGTCGCGGGTTCGATTCCCGCACGGAACAAATATTTGTATGACCTACAGATAGTTGTTCCGGCTCTGGGTGTTGTGTATGTGAGTTTATATGTTTGTAAACGCACCCACGATACAGGAAGAAATTCCTAGTGTGGGGCAACGTTTTTATGTTTAAAAAAAAAAAAAAAAAAAAAAAAAAAATATAATTTAAAGGTCAACGATTGACCTTTTATTTTAGAGGTAGGAAGAAAAAAAAGCATTATATAACTTGAGAAACATCGCAAATTATTAAAACAACCGTTCTAATAAAATTAACATAAAAAATCACTTAAAATATGAATAACCTACACCAACGATCGATGCGTTCTAGAAAGATTAATTAACTGGTTGAGTTAAATAACCTTAAATGGAATTATCATTAAAATAATATACTTTATTTAGCAATCCTAGCAAAATAAATCCTCTACATTTACATAGCACGTTATTCAAACAAACCACACTGTAGATAAGGTATCTTTACAAGCAAAGATAGATAAAGATACATTTGAAGCTACTTGAGCGCAGACGTCTTGAACACTGGCAGACAGTTAAGGATCAAATTCAATATCATGTGGAGTATTCAGCGCCAACAAGTGGTACTTCAACTTTAACTTCTAGTAGCAATCTGGTTTTTAGGTAGAAATATATATCTATAAGTACCTAGATAGTTTTCTGTGCTTTGGAGTAAAGTGAGCGATTTCATAATTTACAATATAATTTTTCGCAGCTTACATAGACTTCAAAATAAAAAGTGTTTTATTGAAATAAGGCTGCGAGCCAGCATTTTTTGAACGCCAAAGGACATGGACAGATTTTGTATGGGCGTCGGCATAGTTATCGAATTTAATTTACAACAATGGTTCTTGCTGTTTTATATTCGTGAATATGAGCACATTCAATTTCGATAAATAAAAAACTTCAAGAACTCGTCACAACAACAGACTATACGAAAAAAAAATCATTAAACCTATTATTCAGATCGTTGCAATAAGTGTACAGATAATGATTTCGCTATTAAAAAAAACGCCAGGCGCTTTAAATTAGCCAACAGTTGTGAGAATACAGTTATCTGATATGGTTTTAGCATTCTGTATTTATTATACACCACAAAAATATATATGCAGGACAAACAGTCATAAAAGCAAGTGTACAATGGGCGGTCTTATAATAAGCTGTATAATGATAAGCATGTTATAAACTGAGTCTGGTTGAGCCTCAAAAATGTGGCATTAATAACAAAAAATAGCTTATTTATTTTAATTCTTTCATGTATACTTCTAAAGGTGCCTTATTTTTATTTTTTTTAAATCGCAAAAACAAACTGTTACTGTAGGAAGTGAACGTTGCTTTTGAACTTTTTGAAGACTTAGACATAAACATCAAGTCTGACACATCGGCTGTTAAACACGTCGAATTCTGTTTTAAGTATTTTATTTTGTGTGAAATAATAAAACTAAATAATTAACGCTTCAATATAAGAAAAAATAATTTTATTAAATGCAAACAATACCAATAGAGACAGTTTCGTGTGAATAAAATGTTCTTAATAAGAGAACTTGTCGTACAATTCACGTCTAATAACTTACGTGCGTGGTGAGGAACGTCCAATATTATATCGTTTATCTTTCTCTATGGTCTATTATGGCGGAAGGTGACACACGGTGCTTTGATTCGTCTTGAACTACTTTTTATTTTGAAATAAAAACGTCAAGTTCAGAGAGGTAAAAAACTGTGTAATAATTAATTTTTATTTTTTTTATACAATATTGTTTATTATGTATTTGTAAATAGAATGTAATTTCTGTCCATGTCCTTTCTACATAAAGAAGTCCCCCGAAACGCCCGCCTGGTCTTCCATCAACAATCACCATATCAACTGGTTTTGTGCTTCACATTAGGTAGGATTCCAACGGCCTGTATCAGGTCACCGGTCTGCTTTGTGGGTAGCTTTGCTTTGTTAGGTATCTACGCCTTCCAGTAAGTGTTTGCCACTCAATAATTTACATGTTCATAAATATGGAATTCGTTTTTGGAATAAATAATGTGCATTAAAATGTATTTGAAGACCTCAACATTAAACTTATACTTTGATTAAGCCAGTGGATAGGTTTTATTTAGTCAATAAAACTTAAATCTATTTTCATCATCATTTCAGCCGAAACACGTCAACTGCTGGACAAAGGCTGCCCCCAAGCTTCGCAACACTGATCGGTCGTGTGCGTTTCACATCTACCGGACTCCCGCAGCCATTAACCAAGAAGGAAGCATTCCCACGCTGCATCCCGGTACGCGGTCGCCACTCCAGAACTTTTCGGCCCCAACAACCATCCGTTCTGCGTGCAATGTGCCCTGCTCACTGCCACTTGAGCTTGGCAATTCTTCGGGCTATGTCAGTAACCTTGCCGGTCGGAAGGTCTGGTTATTGTTTCTAAAATGAAAAGCAAGGTATTTCTGTAAAATCATTTTCTTTTCAGTTTCCAGTGCGACAGTATCTTCCAGGCAAAATAAATTTTATGCAATTTTCTGACGATAGGAATTTGGTAGTAAAAAAGGTTATTTATTGGCTTAAAATGTAATATACCCTTTTTACTATTTTCATTATTGATAAGCTCCCTAGTGGAATACACGCACCCAGACAGGAACTTTACTTTGTACTCTCAAAAACAGTGACAGAAAACATCATGAGGAAACCGGAATGTCCTTGGGCCAAAAATTCGAAGACATGTGACTTTCACAAACCCGTGTGGTGAATTATGGCCCATAATTCTCACAGAGAGGAGGCAGTGGGATGATTATGCCGATATAGAATTTTGGAAGTATAATAATAATTTATTTGACATAAAAACAAATTACACAGAACAAATAGTCATGAAACTCTGGAATTACACAAAACAAATGGTCATGAAACTCTGGTGTCTGTGGTTCATAATGAGTACCTGTTTTACAGGTGACCCCGATTTCATCCCACAGTAATTAAATTGAAACACATTATCAATTTGTGATAAAATAGAATAGATTAGAATAGAATATACTTTGTTGTACACCATAAAAGTTTCACATCTATTTTATAAGAAAAACTTAATTATACGGGAACAAAGGTGGTCTTATCGCTGACAGCGATATCTACCAGACAACTTTGAACCACCAATTTAATAAATATTCAAGGCAGGCAAGCATAAAACAAAATATAATGAACTAGCTGACCCCCGCGGCTTCGCTCCCTTCAAAATGATAGCCTATGTCACTCGGGAATAATGTAGCTTTCCAAAGGTGAAAGAATTTTTTAAATCGGTCCAGTAGTTTCGGAGCCTATTCGGTACGAACAAACAAACATACAAACAAACAAAAAAATCTTTCCTCTTTATAATATTGGTATAGATAAATAAAAATTAAATTAAATACAAAGTAATCTAAAATTTAATCAAATATAGTCCCGAAGTCCTACCATAATTATGGCCACCTTTCTAAAACATCCTTTTAAAGGTCAAAGTGCATGTTCAGATCGGCTCTCTCTAACAAAGTTTATTCCTTTTCCTAGACATATTAGGGTAGTTCACAAAAACTTTTATCAAGAGCTTTGAAGAGTGTCGTCGCTTATTATTACTTTCACTTACGAGAGTTGTTAAAGTTTTATGAATGACGTGAACGGTATTAACTTTGTTGTAGAGAAAAAAAACGGTTTCAGTCGTAATTGTTCTTCTTTTGTAATTGTTAGTCCGTAAAAGTATAGGTACATAAGCGTAGGCCATTTTCCTATGGAAGTAGGCAGCAATGTCAGCTACTAAGTTCCTGAAATACCACTTTTGTTTCGTCTACAAAAAGTTATGCCTATCTATTTTTGCAAGCATTATAATTACGATAAAGTACCTGGTTCATCGAGCTCTGCTCGGGTGAAAATAGAGAAAACAACGTTTTCTAATAAAAACGAAACCTAGCTAGATCGATTTGTCGATGATGATTTGTTGTTTTTGTATGTGAGCTGTTTTCGAGATTCAGATTATATATACATGTATACACATATATACAAGAATTGCTCATTTAAAGGTATTAGATGTATAAGCGAATTTTCCCTGTATAGGCCACAGAGCAAGGCCGTGAAGTAAAGTAAACGTTTGTTTGCATAGATTTTAGGTACAGTAAATAAGATGCGACAGTTAAAATATGGGTGATTCTTGTAAAATCCACCTTATATTAGGCATGCAAACATTATTGAATAAGATGGGAGTATAGCTTATACTGTAATAAAATTTTATTCATAATTTTTCTCGACCACTAGCTTACACAATGAACGTCTAGCTGGCATTCTTTCAAAAATGCGTTTAAAAAGGAATTTTCGAACCTTCTTCGAGTTTACAGCCCTAATAATTAACTCTCTTGCATTTTGCTTTACAGTATCACAAAGTACGTAAGCGGCGGCGCGCCGCAGACAGAGGGGCCACTCTCACTTTGACATTTCGGTTTTACAGGGAATATTGGGCAATATTGGACCGAGCTCAGTCGCGGCTGTCATAATTGCTTTGTGCATGCGTTTGTCATGTCATTTATACATTATGTACTGTAACGAGGTTGGCTGCATTGGATGGGTTACCTTTATTATTTGTTACAGACTGAATTTACATTTTTGTTTTTAATTCTTTCTTTTAATTATTTTTAAGTTATAAAGGTCATTATCTTTATATTTATATTTTTGTCGAGCTTGGAGCTTTTTACAATTTATTTTTTTAAGTGGGATCATTATTACACTATTATTATAGTACGTCTTTTTACTCTCCAATTTTCATCGTATGTGGCGTGAAATGTTTCGTGATATTAAATGGATGTTTGATGCCCTGTCTACCCTCTAAGGCATGTAAGCATGATATGATGTATGTTTAGACGAATCTATGTATTTATGTTTGTAACTTGGGCAACCTACTCTTTTTTTAAATTCGGAATCAATATAGTAGCAACCCTAGTGAATCTGTCAAGTTTAGCTGTCAATTTTCTAAACTGCGGGAGTGGCCCTTCTGTATACTTACTATTTTGTGACAGTATGTTCGAAAAAGGGTAATTTTCTTTTATTTTTTTATGAAAGTGTGGCAATCAATCCTAAAATGCGAAAGTAACTCTGTCTGTTGCCTTTTCACGCTTAAACCTCTGAACCGATTTAGATGAAATTTGATATGGAGATCGTTCTAGACCCTGAGATGGATATAGGATAGTTTTTGTCCCGGAAATAAAAAAGGTTAAGTAGGTGAGTAAAGTAGAAAGGGTGGTGGAAGTTTGTATGGTGAACTATTCATTTCTCAAGTAAGGCGGCCCAGACTCGAACAGAGGACTGTTGGTATAGCGTTGGCAGCTCTCCCTATCCCCTGCGGCCAAAAAATGGTTGGCGGTGGGGCCATTGACCTTGACCCGTCACAGGGGGATCAAGGCTGCCATACACCACGGACAGCCGCGGCAGGTTCGCGGTGAGTGCTAACGCGTGCCCGAGTTTTAGTCGGTTCGAGTCCCACATAACTGCACTATCTCCCCGTGGTAGTGCAGTATGCATGAGCATTACTCAAAACAAAAAAAAACAAAAGGACATAATGCAAGAACTCACATTTGGGATAAACCAACGTTATTCTAGAAACAATAGAAGACATCTCTATTTTATCGTGTCTTAGTACCCCCGACAATAGTTGTGTTAGCATGGTTAGTTTAACTGCCACAGCCAACGCTGACTTTAACGACTTCTAGACGATGCTAATTTCCGTCCGCTTGATTTTTATAGCACGCTATTTGTCCATAAAGATGGTATGACGCCATCTTTAGATCGAATTCTATTAAAGCATGTCTTTGATAGAATTTTATTCAATATAAAAGATAGGGCGTTAAATATCTACATTACTGGAACGTACTTTTTAGGACCTAGGTTATTGATATACCTGAAGAATAGACAAACTTATGTGCCTGTCGGCACGGCACGGCACATTGATCACAGATCGGATGGGCGATGGAGCTGAAAAGGTTCTGGAGTGGCGACCATGAACCGGAAGACGAAGCGCTGGAAGGCCTCCAACTAGGTGCACTGATGACCTGGTTCAGGCTGCGGGAATCCGCTTGATTCGAGAAGCACAGGACCGGGCGATGTGGCCACATTGGATGTATTTTGTCTGAACTGATGATGATGAATTCACTGACAGACAGCACAAAACTTAATCCGCTAGGACTTAATTCGTGGGCTGAATGTATGAAGTTGACACTAGAGTTCCTTATAACAAAGGTGAGCGCTAAGAAAGGAGTTTTTAAATTTCATCCCTAAAAGAGGTTAAATAAGGTAAAAAGTTTGAGTGCCTGACCGGAAGTTCGGTTTTGGTTTAGATTTCGGTCGAGTGCCGGCAAAAAAGCGAGTTTCGGTTTAGTTTCGGTTTCAGCAGCAAACCTGCCGAAATTACGATCGGAACGGAAACTGCATTCGTGAGTTCTCGCACTATTATTTTATTTCTTCATTTTATACATACATACATACATAAACTCACGCCTTTTTCCCATGGGGGTAGGCAGAAACTACAGAACGCCACCTGCTACGATCCTTACATACTTCTTTTTCTTCACACACATTCATACATCTAGTCATACACACACGCAGGTTATGGGTACTGCGCACTTGGCCTTTCTGAAGAAAATCACCTATAAGGTCTAAATATGGCTTTCTAGGGCGTCCCCTCCCGGCGTTTCCTTTCACGTCTGCCTTGTAAATACCTTTCGTTAATCGCCTTTCATTCATCCTTTCAACATGGCCAAACCATCTTAGCATACTCTTTTCAATTTTAGTCACTACATCTTCTTTTAAACCACAACGTTGTCTTATTACCTCATTCCTCAATCTATCAGTTAAAGTTACACCACACATACTCCGCAAGGAGCGCATTTCTACTGCATTAATCCTACTTTCATGTCTTTTTAGCCATACCCAACCTTCACTTCCATACATAAGTGTAGGCACCAGCACGCTGTTGTGAACGGCGAGTCGAGCTTCCGGAGACATCGACTTGCTGATCACAACTGCATGTATAGTCCCATTCACTTTATTCCCTGCATTCACTCTCCTTTCCACATCCTCTTCAATCTTTTCATCCCTTGTGAACATACTGCCCAGATATACAAACTCGTTCACTTGCTCCACACTCTTATCATTTATTTTCACTTCACACTTCGATACATCGTCTTCTCTTTCAAAAACCATTACCTTAGTCTTGTTCACATTTATACTCATCCCTTTTAACTTAAAAGCTTCATTCATCACAGTCACCATGTCTTGCAACTGTTCTGCTGACGATGCAAGTAGAACTTGATCATCTGCATAGAGAAGGCATTTGACAGGCAACTCATTCATCCTCAATCCGCACTCATGCTCTTTCAAACCTATCAGACAACTATCCATGTACAAGTTGAACAGCCACGGTGACGCAACACAGCCCTGTCTAACACCCCTTGAGATGGTAAACCAGTCCGTATACGCCCCATTAATCCTAACACAAGCACTGGAATCCCTATATAGAGATTTCAGTGCCCGTACCAAGCGCTGGTCCACACCGTACCCGGATAGCGTCGACCACAGTTCATCCCTCCACACACTGTCATAGGCCTTCTCCAAGTCCACGAAAGCACAGTAGACTTTTTTGTGCTTTGCCAGATGTTTTTCAGCTATGCTTCTCAAGGAGAAGATCTGATCCATACAGCCCATTCCCTCTCTAAAACCTGCTTGCACGTCCCATAATTGTTCATCCGTCACTTTTACCACTCTATTTATTAAAACTTTCGCATATAATTTGCCGACAACACTCAAAAGACTAATACCGCGGTAGTTTTTACACTCCTGCTGTGAGCCTTTTCCCTTATATAGTGGTACGATTACAGCCTTGCACCAGTCATCCGGCACGCGGCCATATCTCCAAAACATATTAAAGATCCGGCACAACAGGCTTGCTACCATCCCGTCACCGCCCTTCAGCATTTCAACAGATACTCGGTCATACCCTGCAGCTTTACCAATCTTCATCCCACTCAGGGCTTTTATAATCTCATCCATTCCTATTTCATTCTTTTGCTCTTCGTCCGAGTTTGGGTCTTGACAACTGGCCTCTGCCCAGTTACCCACTCCTTGCACACTATCCTTACAACTAAATAAACTTTCAAAATATCCCTTCCAACGTTCCAAGACCTTACATTCTTCACTCAGTAAGCACCCATCTTCTGCTCTTATTCCATTCATGCTCGATGTTTTCGTCACTCCGCGAGCCAATCTTACCTGTTTCCAGAACAGCTTAACATTGGCCCTGAAGTTATCGGAGAACTTCCTGTTATATTTTTCTTCCTTTTCATCCTTCTTCATTTTTACCACCTCTTTGACTTTCACTTTCATTTGCTTGTACGTTACTTTCACTCTTGCCAGATCATCCGTCACGTTTGTTGCCTCATTCATTCTATTTTGGGCCTTACAGGCTAACACATTAAGCGAAGCCTGTTTCTTCTTCTTCACCACCTCTTTTACTTCATCATCTACCCAAGTATCATTCGTTCTACTTCCACGTTTCCTCTTCGCTATACCACATAACTTTGCGGCTACGTTTACCATACTACTTTTCACTATTTCCCACACATCCTCTAAACTGAGATCATTCATATCATCAAATATCTTATCCGTCTTCTGTTTTACTTGCCTCTTATATTCCTCCTTTACTTTTAGTTCTTGTAATCTTTCTACTTTTATTCTTTCTAACGCGGTCACAGGAACTTGAACTCGATGACGCCAAGGCTTGAACAGACCAGCCACCCGACACATAACCAGATAGTGATCAGTCCCCACATTAGCACCCCGATAGGCTCTTGTATCTGCAACTTTGCTCTTCAATCTTTCATCTACAATAACAAAATCAATTATACTTCTACTGTCTTGCCTTTCCCACGTATACCTATGGATCTTTCTATGATCAAACATAGTGTTCATTACATACAGGCCCTTCTCTACACATACTTCTAGTAAATTCCTCCCATTCTCATTCACTCTATTGTCCCCGAATGCCCCTAATACTCTTTCGAACCCATTCCTCTTTACACCAACCCAACTATTAAAGTCGCCGAGCATAACAATCTTCTCGTTAGACCTACATTCATTCACTATATCTCCTAGACTTCCCCAGAATTCTTCTCTGTCAGAAAGTGAGCATCCCATATCGGGTGCATACACGCACAAAATAAAAATAGGGTGTAGGCCCACCTTAATTCTCACCCAAAGAATCCTAGGGCTCACACAAGCGTAATCTTTGACACACCTCATCATCCGCTCTGAGAGGATAACCCCCACACCCTGACAGGCCCTCTTTGTCTCTTGAACACCGGACCAGATAGCGGTCAGGGACCCGTGTTTAGACATATCCACTCCCTTTCTTTTTGTCTCATTCACACATAACACATCAATCCTTTTGTCCTTCACTATTTCACATACTTCATCCATCTTATCTATCATCCCTCCCTGCACATTCAGCGTAGCTAAGCGACACTCCGCAGCTCGCTTTTCGCCCCATGAGAACAATTGGTCATGTTCAACGTTTTCTTTATTTTGCCGAAACTGTTTTAACTGCCGAAAAGCTGTTGCCAAAATTCAGTTTCGGTTTTGACTGAAACTGAGTCTGTTGCCAAAATTCGGTCTCGGTTTCGGTCTTAAAAACCAGTTTCGGTCAGACACTTAAAAGTGTGTATGTAAGTTTTGGGATGATGGGAAATGCCACTGGTCAAAGTCAAAGTCAAAACTTTTATTGCGAACTAATTGTAATTACTGAATAAATTGAAGTTACTTTTCACTTTGTAGTGTTTATGGTAGTCGGTTGTACTTTTTTGTAAAAGTTTTTACTTTTCATCCCGGTCAGTGGGGTCCCATGCCATACAAAGAAACTGTCCCGACGTACTGTACTTATTATACTGATTATTTTTTGTACATCGATTTCGTTCAGTTCCTTTCCACGGATATAGATGATGATCTATATATCGCCGTAGAACGGAACCGAACGCGATTGATTTACAAACATTAATCGGTATAATCAAATGAAAAACTCTAGTTACGTCTGCACGGTTTCTTTGTATGGGATGAGGCATCTGTATGCTAGTATTTAAATTATCTGTGTCCCGGTATAATGCTCCCTAGAGGTAAGAAAACACTTTTCACGCGGGCGAAGCCACTGGCAGAAGCTAGTTATTTATAAATATCTTCACATCTTAACAAGCAGAGATAAAGTAAAGAAAAGGAAAGTGTACTCATAAGAAATAACCCTAAGTTTACAAGAAAAACAGTACAGAACAAACTGTTAGCTTCGCCACCTGAGCTTACAAAGTAAATAATAAAGTTACGCCACTGACGCGTCGGTAGTACCCAGTAGGGATGTTATGGAGGTGGTTTATCGGAACCGCAGTCGGAACCGATGTTTTTAAATTTGGTTTGTTAGAGGTGAAGTCAGAAGCGGTGGCAGAAGACTAATTTAATAAAATAGCACAAATATATTTCATTGAGTAAAATATATTTATATATATATTTCAAATATATTTTTTACATTTGCGTCGCAAATACTGTAACCTAATTGCTAATTACAGTTTTGAGCCGTTTGCGGTCGAAACGCTTGGGTCATGCGGCCCGAGTGCACGTCTCCTTTTTAAGGAGATCTCTCGCCAACTGATCAACACTCTGCGTGACCAGAGGGCTGGCTCTTTCTTTGCGCAAAGAATCAGCATTGCCATTCAACGTGGCAATGCTGCCAGTCTTCTGGGCATGTTCCCAGATGACAGCGATGTGGAGGAGTACTTCGACGCCTAAGTGTACCTTTCTTTTGTATATTTTGAAAATAGTTAGGTTTAGTATAAGTTTGTATATTTAACTTTTTTTTTAGTGTTTAAGTATGTACATAATATTTACACCTTTGTTTTACAAATATAACAAAAACTGACTTCCAGCGAGCCTCTTTAATTTAAATTAAAAAATAATAAGAACTTGTGTCAGAAAGCACGTACGGTAAGAGGTTCCCCATGCGACGTGCATAAACCTGTTCGTGCACGTTAACCGCAGCTACCGGGCGCGTACCACTGGCCGCTATCTGTTGATCGACCTCCGTTTAAAATCTCCGATTTAAAGTGTCGGGGCCAAAGTCGGAACCGGAGGTGTAATATCAATCGGAAGCTCCCACCGAACCCTACCGGTCGCTAACCCGAACGGCCACGTTTTTGTGAGCTCCGCACTGTTAAAATCAAGTTTGAGGCGATATAGAGGCAGGAACCACGAAACACGCATTAAAAGTTGTGGGCCGACGAGGGCAATCCCATAGTGCTCCTAAAATAAAAATCGGATAAGTGCTGAAGAAATAGTGACATAAAACAGTGAAAAACCTAACCTGGAAAGTGCGGTAAACCAACAAAAATTTGGAAAGTTACGTGCGTCGTCCGAGTAGTCGGCGCGAGCCCTACTTTTTAAATTACATAAAAAACCGTCACCTCAGTGAGTACACGACCCAGAAACTTTGGATTTTTTGGCCCACGTTAAGCCTTGTTTCCATAGCCTTTTCTGGAGCGCGGCGGTTAAAACACATAAAAAACACGGTGAAAAGCGGAACCCTGAGGGGAAACGACTACAGAACGCGAACGGTCGGGACGACATACCAATTTTATTGGACTATAATTAAGACAATCACAGTGAGTACATCCTGTAAAAAACCTGGATTTTTAGCACTAATTTTGGACACAGCGCATGGGATTTTCCGAATGCGGAGAAGAGTTGTGGTGAATTTTCCCGGAATTTGTTCTACCCTGTCCAAAACTCTGGACGAGTTGGCTTATCCAGGTGTGTAAAAGCTTGCGCCACAGTGTCCTTGACAGACTCAGTGAATTTGACATTCTTCCCGTGACGCGCTAAGCAGTTGCTTGCGTTTCCATCCGACCAATAGGTTTTCCGCGAGTTTCCAACACGTGGAAACCTAACTAGGAGACCTGGAAGGCAAAAACTGAGGACCAGACCAGCAGCACGGAGCAGTCAGCAGCCGTCCTAGCGAAATTAGTGTAAATCCTAAGACTGTAATAGCCTAAACAAGGTAATTGCTGTAAACCTGGTTTTTTATCCATTTTTAAATATTTTTCCTTTCCAAATTACCGATAATATTTCCAATTTTGACTAAGATTTGCATAGAGAATATAATAAATTAAACTACAAAATATTTTGCCCCTACAATTTATTTTAACTTAAGCATAAAAAAAAGGAAAAGTTCAAAACATCTTTTCGTTCCCAGGCTCCGTGTTAACTTTGTTTTCCTTGTCATAAATTTTTAGATTCTTAATCGGCCTGGATTTTGGTCTAGGACTGACTTAGCCAGAAAATCAAACTAGATTTAGAGTTTCTGGCACATAATCTAGCTGAATGTAATTTTACAATTTGGAAAGGGGCAAAGGCAAAAAAGCACGATTTCAAGTCTGCATCGTAAATGTTAAAAATTTAAGTAGGTAAAACAAGATGGCAAGGTGTTGACGCACATAAACGAGTTCAAATTGGTGCCTTCTAGAAGCTGGGCGACCATTTGGAATACAAATGGTAATCATTTATTAGTAGAAACCAAAGTTTTCCACTCTTTTTAGCAAGTAGTATTCCATTAGTTAGAAACTACTTTTACCTACTTTAAAATAAACTTTTACTAATTCACCAAAATTATATTTATTATTTTACTAAATTGGCTATAACTCCTAAACGGTTGGGAATTACACTGTCCAAGTTATATATTAATTTAAATACTCACCCCCCCTCTCAGGACCCCAACCCCTCCCCTCAGGACCCCTACCCTCCCGCCCTCCCCTACCCCCCTTTTCCCGAGACCATTAAGGACCCACTAGGAACTGCACCCCCCAACCCCCCAACAAAAAAAAAAAAAAAAAAAAAAAACCCCCGAGCCCTAACTTTGGAACCGGAGGTCATAGACCCACCAAGTTTAGGGTCCCTGTAATCGGGAGGAGAAGACCTACAGATTGGCTCCAAGGGAATTGCCGAAACCCAAGAGTTTTTTCAAGGCTTTTCAAAAATTTTCAAAAAAGTATTTCAAAAAATTTTTTTTTTAAGAATTCTTACTCGTTAATGTTGACATTTTGTACCGCGCCCGATGCAGACTTGAAACCTACAGTCTTTGTTTAATATTAGGACATACAGTAGCACTTTTGTGCTACTGTATCGTTAGGTTAAGACTACAATAGGCATTATATTGTTTATATTAGTTTAATTATAGGACATATAGCAGCATTATTGTGCTGCTATACACTTAGATTAAGACTAGATTATTTTATTAATTGTTTTATTGACTATAGTGACCTCATTCTCGCAGGGAAATTGTTTCTTTTATACACACCGACCGGGATACTTTTTACAATACCCCGTTCACATTTTACACACAATTGGGGTGTCTTTTACAACACCCCTTGTGACACTGACACTATACAAATCCCACAAAACCGTATATAAACTCACTTATAAAATGAGCGGAATGCCTGGAATGCGCACGCCCACAAAGAGGCGGCCCCTTGCAGCTAGCCTGCAAACTAAAAGTCCACAGAAAGCACCCGAGGAGGAAGGACCCTCAACGCAGTGCGTTAGAAGGAGTGTGGGTGAGTGGGAGGCAGGCAAATCCAGAACCATTACCAAAGGCACTCCCCCAAAAATACCAACCAATACACCACCAGTGGTGGCGAAGGTATCATTGTCTTTTGAGGTTAGGAGCCCGCCTGCCCCAAAGAGTAGAGTGGCAGAGGCTAGGATTTGCTCAAACAAAATTAAAGCTTATATCCAAGACAACAAAAAATGACATCAAGGCAGAGGTAAAAGCGCAAGCGGACCGCCTCTACCAGTTGGTGAAGGAATCCGAGCAGGACAAAGGTAGGGAACCCCCAACCAACAAGACATTAATTTATATAGACATTAACATCGAAACTAAGGGTATCCAGGTCCAGGAGGAGCCAAAGGCTGACGAAGCCCCCCATCCGTCCTTAAAGGCTAGAAGTGAGTTCGAGGCAGACTCCCTCAGGAGAGCCCTCGAGGAACATAGCCGTAACCTGGCCGTAAACACGGAAAGGATGGACAGACTGAAAGAGGCCCTACTAGCTAGTCAGCAGCATATGGAGAAGTTCTCCTATGCAAGCGTAGCGGCAAGTCGGCCTGCCATCCAAAACCCAGTTTCAAATACATTGCATTCCATCGTAGTGACGGCCAGGGATGAAAAGAAGACGGGGGAGCAAGTCCTGGACAAAATCAGGCAAGTTGTTAACGCCAAGGAAGGGGGAATAATAGTAGACAAAATCAGAAAAGCAAAAGACAGAAAAGTAATAGTGGGCTGTCGCACAGAAGAAGAAAGGAGAAAACTGAAGGAAAAGATAGGCCAAGCACCAGAGCTGGAAGCACAATACATCCAAAATAAAAATCCACAGGTCATAGTCAAAGACGTGATGCAGTACCTGTCTAATGAGGAGATATTAAAGGCCTTACAAAAACAAAATGGAAATATATTTGAGAACCTAAAGGACGAGCACAGCAAGGTGGAAGTCCTCTACAGAAAACGCGCCAGGAACCCGCACATATGGCATGTAGTGTTGAGGGTCACCGCAGTGGTCTGGAGGCGTATGCTCGAGGTCGGAGCGGTGCATTTGGACCTTCAACGTGTAAGGGTTGAAGATCAGTCCCCGCTCGTTCAATGCTCGCTCTGCCTTGGGTACGGGCATAGCCGACGCCTCTGTACGGAGACCGAAGTGGCGAAGTGCGGCCACTGCGGCGGGCCTCACATGAGGACGGAGTGCGCGGACTGGAGCGCAGGTCTTCCACCGACCTGCTGCAATTGCACACGTGCAAAAATAGGGCAAGTAGAACACCATGCCTTCAGCTCTGAGTGCATGGTAAGAAGAAGATGGGACGCAATAGCCCGATCCACCATAGCATACTGCTAAGGGCGCCCCGGCGACTTCTGTCCAACAACCAACAAGACCATACCGCGTGGCCCAAGCGAATTTACAACGAAAGCAACTGGCTACCACCGAACTCTTTTTAGAGGCCAGTGATCGGAAGATCTCGTGGGCACTGATCCAGGAGCCGTATGTGGGTGGAGCACGAAGTATGAAGAGCTACCGAGGGGCGAGAATCTACCAGTGCGAGGTTGATGGAAGTGGGCGGGTAAAGGCGGCGATCGCCGTCTTTGATCATGACTTGGACGTCATACCCTACCCGAAACTTACCACAAACAATATCGTTGTGGTGGGGATCCGGACCAAAGCCTGGGAAATCGCAGTAGTCTCCTACTACTTCGAGCCAGACCAACCCATAGGGCCATACCTGGACCAGTTGACCCGGATCCAATCGGAAGTGGCCACCGGTAGATTGTTAATAGGTGGCGACGCCAACGCGAAAAGCGTTTGGTGGGGCAGCATCAAAGAAGACCCCAGGGGGGAGGACATGTCCGCCACCCTGGAAGAGTTGGAGCTTCAGGTGCTAAACACTGGTGACGCTCCCACATATGACACGGTCAGAGGTGGTAGAGCGTACAAAAGCCATGTGGACGTCACGGCATGCTCGCTCGGCCTTTTTGACCTGGTGGATGGCTGGCGAGTCGACACAGGAGTAACCTCCTCGGACCACAACACGATTTTCTTTAATATAAATGTAAAAAAAGAAGTAGGGGTTCACATTCAACGAACCACTAGAAAGTACAACACAAGGAAAGCGAATTGGGAAAAATTTAATGAAAAATTGGAGGAACTAAAAACTGTAAATCAGATAAATTTAGATAGTATAAAGGGTATAAATAATAAGAAAAATTTAGAAGAAATGGTAATTAAATATAGTAACATAATAGAGGAAACCTGTAAATACGCTATTCCGGGGGTTACAAATAAAGTAAAACTTACCTGTCCGTGGTGGTCCGAGGAACTCGCTGTGAAGAAGAAAGAGGTTATTAGGAAGAAGAACCACATCCGCAACGCCGCGCCGGTCCGGAGAGCGATGGTCGTCGACGAGTACCTGAAAGCCAAGGAAGAATATGAGATGCAAGCGAAGAATGCCCAAGTCGCCAGTTGGAAGGAGTTTTGCCGGAAGCAGGATCGGGAAGGCGTCTGGGAGGGAATCTACAGGATCATCGGTAGGACCGCCAGACGGCAGGAAGAACTGACCCTATGCTGCGATGGTACATTCCTTAATTCAAGTGAATCGGCCTCCCTACTCGCAGATACGTTCTACCCCAAAGACAGAGTAGACCAGGACAACGCTGACCACAGGCGAATTAGAGAAGCGGCCAGTCGAGTTAATGAATGGGTCCATGATGAACATCGTGACCCCTCATTTACGACGCTGGAGCTGAAGACCGCCGTGGCAGGTTTCAATCCCAAAAAGGCACCAGGAGGGGACGGACTGACGTCTGACATCTGCAGTCGAGCGATCCACCAGGACCCAGAATTGTTCCTTGCCCTCTACAACAAGTGCCTC
Source organism: Orthosia gothica (assembly GCA_949775005.1). Classification (NCBI taxonomy): domain Eukaryota; kingdom Metazoa; phylum Arthropoda; class Insecta; order Lepidoptera; family Noctuidae; genus Orthosia; species Orthosia gothica. The sequence goes on along the minus strand of OX459054.1, from coordinate 17,755,260 downwards.
GAACTAGCACACTTTCCGGAGATCTGGAAAGAAGCTACGGTCGTGGTCCTTAGGAAGCCGGGCAAGGACAACTATCTGACCCCCAAGGCATACCGACCAATCGGTCTGCTGCCTGTTCTAGGGAAGGTCCTGGAGAGGATGGTCGTAGCACGTCTAAAGTGGCAGCTTGTTCCGCGGTTTAGTACCCGCCAGTTTGGCTTTATGCCCCAGAGGAGCACCGAGGACGCCCTCTATACACTAATGGAGCACGTACAGGACAAGTTGAGGCTGAAGAAGCTAATTGTCCTGGTGTCATTGGATATAGAGGGGGCCTTCGATAGCGCTTGGTGGCCAGCTATAAAAGTCAGGCTGGCTGAGGAAAAGTGCCCGGTGAACATCAGGCGGCTGATAGACAGCTATCTCGACAGTAGGAAGGTTAAGGTTCGTTACGCCGGGGAGGAATGTACGAGAGAGACTGACAAGGGCTGTGTTCAAGGGTCAATCGGCGGTCCAATCCTGTGGAATCTCCTTCTCGACCCACTGTTGCAGGAACTGGAGCGGCGTGGGGTCTTCGTGCAGGCGTTCGCGGATGACATCGTCCTGGTCGTGGATGGGGACACGGCGACTGAAGTCTCGAGATCTGCCAATGCAGCCCTCGCCCATGTTCAGGATTGGGGCGTCCGAAATAAGCTGAGGTTTGCACCGCACAAAACCTGTGCGATGACCATAACCAATAAGCTTAAGTACGACACTCCAATACTGAGCATGGCCGGGGTCGACATCGGTATGGTCAAGAAAATGAAGTTGCTGGGTCTAACCATAGACGAGAAGCTCACTTTCAGTGAGCACACCGCGAACGTCTGCAAGAGGGCAGCTGGCATCTACAAACAGCTGTCCCGCGCTGCCAAAGTGAGTTGGGGACTGAACACTGAGATCATACACACTATCTATACGGCAACAATTAAACCCATAGTTACATACGCGGCCGCAGCCTGGGCTCCCGCTACGAAAAAGCTGGGCATACGGAAGAAGCTAGGCGCTGTCCAACGAGGGTTCGTTCAGAAGCTCTGCAAGTCTTACCGTACTGTCTCTTTGAACTCGGCACTGGTACTATCCGGGATACTACCTCTAGATCTGCGCATACAAGAGGCAGCCGCCCTGTATGAAGCAAGGAGAGGGTCATCCCGGTTTGTGCCAGGAGATAGGGATATCGAGAGTATGGTGAGATTTGCAGAAGCCCCTCATCCAGCTAAACAAATACCCCTGGAGTTCATGGGCCTGGCAGACCAACAGTCGCTAGATAGCAACAACGTGCAGACGGTGCGAATATTCACCGACGGCAGCAAGATTGAGGGGAAGGTCGGAGCCGCATTATCCATTTGGGATAATGAGGGCGAAGTCCGGAAACTCAAGCTTAGCCTTGCCGCGTACTGCACAGTCTACCAGGCGGAACTCCTGGCTATTTGCAAGGCGACAGACGTAATCCTCGCGCGGCAAGAGACGAGCTACGGTTTGTACAGTGACTCAATGTCAGCATTGCAGACGCTTGCAAGCCATGGCTCTCTCCATCCCCTGGCAGTTCGTGCGCGCGCCAATTTGGCTAAGGCCTTGGGCCAGAACAAAGCTGTGTCTTTGTTCTGGGTCAAGGCACACGCGGGCCTGCCAGGGAATGAGCGGGCGGACGAGTTGGCAAAGGAGGCAGCGTTGTCGTTACGGAGGAAGCCGGACTACGACCAGTGTCCGGTTTCATTTATCAAGCGACAGATCCGTTTGGAATCGCTTGATGAATGGAATCGAAGATATGTGTCGGGCGAGACTGCCTCTGTGACGAAAATGTTTCTTCCGGATGCCATAGCGGCTTTCCGTATTGTAAAACAGGTGCGGCCCTCAGGTGTTCTCACGCAGGTTTTGACGGGGCACGGTGGGTTCTCTGAATACTTGAATCGCTTCAAGTGTAAGGAGAGTCCATCGTGCGTCTGCGATCCAGGCGTGGCAGAAAGTGTCCAGCACATTATTGTAGAATGCCCGCTATTTATCAGGGAGCGCTACCAACTTGAATGTGAGCTGGACATGAGACTGACGAACGAGAGTATCTGTGGGTTCATGACAAAGAAAAATAGGGAAAAGTTCTTGGCATACTGTGTACATGTGGCCACAAAAGTCATCGCACGAAACCAAAGTTGAAGCGTCGCTATGCTTCACTTGTATTATGATAATATCTGCTTAGAAGCATAGTAGTCGACGCACAAAACTGCGGTGACTAGTATGCTAATATAGTACCTAAATTTGTAGACTGTATAAGATTTTGGATTTTGTGTTGTGACAAACTGTATTTTGTGTTTATCTCCCAAAAAATTGTATTAATAATATCTGTGATAATAGCAATGATTTGAAATCTGTGATAAACCGCATCTTTTATATTTTATTCTGCATAATGATAAGCACTTTGTATATTGTTATTGTATTTTTTAATTACTCTGTGATATATAGCTCCTTTTGTATACTGTATAAGATGATCAGCACTTTTTTGTATATTTATTTTTGTATTTTTAACCCAAACTGAATAAATAAAATGACACATAATTAGATAAATAAAGTGGGATACCCACCCACAGCATGTATGGAGATGAATGTGAGAAAGATACAGTATGAAGAATAAACTTACGAGAGGCACGAAAGAAGGAATTTGTATGCACGAGTTTGAGCAGAATAGGCGCCATTATGTGGCGGGGATTAGTATTAACAAAAAAAAAAAAAAAAAAAAAAAAAAAAAAAAAAAAAAAAAAATCGGAAGCTCCGACTTATCGGAGTCGGAATCCTCCGTAACTTACCTAGTACCCAGCTAACTGCGGCACGGAAACCGCGGCCTTATGCTAACTATACGAACTTTAGAACATGAATAAGTTCCTAAGTAGGAATTTACCTTGTAATCTGTATGCGAAGGTGAGTTTCTTAAGTTTCTTTGTAATGGAAAACCAATTTGGTTGAATATTGGTAGGCAGATTATTTAAAGCTCGGATAAGACTTTTGTAGACAGTAAAATAGTTATTTAGGTAATTTTAAATATCTATAATTCGGTAATTGTCACTCTTCTGTGAGTGAGACCGGCTAGCGGTCTTCTGTCATGAGTCTCGGGTCGCGGTTTCACCCGCAAAGTCACTCTCATAAGGTGACAACACTACTGCCACTGTTTAACTGCTAAACATTACTGCCACAAAACCACACTTCCGTTTTTACCATTAATCTACAGACCCCTAAAAGCCAGGTAAAAAGAAATACACTACCGGTAAAACCGGGCAATATCGCTTGAAGTCACAAATGAAATAGCCTGTTCCGTTTAAAGAGCTGTAGCCAACACAATGGTTTCCAATCTCATACGCTGAATGAAGGGAGTAAGGTTTCTTTCAGTTACGACTAGGGTGTACAGAATGGGTGACAAAAGGGGCGAAGAACGGGTATTGTTAATGGTCGATTTTTGTAGCAAATGTTTGCTGTTCGGTTTATAGTTTAGGTGAGCTTAAATATCGTTTGATGGCTGTCGGTAAAGGATTTATTATATTTCCAACTACCTTTTCCTGTAGCTTCTATTACGTTACCTATCTAGTAGTCTAAGTACGAGTTTTGTCTCGCGCTGGATCGCGTTAACGTTAACGTCAATTTGTATTGAAACTGAATAAGCGCCGTCTAGTGACAGTAAAAAGAAACCTCTTTTTAGTATACAAATTAACATAAGAGAAGAAACACGTAATAAGCATACACATTTTGCGCGATTATAAGAGACTATAACTAGAGAGTACAATGCCGGGATTCCAAACGATTGATTCCAAGAAAGAATCCAAGGATTGGATTACACTACCTAAGAGACTCGGCTGTTGTGTAACTCTCTATATAAATGATGTAAGTAGAAAATAATAATAAACCTTTAAAATCGTGACAATTTATGAAGTCGGATTTGACAGATATAAAAATACGTTATTTAAGTTAAATTTGATGTTTATCAGTGATACTCGTATAGGTAACATAGTTATAAAATAGGATTATCAATTTAATTTTTCTTAGACGTTCATACAAAGTTATCGCAGCATGTAAAATCAGAAACGTCATTGAACTTTTTAGATTATCACGATTATACTTATTATTTAGTGAAATAAGTGCACTATTTTTTATCTCCTAATGGTTTATGCTGATGCCCGATTTCACTAAAAATAGGCGAAAGCTAAAAAACTAAATATTTTTGCGAGTGCCAAACAGTGCGTTTTTATTTGCGTTTTACATTTTGGTGTCGGTTACTGAAAACTGACATGAGCATCTAACAAGTTCCTTGAATTTTATTAGATTCAAAAAGAGTTACTGAAAACTGACATAAGTATCTAACAAGTTCCTTGAATTTTACCAGAGGCTAAAAACTGGTACTGAAAACTGAAAGTATCTAACAAGTTCCCTGAATTTTATCAGATTCAAAAACAGTTACTGAAATCTGACATAAGTATCTAACAAACTCCTTGAATTTTACCAGAGGCTAAAAACTATTACTGAAAACTGACGTAAGTATCTAACAAGTTTCTTGAATTTTACCAGAGGCTGAAAAATCTTATTGAAAACTGACGTAAGCATCTAACAAGTTCCTTGAATATTATCAGATTCTAAAAACTGTTACTGAAAACTGACATAAGTGTCTAACAAGTTCCTTGATTTTTTCCTGAAGCTAAAAACTGTTACTGAAAACTTACATAAGTATCCAACAAGTTCCTTGAATAAAACTAGAAGCTTAAAACTGTTCCTGAAAACTGACATAAGTATCTAATAAATTTCTTGATTTTTATTTTTTTTTTGTTGTGGCACATAGATAAATTCTATAGTAAAGTACCTATAACGCCAGAATAGATTACCCGAATACCATGAAACTTGAATATAACCGGAGAAATGAGAGTGTATCAAGGTGAACTGTACATATCTGCGTACCCCTTTAGAGCGTATTGGCGTGATTTTATGTTTATATAAACAATATATAGACTTGCAATGTGCTGCATTACAAGTCTGTTCATTGTTTATATCCCTAGGATTTGCTGTCATTTATTGAAGAGTTCTGTCGTATATACCCGAAGCTCTTAGTCAGATCTTCACCAAATTTAAATGGGAATAAACACATTCATACAAAAATAAATGTTCAAAATCCGTCCACAATTAACAAAAAAGCGGTTAAAATAAATACAAAATAAAAGTCGAACAAAGAACCTCCTCCTTTTTGGAAAGTAAATTGAAAACTAATCGATACATTATTAGGTCAGCAGTAAGATGTTTTCTTTCAAGCAATCTCACTTAGGACTTACATAACTTGGAGTTTCATGTTATTGTGTTAGTGAGACAGTTCAGCGTTCTGGGACATCTTGAGGGTTTGAAACCTCAGGTGTGGAACACAACTTTTTATTTGTTTGCATCTACCTGTGCTACTAACTATTTCAAACTAGTTGGCATGGTGATTCAATCTTATAAGCCTAACGCAGTCCACAGCTGGACGTAAATGCAACGTCGTATTTCTTATAAACAATTTAAGATTTAGCAGATCGTCCCGTGGAGACAATCTGTCGCACTAATGTTCGTCAAGCTGATGTGTTTTCGCACCTTTGATGGTCGACATATCACCCTAACATTTATTGTGTTGTGTTGTGTTGCTTGTCGCAACTCTGATACGGAGTCGAAAGAAAATTATATTTTATCTTAATTGCAAAGTAGATTTAATCTTGAAGAGGAATACACACCTAATCACCGTAGATTCCGTCACGCCACCGCCGCCGGTAGCAACTAAAGACGTCATTAGGTACCTATTAATAAATATTCGTGCCCGCGAGAACGAATATGCACAAGTTTCGATTATCATAAGTGTTAAGTTAGCATAGCTATAGGAATAGATGCGCGATTTGTGTGTCGTGCGCGTACGCGACACATGTCTGATCTTGTTATCGAAGGCCGTGTCTTATTTCACAATAGGCAAGCCACTTTGTGACTAGCTTCTGCCCGCGCTTCACCGTGTGAAATTTTATGTGTATTACTATCCCGAGAAAGCATTATACTGGGATGAAAATTATGTCAATTCCATCTAGATCTGTTAAGCCATTTTGGCGTGATTGAGCAACAAACATCCAAACTTGCACATTTATTTGACTGACCCGAGTTGATTTTCTGCTGAAATTCTCTTTTAAATCACAAGCACACACAATATAGATTTAGAATAATTTACAATAAAAACGTTTATTTCGAGCGAATATTAGTTGGATAGTCATGGTCCAAAGTCTTAATTGCTAGGGTAATTTCTATGAATCAATACTGACACTCATTGACGTGTTTGGTTTGAATGGAAAGATTTGACTGTGTCGTCTCTAGCACCAGTGGAAATACATGGGCAAATAATTACAACAAAGCGAATGAAATTTCACAAGAAGGGAAAACGCCTGACTAAAAAATCTCCGAGGCACATCTACCACAAGTGCCTTTTTCATTTTCCCAATTTCAGCACGGATCACTAAACGCACAAAACAATCTTGAAGCCATTCAGTTAAAGTTTTAAGGTTAAGTACGTCAATCTTACACTCGATTGCGAATCTTTTGTTGTCAAAACCAACGGAAATCATTAAACTTTATTTAACAGGGTACTTCGAACTTAGTTAATTTGATTTCAGGTTTTTTTTGGAATATTTGTTTGAATATTTCGCTTGTAGTTAATGCGAAATTAGTTGGATAAAGAAAAGCCTTCAGTGGGTTTCTCAGATTGGATATGAATTGCTCAATTACTGAAGTTTTATGGCGAATTAAAATATTTTAAATCAAATCTAATAATTTATTTGAAAATATGACTGTGTAGATAGATTGTACACTATTTCTAATGTTACCTTAACCGCCATGTTAAAATAACATTAAAATTAGAGTTTTCATAGGGCGTATTTCCTGGTATATGGTGATGCGGATTTATACGAATCATCCCGAAAAGTGGCGACAAACCCCCGGACGACCCGAAGTCGTACCGGCCCATAACATTACTTCCATCTTTGGAAAAACTCCTGGAGCGCCTTATCGTTCCACGTTTGCTACCAGACAGACCAATATTTCATAATAATCAATTCGGTTTCACTATTGGAAAATCCGTAGACGTGGCCCCTTATTGTTAGGAAAATTGTTAACACATCTGAACATAAGTACGTAAGTGGGATTTTTCTAGATATTTATGGGGCTTTTGATAACGCATGGTGGCCAATGCTATTACTTAAAATGAAAACTCAAGGCTGTTGTAAAAATATATACAATTTAGTTTACTCGTACTTTTTAAATGGTTCCGCGAAACTCAAACTCGGCCATCATTCCATGTATCTCACCATGGGATGTCCTCAGGGTTCGGTTATTGGTCCGCCTTTATGGAATTTTGGTGATTTCCTCGCGGTTCCGCTTCTAAGCGGCTGTTCATTAACCGGTTACGCGGACAACGGTCTTCTGCTCATTCAATCAAGTACTCGAGCTGGACTCGATAACTTGGCTGACATTTACCTACGATGGGGCGGTCGAAACCGCCTGTCCTTTGCTCCGCACAAAACTTTACAACACATTTTGGAAGGTAATCTTACATCGTGTCCTAATATTAAATTTAATAACGTTCCGGTAAAAAGGAAGCAGTCCGTGTGCTATCTTGGTCTAGTGTTAGAGAAGAATTTTTCTTTTGTAGATCATATTAAAATAATCGGGGAAAAAGCAAAAAATAACTTCTATGCCTTAGCGAAGATATCTAAATCTACATGGGGTCTCTCTTTTTTGACTTTAAGGATTATTTAAGGGGCTACTTACTTGGGTTGTATCCGCTATGAGGCGCCTGTTTGGGCTGATAGTGCCACTATAGGGGCGGTACGACGTAAATTACTTAAGAGTCAGCGTTTGGATTTGATATTCTTATGCAAAGCATACAGGTAGTACTGAGGCCTTACCGGTACTTGCTGGCGTACTTCCGGTCGACCTTGAAGGGCAGCGACTTGCTGCAATGTACTATTCCGCACAAGAGACCATGGACGTGGACTTTTCAACGCGGAGTGACCGTAAGAAAATCTCTAATTATTTAAAGAACATATTGACGTCTGGGAGGAACAGTCAGGTCCGTTGGTGTCAGTCGTTACGGGTAGTCAGAAGCTTGAGATCTGGCACCAGTCTTGCCAAGGGGTACCGTGTTACCCAGTTCCTGGGTTGGGGAGGTCAGAAAGGCAGTCGCTCCATCATGTAATACACTGGTATTCAGCTGAATCTGGTAAGATTGGAAGCTGATCCCAATATAGTTGGGAAAAAGGCTAGGCAGATTGATTGATTGACGTCTGGGAGGAACTTTTAGCCGAATTGCAATGTAGGTGGGATAATTCCATCAAGGGCCGACAACTCCACCAATTCTTTCCATCCGTTCGCGTGCCGCTGGCCAGGACGCGGTTGGAGATGGATCACTGTGTTGCCCAATTTCTCACAGGGCATGGTAACTTTAAAAGAAAATAATTTTCCTTCAAGCTTGTTGCCTCGCCTTTATGTCAGTGTTCTACATCTGACTGCGAATATGTACAATCTGCACATCACAGATGATGATAAGATATATATCATAAGATGATGTACAGACTGTATCAGGAGCTGTTTACTATACGGACCTTGTGGAAACTAGAAGCGTTTTTGCCATACCTATTATTGGAATCAAATTCACACACTTTCACAAATTCTCACATTGTTAATTTTTATCCGTGGTGCTAGGCAACTGGGCTTATTCCATTTGTAAGCCACCCTTTGTGCCTATTGGTCTTGTTTGTTCTGTATCCTGCTTGATATGAACAGAAGTGGCAATTTGTATTATAGAAGTACACAAAAAAAATACCTCATTTTAAAGTTTATGAATGAAGAAGATAGAAGTAGAGTATTGTACGTTGTCATTGTTGTATTAGTAGTATTATCGTTACGCAGCTTGAATGCGAAAGCATACACCATGTATACAAGTCAGATACATCTGTCCCTTACTCGATATCAAAATAACCTTACTCTAAGAGCTTGTGGTCACCACCCTGAACATACACACACAGCATGTGCTGACTTCCTCATTCTGTGTAAATAAAATCAGAGTTAAGTGATAAATATCTGACTCAAATTACGTAAAAATCCGAGTAATATGTTTCTCTATTTATCGAATCCTATTGTAAAACCATAATAATGTAATTTTTATTTTTGTCCACATTTTGAGCTGAGGCTCTTACATAGTTTGACTGCTCAAGCATACACCTAAACATACTTATAACATAATGAGTTAACATCCTCAATCTGTTCAAACAAAATATGATAGTCTTTAATTTAAAATTTGTGCTATTTATTTTGGTACAACAAATTCTTTGCCAATTAAGACAAAGTTCAAATTCTATTGCAACCCATATTTTTTATGCTTTCTGATAGAAATGGTGAATTAAAAATCAACTTAAAATAAACAACGCTAAAGTAAATAAATACTTGAGTTTGGTGGCGCTGGCTTCAAATTATCAAACCTTATTATAAATTCTGTATTATATCCTCCATTTATTTCTTGTCATAGTGTAGAAGAGACAAACAGCATAATAATATATAAATAATAATAAACCGCATTAATTCCATAATCTACAAAATCCATACTACCCTCAATTTTCAATATACCTTAATCATACCTTACGACACTACCGGGAAGAGAAAGGACACCTTATTTTTAGCAGGGGACGCCGCGTAAAATAGTGATGGTATAATATAATGTTTTATTCACACTTGTGCTATAAACGAAATAATAAATGATCCTCGTGTCTTTTTAGGGTTCCGTAGCCAAATGGCAAAATACGGAACCCTTATAGATTCGTCATGTCTGTCTGTCTGTCTGTCTGTCTGTCCGTCCGTATGTCACAGCCACTTTTCTCCGAAACTATATGAAATATGCTATTGAAACTTTGTAAGTAGATGTATTCTGTGAACCGCAATAAGATTTTCACACAGAAATAGAAAAAAAACAATAAATTTTGGGGGCTCCCATACTTGAAACTGAAACTAAAAATATTTTTTTTCATCAAACCCAATACGTGTGGGGTATCTATGAATAGGTCTTCAAAAATGATATTGAGGTTTTTTAATATCATTTTTTTCTAAACAGAATAGTTTGCGCGAGAGACACTTCCAAAGTGGTAAAATGTGTGTCCCCCACCCTGTAACTTCTAAAATAAGAGAATGATAAAACTAAAAAAAAAATATTATGTACAATACCATGAAAACTTCCAACGAAAATTGGTTTGAACGAGATCTAGTACGTAGTTTTTTTTTAATACGTCATAAACGTAAACCGCAATTTACCAAGTACGGAACCCTTCGTGCGCGAGTCCGACTCGCACTTGGCCGGTTTTTTAGTGTGTTCTGCAAATAAAATATGATGGAAGGAATGGAGGAAGCCGTGTTAAAGGTGGCATGGGCCCTTTAAAAACTGTAATTTGTTAGAATGTTTACAAACATGTATTTTTTTTAAATGTAAGCACACTTTACTTATTAGAAAATAAACTATTATAACAAAATGCAAAACTAGTCTTGTTTTTAGTAAGTAAGAAGAAAGTTCGCAAAGATCCAATAATTTTTCTGTGAGGACTCGGTACCTGCGATACAAAATACACAGCATTTATTAACTTTATTTTATGTTAGGTATTCGAAACAGAGATGATGTCTGATGAGTCGCTCTTTTCAACAAGCTTAGGTGGAAACTTGGAACCACCAAAACTGCGAGTGCACGAACAAGGAAGGCGAAGAAATCCTTTTGGTGAGCATCGCATCCCTCACTACGCATCCTCGTACATTCCTGGCGGAATGCACCCTTATGATTCCCGCAGACAAGACTGACGAGACAATGCGACAATGACTTATATAGATTTTTTCTATCTGTAGATCAATTTCAGAAAAATTATAGTAATTTTTGACCCATTTAAAATGGACAAATAATCAATAAAATTTAAAAAACCCGACTCATTTTTATTTCATGCTACGTAGACACGCTTCGATTGACCATTATTTGTCGAACACGTAACTATGACATAAAAATATTCTGAACCAAACAGTAAAAAAGCCCATAACTTGAGAATGGCTGAACCGGTTTTCATCAAACATAGATAGACCCCTCTCGTTCAAACAAAAAAAAAACAATAAAATACGGGTCATCTGTTTAGGAGCTTGATACCACCACAGATAGATACACAAATACATAAATACACAAACACACAGGTACACACGTCAAACTTATAACACCCCTCTATTTCGGCCTGGGTTAATAATTATACTATGAAATCGCAACATAGCAGTGTGCCGTTGCACCTGTCTGCGCTAGCCCTAACATACTGCTATAAGACATGAAAGATAGAAAAAAATTCGAAGTACAACTAAATTCGTAATATGTTCTAAAAATATCATACAATTTCATCCAGGCTTGGTTTTGTTACCGAGACGGAAAGCGTACCTATACAAGTAGAAGATTAAATTCTCCGACGTTTTCTTGAATGGGTGACGTGTACACAGTACAGCTGTGTTATTACTTCTTATTTCTTGTTCCGAAGCAGTACCCACGCTTTTCAGTCAGTGCGCGTTTTGTACACGTTTAAGGTTATGCATTGAAATCAGTAACAGTAATGCAGATGGCTTATGTTTTGTAGGGAAATAAAACGCGTTTCGAAAATAATCTGTTTTACAAGTTTTATATTATTATCTTGCTTTCGTATTTGTACCGGCAACTGGTACTCCATTTTCCAAGCACTTCTTGACAACCGATTATGCTGAAACTTAGCGTTCTTATGTAACTTTGGCAATATTAATAAATATGGTATATGCTGGTCTCATTATGGAGTCGGAAGGTGGCCATAGGCATTTAGGATCTTTCAGTTTAAAAAGCTCGTTTTAAAATTATTTTAGTTAATACTTATTGCTTTTTGATTTTAATACGTTTAGGTACTGCTGACTAATTTCTGATCCGAGATTCCTCTTTATGAGGCAGTTACGCAACATTCATGGTACATAAGTAGGGTAGGGTAGGCAGGTAGCCAGTTCACAGAAGCGAAGCTTCGTGGAACAGCTAGTTAAATCATAAAATTAAAAGTAAATAAAATTGCCTAATATTTTTTAAACTATGGCTTCCAGTCTAACCTGATGCATAACAGTATTTGACATAGAGCGACTGCCTTTCTGAACCCAATAACTGTTTAACACGATACGGCTTGGCAAGACTGCCATGGTTTCAGATTTTTTTACTACAAGTAATGTCAGCCGGGTATATATATACTGGATATGGATGTGGATGGATGGAGAGGGAGGGGACGGCCAAAGAAAAGATAGATGGACTGTGTGAGGAGTGATATGAAAGAAAAGGGCGTCAGTGATGGAGTGACTGGGGACAGGATGGTATGGAAGAATAAAACGTGTTGCGTTAACATGGGACAAGGGCAGGAAGATGATGACGTAATGTCAGCCGGATCCAAACGCTTAAAATGCTTACAAACGGCTAAATGTTACGGCATATAGTGGTCATGGCTGAGACCATGAAGAACCTCAGTACAATGCTCGATCACCTTAGTAGGCTTCCGAAAGAATGGGTTTTAGGATGAACATGGATAAAACCAAGGCGATGTTGAATGCCCATGTTAAACCCACTCCTATCCAGGCTGGAGACTCTACACTCGAAGTTGTTGTTTTATTACTACTACATAATTATCAAATATTTAATAAACATACTTATTTAATAAATTAAATAAATCAAAAATAAATAAATAATACTATTCAAGTATCAAGATCAGCTGTGTCGTACTAAATGGGTTGCTATCTGAGCGATATAACTGCTCAGGCCTCGGGCATTAAGTCCGCTTATACACGTTTATGTTGCCTGAAGTTTTAATAAATAAATAATATTTTACGGACTTCTTCGGCCCATGGAAAGGACAAACTATCTCTAAGGAAGTCATAAGCAAAACACAAAATAAATTGATTTTTCCATACAAAATTGACATCAGCTGACCAAATTGTGTATGGGAAATACAATTTTATTGTTGAAAAATGTTCACTTATAGGAGCAGAAGAATTCTTTAAAATATGATCATACCTTGCCTTTACACAATGCTATAGTCATATTAATAAATGCTATACAGGGGAATAGCATTTATTAATATGACTTTAGTCAAGCTCTTAACCAGATCAATTAGGTGGAAATAAAATGATTTAAGATCCTTTTGAGCTTGTCCGGAACTTCGAAACGTGACTCTTGATTTCGAACCAATACAGCTCGCTGTTCACAAATCCTTCTAAGACCTTAAATTATTCAGTGCGTTCCAAAATCCAGTCCTAACGAGCTAGACATAAGGTTTAAATTGACTTACCATCTAGAAAGTTAGGCCGCGGCGTGTGTTGAACATCCGTAATTGAAGGAACATGATAGGATATTGGGGTCTGTGTACGGAATCCTAATGACTCATTCGAGATCCTCTTTATATCTTCACGATCTACCTTTCCCTTAATCTCAACACTATCTTGTGTCTCATAAGTTTTACTGACAACATCAATTTTTGATTTGTTCTTAGTAATTTTAACTATCTTAGAGAAATTATTGAAGATTTTGGTTCTTGTGACATCGTCTACTCGAAGTTTCTCCTTTGAATTGTTTTCTTGACCACTTTTGTCGAGGTCGTTTTCTAATTCAAGTTCTATTTGGTATTCTTCTTCTATTTCAGTTTTATTTTCTATGGCTGTTTCTTCTGTAGTGTAATTATTTTTTCTTCTAAATCTATCTATCAGTGTTTGGTAGTTTTTGCTACTTACTGTATTAATAAGCTCGTTTTCACTATTTTTGTTTGTTTTTGTATATTCTTCTACTTTAGTATAATTAGGATTAATTTCGTTTGTGATATATTTTTTTTGTTTGTGAGGTTTGCGGGAATCATTTGTGTGTTTGCTATTGGCAGTAGTAGGAAGGAGAGGGAGAGGACAGTAGTGAGTATGTTCAGGGTTGGATCGTAGGGGGGTGAGCAGAGGTGTAGGGGCGAGGCGGGACGTAGTTGACGCGTCATGCCAGGCCGGCGTCAACGCCGAATATCCTGTGGAAGAAACACAGTATTATTAACAATGCAGTAATCGGAGCAGGTGGCGTGCAGTAGTAGCACAGGGTCGGTTAATGGAGCGATACTATACGCTTCAACTTTGCTATCAAGGTCTGTATTCCGTAATACCAAACAAGACTAGATGTATTTTTAAATCATAGATGTATCGTTGTCCAGTTTATTTTCCTACACCGACCATTACTCATAATAGTAAAAGAACTTCTTAGCATAAGAGAGATTCAAGTATCTGTCTTTTGCTAAGGTATGTAGTACCTATAAAATATGTAGAATGTAAACAACGTTATGTGTTAAATGACGCAAAAATTATTACAATAAACCAGGTCCAAAACTAATAACTGACTCCCAGTCTTACAACATATTAGAATATTTTGAACATAAAATATTTTCGTAACATGATTTAGAAAAAAAATGGTTCAAAGTTTAGGCACTACTTTTCATGACCTAATTTTATATTGGGAGAAGCAAAAGTAAATTAACGATAGTTCTGATATTCTTATAAACAATAGTAATTGTTTTGAAGTGCTTTGTCGTTTAGACTTTACGAAGTTTAGAAGTTTTAGTAAGTTATTTTCTTTAAGACATTTCAAGGTGAAGGAAAAATATTGAACAGTGTAAGTTTCCATAATGGTCTCACTTATAATAAACTAGCTGACCCACGCAACTTCTTCGTCTGCGTCACCTTAAAGAGATATTTGCGTAACTTAAACCGTTTACGCAGCGCACGCAACGGAAGCTCTTAAAAAGGAATAATTTTATATATCGTTTATTTATAACATAAGGCACATTTTACAATAAAATATCTTAAACATATAAAAGAAGACAGTTTCTTATTTGCCTGAACTAGGTTGAACCTGTGTTTGCCCGTTTTTGCAACATTTTTCGTTTATGCTCCGCTCCTATTTGTCGTAGCGTGATGTTATATAGCCTAAAACCTTTCTCGATAAATGGACTATCCAACACAAAAAGAATTTTTCAATTCCAACCAGTAGTGTCTAAGATAAGGACTACATTTTGACATCACTGGCTCTGGTGAAGGAAAGTATAGTATCAAACCTTCATCCACGGCAAAATTATTGAACAAAAACCCTGTTTATACAACATATGCAACATTAATGGATTGTGTAGCTTTAACGCTGGACCATTAAGTAAGTACTTATCCCAAACATAATCTCACAACCTTACTGCGAGATCGTGTCAAGAGCTAAGATTGAAAACCCATTAAGCGTGATTTAGCAAGGGCCTTAAATGTTCTTTATATAAAGTGCATTTTATATTGTGTTCCAACAATAAATTGTGCTTAAAACTTATAATTTACTTGGGCACAGTAAGTAAAGAATCCCATTATAAAATTGTGTAAAGGTCAATTTATCTTAAATATTGTTATTTTTATATTAACAAAACTCTCGAAAAAATCAGACAAGAATTCTCTCTCGCCGTGAGCTCTCGACACAAAAGCTTAAATCAAGCGCTGGGAATTCAGTAAAAAATCTATTCAGGGTCTATTAATCAAATATGAGCCTTCAGCGTTCGCTGAAAAGGTTTAATTTTATTCAGATGACATACTGAAAGCCTTGCAAATGATTGGTACTTTTGTCAGCAACGAATAGAACACAGTTAATTGTGATTGAGATGACAATGGACCAAACTTGATTTCAGATTGGAAGAGATTTTTAAAAGGGAAGAATAGAAGAAAGAGGTGCTTAGTAATCTTGTACTTTATATAAGGTTTCTTTTTGTATTGCCATTTTTTGTGTTATTAAAACTACCTTAGTTTATTATTCTACTACGAGTGTAAATAAAACCCTTAAAAGCGATCTTCAAAGACCCATTGCCTTGACCTTTGCATGTTATTTAAGCGAACCGTCTTTTAAGAGAATTTAAAAAGGATTTCCTAAGTAAATTGCCAACCCTATTTATCCTCATCTATACTAATATTATAAAGCTGAAGAGTTTATTTTTTTGTTTGAACGCGCTAATCTAAGGAACTACTGGTTGGAATTGAAAAAATAGTTTTGTGTTAATGTTTTGTGTTAGTACATTTATCGAGAAAGGCTACATAACATCACGCTACAACCAATAGTAGCAGAGCATAAATGAAAAATGTTGCAAAAACGGGAGAAATTATTCCTTTTTGAGAGCTTCCGTTGCGTGCGCTGTAAGCGGTTAAAGTAACGCAACATTCATGTATGTAGGGTAGGTAGGGTAGGGTAGGTAGGTAGGTAGCTAGTTGGCAGGAGCGAAGCCGCGTAGGACAGCTAGTTATAATATATATTAAGTATTAGCTTCTGCCAGCGGCTTCGCTCGCGTGAATGTCGAAAATTGTCCTTCTTCTTCTTAGCTTGTCGATGGCAAACACTATTTTTAGTTAAATGCCTTGCCTAGCCCAGAATTCAGCTACGGCAACGCCCTCCGCTGACGCAGTCATAAGGTCCTCACGTGAACAGACAACCGGACATGCGGCATTGTCCTAAGAGTTAAACATATTCCTAGGGTTAAAACTATGCTAAGTGCTATTCCTAACAATCTATCACTGTGCCAAATATCATCCGGATCTGGATGAAATTTGGCACAGAGATAGATGGAGGATGGAATATTACTGTCGGTACTGTGTACCTTGCCCCAGATAAGGCATCATGCATGGAAAGTCAAGCTAACATAACATGAAAGTGTTACTTTTTGGCACACATGTCGCGTGTAGTTTATTTGTAAATTTGTGACAACTAAACTTGGAGCGGGAAGTTAAAGTACGCACGAAAAAAATACGTTATTTTGTCTCTCTTTTCGGTTGGGTTGCGGTGTTTTTTAAAAGATTTCTTAATCCACCTTTGCGGTGATAAATCCCCGGTAACCCTACACCCGTCCAGCAGCGGAACTGTTTTTAAACAAACGTACACTCAGATAGATGCTCTCGTAGATTCGTCCAATAATATATTATGTCGGATTTAATCGTCTTGTTTCGCACCTTGTTAATTATTCGGGAGAACGGGGGAATTGGAGGAATCACATGTTATGATGTGTGCTCATCCTTAGGTACGATTGGGCGTTAAATTCCCCTTCGGTAAATTATTCGATATAGGGTGGAATTCGATTTAATGCGGTTATTTTAGATTTTCGAATTTAATTTCGATGTATTTTGATTATTTCGTAATCTGTTTTGAGAGGAAAATATTAGTTGGTTAAATTGATTCCTGGCGCGTTTTTCTTGCTAGATTTGACACATTTTTAGTAGGAAAATCTTCTGAAAAACAAAGTAACTTCCAACGATCTGTGTTTGATTGTATTACTAACTATGCAGTGATAAAATGAATGACCGAAAAATTAATACAAAATTAACCGAAAAACATTTTGTATTTAACAAACAAATACGAGCTTATTCAAATTACAATTCTAAAAAAAAATCTCTACATTGAAATACTAAACTAAATTTTCAAAAAATATACCAAGCTTCTGAAAAATCAGGGATCCGTTTGCGTAAAATTAAGCCTTAAATTGCTAGTTTTTGTTAGAGTCAAGTGTACCCCTCCCTGCCCGCTAAATTGATGATTTGGGCAATGTAAAAAATTAACATATCACGAAATTAAAAGGAAATCTATCACAGCTAAGTAGGCTTTACAAGTTTACGAGTGATAGTCGATAACTTATAAAATGTAAAAAGTTTGTATGAATTTCATTGGAAAATTACTTTTATAACGTTGTTAGGTGTGTAAAACAGGTAGTAAATATTAGTTTTTGAACCATGTAAAATTTTCATGAAACGACAAAAAGCCCTCTTCATGATCCGCATTCTTGTACAACTACGAAACCCTATTACTGCGCGTGGCGCGACACGTACAACAAACTTTATAAAACACTTTATAACCTTGAACTCTGGATACCAGTTTTAGTTTAAAAACACGTATTTGTGATCGCTATTTAATAATGTCGCTAATGTCCACAAAAATAGTATTAATTTGGCATTAATGGTGCAAAGTTATAACTTGTGACTCGTTTCTCACTACAGCGAGGAACCTGACGTTATGGAATCAGACACGAAACCCAAATTCATGCAGTTATGGCCGCAATGGCTTGCTGCTTCGGAAGGTGAGCGAACAATTTTTTAAATTTTCATCCCACACTAAGAATTTCTTTCTGTATCGTGGGTGCGTTTACAAACATATAAACTCACATACACAACACCCAGAGCCGGAACAACTGTCTGTAGGTCATACAAATATTTGTTCCGTGCGGACATAGAATCCCCGCGACACGCAGCGCAGCAGTCAATCGCTCAACCACTGCGCCAATCATGCGCCCATTTGTGTTATACTAGCTTTCCCCGCGGTTTCGCTCTCGTGACCGACCCCACAGGAACCGTTTCAGGATAAAAAAATATATACCACTCAGGAATAATGTTAGCTTTCTACTGGTGAAAGAATTTTCTAAATTACAAACAAAATTACAAACAATCAAATATTTCATGTTTATAATATTACTAGCTGTCCCCCGCAGCTTCGCTCCCGTCAACTGACTACCTACCTACCAACCTCCCTACATACCTACCTACCCTACATACCTACCTACCTTACTATAGACATAGATGACGCGATTTTATGTACTTCGCGTGTCAAAACGAAGTAAAATTACTATCAATGATTTATTTATTTATTTAATAATTCATGTAATCATCATCATCATTCATGTGATCGTACTTTTAGCTTTGCATTTAGTATTATCGGCACCGGAAATCCACTGAAATCAAGAAAGATGCCTAATTATGCCATATTGAGCTGTAAAAACTGTATGGAAAAAATTGGCTGAGGCATTGGAAATGTTTTATTTCATTAGTAAGGCAGGGTTCCCACTAAGCCGGACCGGCAGATCTGCCGGAAGGGCTAGTGGCTGTACAATTTATATGAAGCTATTCACATTATCCCGGGTCCGGCATTTTTGCCGAGCCTGGCATTTTTACCGAGCGTTTTGTCACTACGAATTGCCGGTAGAACGACCGGGCCTGGAGTAATGTGAACGAGTTTGTGCCGGTATCTGTCCCCCGCTCGCCCCGCCCGTGTTCCAGTCACGTCATTCGGCTCGCATTTTCTGGTAAAAGTAGACGTCTAGCATGGATATTCAAGCAGAAACTTTAATTACGCTTGTCCAAGAGAGACCTGTTCTGTGGGATAAGACCGAAGACGTCAAATATTCCAAGTGAAAAATTTTCCCGTAGCATAGGGTGTACCCAATGTTTTCTTTTAATTTGCCTTCTATTAAGATACCACCACAACACAACAATTTCGTCGTCCATTGTGCGCGCAGGTCCAAATTCAACTGAGGTAAGTACTTGACTGTCTGAATTTCTTCCGGGATCCGATGTAATGTGAACACTCTGTCCGGTGTCCGGTTTCCGGCAGATCTGCCGGTCCGGCGTAGTGGGAACCCTGCCTAGTAAATTTGTTTTTAAATTGTGTGTGAAAAAGTGGCACGGTTGGTTTTCATACAGATGGAGGGACTTGAGTTATCTATAGTTAGATTTATGTCTGTGTAACCCTACCACTTTTTTTTTGTTTGAAATATCACCCAATGACTTCTCCCGCTCTGCGTGAAATGGCAGGGCGTGTCAGACTTTTACGGACTAAAACGCACACGTGTTCCTTCAGTTGCCTAAGCCAGGGCCGCGGTAACTCTTTTTCAAATTTATCCGCGACCCAGACCGGCATCGGCCCTAGCGGACCCCGTCAGTTTTTGCTGACATCTCTTAGAGGCGCTCGTGGAACACCACGTGCCGTAGACAAGGGCTTGGGCCTTATCGGCCGGTGAGCTACCCATTACTCACCGTCCGTAAGCCCGCGTCTACGGTGGCCGGGCATCGGTTTGCGACTCCCGATGCCCAGGGCGAGTCCTGCCGTGGCTTGGGGCGTGAGGGCGTTCTGTTTTGCGTATCCCTCACACATTCCGTCTCCTCTATTGCGAGTATTACTGCTTCGCAGAAAGAGGTGACAGCTGCCCATGTTCTCTCACCTCGTACCCTGGCCTGAACCGCTGAAGTCGCCACCGCTGATCGTCTCCACGAGTTCACGGAGTTGCTCCGCCCAAGCGGGGCAGGCCTCCACCGTATGCTCTACTTCACGTATGCTGTTCTCCGCGCGATCCACCCAATGGTGACACCCGGGTGTTTCCACCCGCCTACCTACCCTACCCTACATACATGATTGTTGTATATAGCCTAGACATCTATAAATGGTCTAATCAATACAAACATATTTTTTCATATCTGACTGGTAGTTCTAGAGATTAGCGCGTTCAAACAAACAATCAAACTCGTCCGCTTTATTATATTATAGTATATGACAAACAAACTTACAAACAATCAAATATTTCTTCTTTATAATATTAGTGTAGATTATATAACATAAACCCAATAGTCACTCATCATTTTGTGTTATAACTCTTTTTTTTCTTTTCTTTATAGTGTTTGTGCTGAAAATGGTAACCGGTATGACCTCGGGGTGGCTGCCTCCATTCCTTGGACTACTTCGCAGCCCAATTTCACCATATGAAGCAACAAATAACGAAATCTCTTGGGTGGCTTCACTGGTCGGTTTCGCTAAACCTATGGGCGTCTTTGCGGGTTCTTTGGCAGCATCGCACTTCGGCTCCAAACGTGCCTTGAACATCTGCGTATTTTTCTTGATGTCTGCGTTTACCTTTCTATTTTTTGGCAACAAAATTGAAGTAATTTATATAACTTTAATATGCAAAGGACTCAATCTTGGAGCAGCCTCGGCTACATATCCAATTTACCTTTCCGAAATATCAGCCGCAAATATCCGAGGGAGACTAATAAGTTTTGTGTCACAAGGATATATCTTTGGAGTATTATTAGGTAATCTTATGGGAACATATTTAACACCGCGTGCGTATGCTGCTGTCTGTATGGGGACTGACATCTTTTTTTTTATCAGCTTTAGTTTTCTACCACAAACTGCGCACCATATGGTTCGATCCAACAAAATGGAAAAAGCTTCTAAATCTATGCGTTGGTATAATGGAGGTGGAGACATTAAAAAGGAACTTGTTGATTTAACGGAATTCCATGACTCCAATCCCAAGTTACCATTTTTGTTAATGTTAAAGGCGCTATTCAAGAATCCTGTGAATCGAAAAATACTTCTTAAAATGTGTCTTTTCACATTATCGCTTCAAATGACTGCTTTACACGCCATAGGAGAATTTATGGTGATCATTTTTACTGACGCTCGAATTACTGCACTAAAACCGACTACCCTAATGACTATCCTCACTTTGATTAATATTCCGGCAAGTTGGATTCCTATATTGATCATGGATAAATTCAAAAGGACAAACATATACTGTACAGCTTGTATAATGGTTACAGTTGCCTTGATTGGCTTTGCATCTGCTTGTACTCTGCTAGATTCCGAAAACGCGAATTCAAATACCCAGTGGATTATAATAATTTCTGCAATTCTTTACCGAATCGCTGTTACAGTTGGCTTTATGCCACTTTTTCCGATATTCACAAGTGAAATGTTTGCACCAAATGTAAAAACAATGGGTATTAGTATCGTTCTTATTTTGAATGGTATTATGATTTTTATAACTCACAAATATTTCATATTTTTGGTAGATTTATTAACTTATAAATATGTTTTCTGCATGTTTGCTGGAATTGTTGTAATACACGGCATTTACGTCAAAATATTTATGCCGGAAACAAAAGGGATGACTTTGCAAGATATCCAAAAGATGTTAAACGGAAATAAAGAAAGTAATTCAATTCCAGAAGTGAACGCACGATTAATTAAAATAATGTAACATTTGTACTATCTAATAATTTGTCATAAATTATTGTGTAGTGTTTGTTAAATGTGGTTTGGCAAGATATAACCATTTTAGTGTAGTATACGTATCAATAATGAAGCATATTTTGTGTTTTAACTAGTTGTAAGAATTTTGTGCACTCGGTAATAGCTGTTACCTGACCCACCCTGCCGTTAATGATTATTAACCTACTGCAATTAGCAGTAGATAAGTGTTATTCATTGTTCTAGGGATAGAGAAAAATGGAAAGACGGAAGGGAGGCCTTTGCCCTGCAGTGGGACATAACAGGCTCATAATAATAATTAAATAAAGGATATAATAATAAGTGTTATTCGATACGTATTAGATACTTGAGACTTGCTACTAGAACGACTTGTTTAGGTAGGCAAATGTTATAGAATACAGTTAATTGAATGTTGTAAACATAAAGCATTAAGAAATGGAAGGTTAGTTTTGAACTCGCCACCGTGTTGACATAGCTTCACCGATGCAACCGCTAGACCAAATCAACTTACTATACGTTGCAATTCACAAGCCCATCATGATGACAAAACAGTATTCAAACGATTACCTACCCTAACGTCACGTGTTAAAGATCAAATTTACGTACATGTATTATTATTGTATTTGTTCATCGAGTAGCGCTAGTCTGACAAACTTATATAAATTAAATAAACCTTAATGTTACTGTTTGAGGGTTCAAATTCGATCGATTGTAGGGTGGATCGGGTAACAACTATTACCGACTGAATTATGTTTGGAATATAAATATTCTTCAACAACATTTTTTTTATTTAACAATGATAGAACTTTTTGAGGACTTTTTCAAATTCATTATTATGTACTTTCTAGGTTTATCTACACACACAAACAATGGTGAACGAAAGCATCGTAAAGGTAACCTAGACTTATATAGTTAATGTTAGTCTGAAATTGCCAAGTCAGAGGTCTGTGGGGTTCCCAGAGGCGGCTTTATCAACTCTGACACCAGAGGTGACCTCATCCTCACACAGTCAAGAACAAACCTTTTTAAAATTGCGCCGAGCAAAATATGGTTGTCCCGCGGGCTTATTACGTAAGGAACAGCAATAATTGTACAATTATTGCGCGATCAATTTAGTGACCTGGCTACTGAGGCCTTTAAGCCAAGTCTTTTTTTTTGACAGTCACTTTTAACAGAAGCTATTTTATTTGTCCGATGATTTATAAAATTTATCGTTTGATGAATTAACCAGCTTATGAAAGAGCAACACTTCGTGGAGGCTGTTTTTTTACAATGTTTTTACAATAGTCAATTTGATTACTATTTAGCTCCAATATTCTGATAAATTAATATTCGCAGATGTAAAGAATTTGTGTTAAGTACATATGGCAGTGAAAATTTGATATTTGCGTTTTATTTATTTATTATTTATTTAACCATTTATGCACACACACATAATATGCAAACAAGAAGAAGAAACAGAAAAATAGGTACATTTATTATTTATTATATACTTTATTGTACACCACTTAAAAATTACAGGAATTATTGTATGTCAATGTGTAAAATCAATTAAAATTTCTTCGAATTGTCAATTGTTTTAAAAATTGAATCGATAACGCATTAGAACATCACTTAGTAGACTACATTATCTCGTATTTGAGCTATGAAACATAAAAAAGATTTTTCAAATTTAATTTAGACATAGGCAGATTAGTCGACATCGGTGTTTGCCATATAAAAAAAATATATAATAGAAGATACTTATTGCGGACTTATCACATTCTCATGTGTTTGTAAGCATTTAGTAGTAAACATATAAGCTTCGCTGAGGTAGCCAACACAGATTTTTTTTATACTGTATATAAAAAAATCCTCCACTTTACCGTGATCACTTCTGTTTCAATGATTCAACAAATAGTCCAGTTGCGTAGACATTAGAGACTCAAAACAACACCAATTTGTCATTTACATTTACAATATTCACTAGGAATTTGTTATTTCAATATTTATTCTTATATTATTATTCTAATTTGCGGATAATTAAAGTAGCCACAAAATAACATACGAAAAAAGCCGCCAAAAACTCAAAAACTTCTGTACCTACTCAGCCATCAGCGAGCGATTGGCAATCGACCAACAACAAGGGAAAAAGTAATCGCAATTTGACAGCCACATTTGCTCGCCGATCGCTGTCGCTCTGCTGTCAAAAACCATACGTAATACGAAATTAACGCGATCACCTTGCGGTAAATGCACATTTCAGTTAATAGATTTTTATTGTTAGCAGTGCTGTCGTAAAATTATTATGGTGTGGCTATAGCTCATATATAATGCGGATTCGCGATTGAAGAGCAATTATTTCGCATAAATATGCCTTCAAATTTTTTGACGTAAAGCGATATTCGCGCGATGATTGTACAATCTCTGCGCAAATATTGTTAATTGCTGTTTCATACGTAATAAGCCTGCCGGTTAAACTAATATCTTTTACATAACAGAAAATTTTTAGTTATTTTCTATACAAACCAAATAATTGAATTCCTTTATTATTTTCTTTTCTCTCTAATAATAAATACATCGTAATGAATGTTTCGTAAATCATTTCTATATGCCACAAATATATGATATGTGCATATTTTCATGATATCAAAACGATAACAACTACAAATTATTTCTTCTGATCTGAATATCTTCATCAGCTTTTTAATGTTCCTTCTACTGGGACAGAGGAAAATGTGAAAGAGGGAAATGATGCACAAAACATTTTGAATTTTCGACAAACACTGAAACTTTAAAATTCAAATTTAAATTACACCACGACAAATTGAGCAAATTTAAAAAAAAATATTAAGAGTTGAAGAGAATTAAATACTATTCTAGTATTTAATTATATGATATGTATTAGATATTAAGAATGAGATACTGAGAATGTGATATTAAGAATTTGGTATTTTATCTTCCAATCCAATAGTATTTAATTATATTACTTGCTTTTATTATTATTATTATTTTTTTATTTTAATTATTATTTATTAATTTAAACTTCATGTACAATAGTGGTATATAGGCGGACTAAATGCCACAAGGCATTCTCTACCAGTCAACCTTTTAAAATATATATATTATTATAATAAAATATATTAGCGACGTGCTGTTATGAAATTAATTTAATTTAATTTAATTTATCTATTTATTAATTTTGTTTCAATTATTTTCATTTTAATTCAATCCAATGTTTTTAATTGTTTAAGTTGTTTTATAATTTAATATCTGGTATTAACTTAGATCTTAAGTTTTAAGTAAAAACAATGCCGTCAAATAATATAATACGTTATAATAATGTACATAACCACAAAGTTGGCATGGTGGTGTTAGCCTATAACAGGGTGCATTCAATTATAGAAAACTAGCTAGCCACAGGACACGTTTTCGGGATTAAAACATAGCCTATGTAACTCAGGAATAATGTAGTTTTCTAATGGTGAAAGATTTTTTTAAATCGGTCCAGTAGTTTCGGAGCCTATTCGGTACAAACAATCATACAAACAAACAAACAAAAAAATCTTACCTCTATATAATATTGATGATGAAGATGATGATGATGATATAGACAAGGATAACATTGTTACTCGCTCTATCCATTAGTTTGTAGAAGATAAAAAAATATACGTAAGTATTTGTACCATGTGATTCATTCAACAAATTATTATTAGTAACTAGCTGACCCCGGGGCTGGGCTGTGTTAGCAAACTCACGCTTTGAGCAGTCAGCGACAAGCCTTGTAGGGCTTGGCTTTGTCGATGCAGTCCTACCTTGCCTGGCTCCTTCAGAGACGGCAAGGTGGCGTGGTCTTGAGGGAGAGCGCTACGGTCGTGTAGATCCTCAAGGCAAGTGCGGTGATTTTCCTTCTCGTGGTTGCCGCCCTGTTTTTGGTCTAATTCCCTATGAAATAGACGTAACAGAAATCACCGGGCGAATTATCACAGGGGTGGCGAGGTCATGCCCCTGGGTGTCCACCATTGAACAAGAACAATGATGGATAGCAATGACCTCCCGCGTGTTTGTGCCGTGCGCGGGGACCCGTAACGGGAGGATGAAGGGATCCTGGTGGCTGAGCCGACGAGCGTAGGCGGTTTAACGTCTCTGAGGCAACACTCCACTTTGGCCCGGATTTCTTCTAACACGGGAGGCCGCAGCTTAGCCCGCTGCGGTCAATCGGCTGCGGGGTCCGGTCAGACGGCCCCCAGGCGAGTTCACTCCCATTGGGGGCTTGCAGACGGCAGCGCTCGCTCGCATCGCTAGTGGTAGCGGTGTGGGTTAGTGCTGTGCGGTCTCGTGAGCAACTAATGGGGGGGGACTATATCCCTCGCCTAATCCCTGGTGCTACCGTAGCATCGCCACTTGAGCACTCCATGGCGGGTGGGGATAGTTGAGGGATGAAAAATTTACTCGGGAATCTTAATGGATTTTAAAAATAAAAAAAACCACAAGGCGGGACCGGCGAAAGCTGGGACTGCGATCCAAAAGGCGGGACCGGCGAAAGCTGGGACTGCACACCAGAAGGCGGGACCGGCGCAAGCCGGGACTGCACATCAAACGGCGGGACTGGCGCAAGCTGGGACTGCATCACCTCTAGCAGGGCCACCCAGAGGCGGGACTGTGGCGGGGTCGTGTCAAGGCGGGGCTACGGCGGGACTGTCAAAAGACGGTACTGCTGCGGCACTGTCGGGGGACGGCACTGCTGCGGGACCGCCTTTGAGGGGCACTGCAAAACCTCAAGCGGGACCGACCAGAGCTGGGACTGCAGTGGGATCGTCTCGAGGTGGGGCTGTGGCGGGACTGTCAAAAGACGGGACTGCTGCGGCACTGTCGAGGGTCGGCACTGCTGCGGGACCACCGTTGGGCGGTACTGCAATTAAGCCCACTGGGCATAAGGGTACTGCCAAAGCTGGCGCGGCACGAGAGCCTTGTGTTAGAGGTCGAACGACCTCGGACCTTACGGCCTTGGACGCTACCGGCGAGGTCAGCACTTCTTCGTCACCCGGCGGCCGGCAGGAATCAGGCTGGCGCCGGGTTGGACGATCTGGGGCGCAAAGGAAAAAGCGCCAAAAGCTGAAACAGCAGGCGGCTCTAGAAGGGACTCCTACGGGAGGACCGTCAAAGAGGCCGCGTGCTGTTCTTAGCAGTGACAGCGGGGACATGGCAGCCAAGAGGGTAAAGACCCAAGGTCAATCGTCCTCAACCGGATCCTTTAGGGATGCGGTGGCGGCTGTGAAACTCGCTATTGTCTCAGTCAGGTACCCGGAGGAGTACTTGAAGGCGGAGGATCTGATGCCAATCCAGGAACTCATAATTGAGAAACTGGAGGAAGCACCGGATCCTTTACCGGTATTCACGGTTGCTCCCGGAGTTGTCGCAGGTGCAGTGCATGTATCCTGCGACAACTCTGACGCAGCTTGCTGGCTTCAGGGTGCCATCCACAACGTGGAACTTGGCTCCATGAAGCTCAAGGTCGTCAACGCCAAGGACCTTCCAAAGCCAGTTAAAATGGCATGGAAGAGTCGTAACTTGGCGCTGCAAGACTCGGCTCGGGCCATTAGGTTGCTTCAGCGGCTTAACCCTGCCTTGAGGACGGACGACTGGAAGGTCGTGAATGTTCTTACTGAGCAGACCGGCATCCGTCGTATCGTCCTTATGGACGGGGTTTCCGCTGGGGTCATCAAGGCCGCGGGCTACTCTCTTCCAGGAGGAATTGAACGATACTCGTTCAAGCTCCTGGAAGAAGAAAAGGGAGAGGCACCCACTGCGGAAGCAGGAGTGGAGCCCTCCGAAGATGGTCCACCGCAGTGTGAAGAGGCCATCGACGAGGTCGCTGCTCACGACGTAGCGCAGGAGGCAGAGACCCGGACCGGGGCGTCAGAGGCGGACCTCGAGGATGACATCCTTGAGGGCCTCGATACCCTGGAGATTGAGTCGCCAACTGCTCTCGAGGAGGACGCGATGGAGGAGGAGCCTCAAAACTGAGGCACTCTAACAACAGCACAAACCCATCTAAATATCCAAGATGGAGGGACTAAGGTGTGTACAAATCAATTTGCATCATTGCAGAGCCGCTACTGCCCTTCTGGCTCGGCAACTGAAGCTTAATACATACGACGTTGCCTTGATACAGGAACCTTATTTATATAAAGGGACTATAAAAGGCTTAGGTGGGACAGGGGGCCTGGTGCTCTATGACTGTCCAACTAATGACGCAAGGACTTGCATCTATATCAGGGGCGGTATAGAGGCAATGCCCTTACGTACTTTCTGTTACAGGGATCTCACAACAACTCTGATCCAAGTGGGGACGGGAACAGAGAAGAGGAGAATTATCCTTGCCTCTGCCTATCTCCCATATGAACAAAAGGAACCAGTAACACCACTAATCAGAAGACTGGTTGACTACGGCAACCAAGAAAACCTTGACCTGATACTTGGCTGCGATGCGAATGCACACCATGTCGTTTGGGGCAGCTCAGATGTCAACAAACGAGGGGAGGATTTGTTGGACTTTGTGGTAAGCTCTTCTTTACAAATCCTTAATGCAGGCAATAAACCTACTTTCAGGACCTCTGCGAGAGCTGAAGTTATTGACCTGACATTGGCTTCAAACAGGGCCAGCACTCACATTGAAAATTGGCATGTATCGGACGAAATCTCTCTGTCTGATCATAATTATATATGCTTTAGGTTTAGGACGGCGGGAGAGGCCGAAACTAGACGAAGGAGAAACCCAAGGCATACAAATTGGGACTCGTACAGGAGGGACCTAAAAGTAAATCTAGGGAGCCCTAAAGGTAAGCTTAATTCCATACTAGATATAGAATTTGAAGCGGACAGAATCAAGGTGGGCACCATCGGTGCATGGGAAGATAATTGCCCAGAGAAAAAGGCCTTTTGCAAAAAGGTACCATGGTGGACTCCTGAACTAGCTAAAATACGTCAGGAAACACGACAGGCCTTTAATGATGCAAAAGCCAGGAAAGACTTTTCTGGCTATCACAGCATGCTGACGAGGTATAACACGGCGGTTCGCAAGGCCAAAAGAACTAATTGGCGACAGCATTGCACCTCCATCGAAGCTCTGCCAAATGGAATGAGGTTGTGCAAAGCAATGTCCATGAATAAGACAAACCCACTGTCATCTGTAAAGGATGAGAATGGGTATCTCACAGAAACTGGACGGGACACTCTGGGCGTGATGTTTAGAACTCACTTCCCGGAATGTATACTGCGCGACAGCGATGAAGAGGAACCAGTCACAAGGGACGAGCTCACGAGGCACACGTCCAAAAATAACTGGCTCACGGCAAAGAAAGTGGTAGATGAAAATAAACTGAAGCTTGCCTTAGCAGGCTTCCAGCCTTTCAAATCCCCTGGTCCGGATGGCATCTACCCAATACTTTTGCAAGAAGGGGCATCTGTTTTGATACCACATTTGAGTAAACTCTACAGAGCCTGCATAGCCTTTGGGTATGTACCTAAGGCATGGAGGGAGGTCAAAGTCACCTTTATACCGAAGGTGGGCAGACCGACTTACGAAGAAGCTAAAGCTTATAGGCCCATCAGTCTATCATCCTTTCTCTTAAAGGCTCTGGAGAAAATGGTAGACAGGTACCTAAGAGAGGGACCACTTAAAGTATTCCCTCTACATAAACTACAGTGCGCCTACAGCCCTGGAAAATCTACGGAAACGGCATTGCACTATGTTGCGAGTCGAGCCGAGGCTGCGCTAGAAGGACAAGAGATTTGTGTCGGGGCTTTCCTCGACATAGAGGGAGCCTTTGACAAGACAACATTTGAGTCTATACGCATTGCTGCAAAGGAACATGGCATCAATGATACCACGTGCAACTGGATTGACTATATGCTGAGAAGCAGAATAGTCAGATCAGAACTGATGGGAGACAGACTTAGCGCAAAAACAACAAGAGGTTGTCCGCAAGGCGGAGTGCTGTCACCATTATTATGGTGCTTGGTAGTAGACTCGCTGCTTACCAAACTCAACACCGGACCATTCTACACAGTAGGCTATGCAGATGACATAGCTATAATGGTTAATGGTAAATTTCCGAACGTAGTCTCTGGATTGTTACAAAAGGCATTGAGGATGACAGAGGAATGGTGTACAAAGAACCACCTCTCTATCAACCCAAGTAAAGCAGTCATTATTCCATTCACGAGGAAGAGACAACTAGGAAACCTAGGAGAGCCCTCCCTCAATGGAATAAAGCTGCCCTGGTCCACCGAAGTTAAATATCTGGGTGTAACGCTTGATAAAGAACTCAGGTGGAAAACTCATGTGGAAAATATTACGACAAAGGCCTTACGAGTGTTCGGCATGTGTCGTTCCACCTACGGTAAAACTTGGGGATTAAAGCCCAAAGTGATACGATGGCTGTACCGAACAATGATAATACCTATTATCACATACGGCAGCATAGTGTGGTGGCCAAGAACAAAGCTTGCCTCGTGCAAAGCGCCACTCACCAGGTTACAAAGAACAGTGTGTCTCGGCATCACGGGCGCTTTCAGGACAACACCTACGGCAGCGATTGAGAGATACCTCAATATCCCTCCTCTGCATATGATGGTTGAATTCGAGGCAAGGAAGACATTACATCGTCTTGCTGTTGCTGGACTATGGGATGCCTCTAGGCCAAAGACTAACCATACAAAGTTTGATTGCAATGAAGGCCTGGATCGGATAACTAGCATGATATCCGATAAAATGCAAACTATTTTTGTGTTTGAAAGGTCTTTTAAGGTCCAAATCCCTTCAATAGAGGACTGGACGAAGGGACTCGATCCACCAGAACAAGATAGTCTGGTGTGGTACACTGACGGATCCAAAATGGAATCAGGTACAGGAGCGGGAATATACGCAAAAGGTTACAAATGTAGCAAAAGCTTAGGGAAGATGGCAACTGTATTCCAAGCAGAAACATATGCCATAATAACCTGTGCTCAAGAGAATATAGATAGAGGAACCAGAGGTAAATCCATATATATTCTTAGTGACAGTCAGGCTGCAATCAAAGCCATGGCATCCTACAAAGTGGATTCCAAACTTATTCTGGATGCCATCCAGGTCCTAAACAGGCTTGGGAGGCATAACAGGGTGAGACTGATGTGGGTCCCTGGACACAAAGGAATCCATGGTAATGAAATGGCAGATGAACTGGCAAGAGAGGGCTCAGCAAATGATTTTGTGGGTCCAGAACCATGTGTAGGCATTTCGACGTGTCTCGTAAAAGCCACATTTAAGGAGTTTGCAGATCACAGACAACAAACACACTGGTTGTCTACTACTGGTCTACAACACTCCAAGAAATTCCTAGGCTCTACGTTCAAAGCCCGGGAATGCATCTGGAATATGAGCAGGGGGCAAATCCGCTACCTGCTTGGGGCCTTTACTGGGCACTTTGGAACCAACGACATGCTCATGAAGATGGGTCTGACCGCGACACCCGTGTGCAGGTTGTGTGGGGAACATACGGAACGCATGGAGCATCTCCTGTGCACATGCGATGCACTGGCTGGTAAGCGAATGAGTCTACTAGGGGTTGGATATCCTAAACCAGAAGACTATAGGCTCATATCTCCCAGTCTCGTTGTAAGACTCATGAAAAGAGTTTTCAACGAGATTGGGGAGGAGTAAGTTATCTAGGGGACCACAATAGATCCCAATGGGTCGAAGTGTCCGAGTTGCTTCTCGGCCCCTCCATAAGATAAGATAAGATAACTAGCTGACCCGGCAAACTTTGTTTTGACATAAAAACACCAAACATTTATCTACCCTACCTACCCTACCCTACCCTACCCTACGCTACACTACCCTACACTACCCTACCCTACCCTACCCTACACTACCCTACACTACCCTACCCAAAATTATTAAAAAAAAAAAATATATATATGCCACCGCGTAGGCGTGAATTTGCTAATTTATTATCCTAATTAATCATTTTAACTGCCACACTCAGAGACGTTTAACGTTTAATTAAGTCGTTCCTTAGTAAAGATTTAAAAAGTCCACTCTCAGAGAGAGTTAACGGTTCCTTAACGTCACTTAATGACAATTAAAGCTAAGTATAGCAAAACCCTTACTTAACTTTTTAACGATTGATTTTGATATTGGGGTTGTTTAATGTTAAAATAATTAACTGAGCAGCATTTAAGTATTGTTTGCTAGCTTTATTCAACTATCCAAGTAATTAGTCTAAACAAAAAACAATATGAAGGTTCCGCTCACTTAGAAGGCGCTTCGCGCTTACTATCTTCTCCAGCGATCGACGAGGGCTTCGCGATCTAGCGAGCCACACGATGTGGTTTCAGCTTCAAGTTCATTTGAAAACTCAAAGTGCCTGTAACTAAGTCAAATAAATACTCTGAGTTTCAATCCAGTGTTGTGTGTTATTGAAGTTCACCCCGAATTTTTTCAAGGCAATTCCTCTATTCTTGACTGGAGCAGTCAAGAATAGAGGAATTGCCTTGAAAAAATTTAATAGAACTTACACTCGTTGGAAGTAGATACCTTGCTAGTTCGCACCTACGTTTCAATAATCTGTTTATAAAGGCCAAACTTATTTAAGTATCGGTTGGATATAAAGACTTAATAGAATGAATCGTGGTCACGTATGGCAGCATTTTTCGTAAACGTTTTCCTTCTAAAATGTTTGTATTTTTATTTACATGGATAAAATATATATACGTTGTGGAAAATGCTCATCGTCAGCCTATTGCAGTCCATTGCTGGGCATAGGCCTCTCCAACTACACGCCATTTGCTTCGATCTTTGGCAACTCTCATGCAGCTGCTATCAGTCAACCTGCGAAGATCAACGCTCTACCTAGCCTGAGGGCGTCCAACCTTACGTTTGCCAGTTCACGGTCTCCACTCAAGAACACATCTACCCCAACGGTCATTGATTCTACGGCTAATATGGCCAGGCCATTGCCACTTCAGCTTGCTTACTCTCTGAGCTATGTCGACGACTTTGGTTCCCTGCCAGATCACCTCGTTCTGGATTCGATCCCTCAGAGAGACTCCTAGCATTAGCCCTTTCCATAGCTCGTTGAGCGACCAGCCGTACCGTGAGTGCCCACGTCTCACCCCCTTGTAAGTCTTCACAGGTAGGACGCACTGATTGAAGACTCTAATCTTTAGGCTCTGTGGAATACGGGAAGACATAACTCAAAGAAGGAAAACGCTGAACGAACTATAACATACACTATAATAAACAAAAAATTCCTCCGCATCGCTGTCGACTGGTAATGGTAATAATATGCTCAAAAATTAGCGGCATTGCCAGCCCGTAGAGTCACGTGAAGTGTCAACTATGTTTAAACAGGTCTAAATATGTATGAGATAGTTGTTTTTTATTAATTTAATTATAGACTCGCGTTTGACCATTATCTCGCCCGATGGCAAGCCATGATGTGATCGACGGTGAATCACGCTTGCCTAGAAGACAAGATACTTAAGTCTTGACTTAAAACGGCCAACCAGTTAGTAGCCCACTTCATAAAAGAAGGTTATTAATTCGATACGTGTGTAAAAACAAAACGATAAAACAAGATGTACCAGCGACACCGACTGCCGAAAAGAAAGTTATTTTTGTACTTTTTAGTGTTTTGCTTTGGAACATGGTTTATTTTTTTGTGAAAAAGTTTTTAAAATCTACATTTGCGGTGTGAAATCCCCGGGCAACCCTACATGCGTCCGTAGTCTCCTTCAATAATATATTTACATGTCGGATTTAATCATCTCGTTTCGCACCTTGTTAATTATTCGGGGGAACGGGGGCATTGGAGGAATTACTTGTTGTACTATGTGCTCACCCTTAGGTACGATTGAGCGTTAAATTCCCCTTCGGTGAATTATTAGGTTTAGAGTGGGATTCGATTTAACGTGGATTTTTCGATTTTGCGAATTTAGATTCGATGTATTTTGATTATTTCGTGATCTTATTTGGAGAGGTAAATAACAGTTGGTTAAATTGATTCTTGCCGCGTTTTTCTTGCTAGATTTGACACATTTTTAATGGGATAAGATTCTGAAAAACAAATAAACTTCCAAAGATCTGTGGTCGATGTAATACTAAGCTGTGTTAATATGAATGACCCTAAAATTTATACAAAATTAACCGACAAAAAATGTTGTATTTAACAAACAAACACGAGCTCATTCAAATTACAATTCTACGGAAAATAATGTGTACTTTCAAATACTAAACAAAATTTCCAAAAAAAGTATAACAAACTTTTGAAAAATCAGGGAACCGTTTGCGTAAAATTAAGCTTTAATTTGCAAATTTTTGTTAGAGTTAAGTGTCCCTCTCCCTAACAGCTAAATGGTTGATTTAGGATATGTGAAAAATTCACGGTAGTAGTTTACAGGGTGGAATTTTGTAATGTCACCTGAAGGGAAAGTACTCTTAATGCTGTAGATAGAAAATTTTACTGAAAGTAAATATTCCTTTATTTTTGAAAAGAAAGAAAACTGCGTTTAGTGATTTTCAAAAAATTTCTTGCCACACCTGGGAATCGAACCGACTAAAATCTTAAAAAATTACAACCTGTACTTTTATTGCATCGATCGTTAGGATCAAATATATGAATAATATTTCTCTTACAAATTTGATAAATTAAAAGAAACACTTTTATTATGCGTACAGCTAAGGAGTGACATACTCTGCCGGAGTCTCTGTTTCCCGACAGCTACAGTATGGGGGTCTTTAAGTCAAGAGTGAATAGGTTATTTCTAGGCAAGCGTGTCTCACCGTCGACCACATCATCGCTTACCATCAGGTGAGATAGTGGTCAAGTGCGAGCGGATGTAAAAAAATAAACAAGAAATTTGGACTTATAATCTTTTACTCAAAGATCCATCTGTGTCCATAAGTGAGTAATTAATAATTATCATTTACGTCGTTTTTTTTAATAAGATGTACAATGTTCATACATGTATCTTAGTTGGCAGTACTGTTTTTGTTTCTGCTGTTAGTTTACTAATAGATATGATTCGTGTTTTATTACTTTTTCTTCTCTGTCACGTACTCTCGTGTCGTGTCGTGTCTGTACTTATAATGGTGCAGTGTTCAATTAAAATAAAACAGTTTGATTAGTAAAAATCACTGCATTTCATTTTAACTAGCTTCAATTTATCAATTAAAATGACGAATTACTATTTAGATAAGTTGATTGAAATTTGTACGTGTTTTTAATGCAGACCTTTCTTAGATGCGACATAACTGCGTGTATGAGGAAAATTCGATGTTATTTTAGTACCAATTAGGCTTTCGTAAATTTGTTTGTATAACAAAGGTGTAAAAATGTACATACTTAAACACTAAACAAAAGTAAACTATACAAAAAAAATACTAAACCTAACTATTTACACTATATACAAAAGAAAAGTACACTTTGGCGTCAAAGAATTCCTCCAAATCGCTGTCATCCGAGAACGTGCCCAGAAGACTGGCAGCATTGCCACGTTGAATGGCAATGCTGATTCTTTGCGCAAAGAAAGAGCCAGCCCTCTGGTCACGCACAGTGTCGATCAATCGGCGAGAGATCTCCTTAAAAAGAAAACGTGCACTCGGGCCCCATGACCCAAGAGTTTCGACCCCAAACGGCTCAAAACTGAAATTACCAATTAGGTTACAGTATTTCCGCCGCCGCCCTTACAGCCGCAGCAGCAGCGCCAGCACAGCCCGCCGAACTAGGAACATGAGATGGCGCAAGGGTGTCGACACAGGTTGCGTCCCTCACCAGAGGTCTACCCACCTTCCACGGCACCAATGTCATGCCATCTGGTCTCTTCCCATCGTCACGTACCAAGCCGCTAGGTTCTAATACTGCTGGTACGCTTGCGGTGATAAGGGCCCGACGAATAATATCATTGATGCTGGCGTGCCGTGCTATGCGTCCTGCGCTCTTGCAACAAGACAGGCCATGCTGCCCAAGGCTGCCGACGTCTTCACCACAATGGCACCGATGCGGAGCAACACAAGGTGCGTCTAAGCGTAGACAGGTCGCTAGCCGAAACGAAGAGTCATCCATCATAGTGCCTATGGTGGATGACGGAAGTGCTTGAAGCCACAAACCCGACGCCCATACCCGACAGCCAGCAAACGCGCACGCTCAGCAGTACTAGACGATGTATTTATAAGGTTTTTCTGTATAATACTGCAAAGCGGCACATTCCATCGTCTCTGGGAGGAAAGGTTGTCGGGCAGATCTGTATTGGGACAAGCGATTTTCCAAGCGTTCAACGCATCGGTCAAAAACGGTACCTCAAAATCAACCAGTAAGGAAATGAGGTATTTTAAAAATGTTAATGTTACATTTGAATATAGACTGTCATTTGTTATTTACATTTAATTGTTATTACATATCGTTTCGTATTTGTCTCACGGTAAAAATGGCTTGTCAAGAACAATTTGATTTAATGGAAACTTATTTTTTTAAGGATGGTATTTAAAAGTACTTTAATTTATTCCCATTTCATTTACCTAATTTTGCCTGTGTTCCACCAAATATACTGAATGTGCACCAAAATATGTTCATATAAGTCGACGTAGCCTCCTAGGGGCTCCTATTTCTGTCTGCAGGGTCAAAAGTAACCTAACACGAACGAGATGACGGGAGCTGAGTATACTCGCTTTGCTCGCTCACTTCAGCTCCCGTCATCTCGTTCGAACCTAACCTGTCCGTGTCGGGGTGGCCTAAGTTCCCGAGCTCGCTTCGCTCGCTCTTGGACTGATTCTTTGACCATAATTTATTCGTAGATCAACTAATATTTGGTGCACGATCAGTATTTTAGATGTACCTTTAGATTTTTGGTGAACACAAAAATATTATCCTTTTTTTAATAACAAAGATATGAATCTAGCTCTGCTGTGGTATGGAGAGAAATATCGAGACCGATAGGCACCAACTCGTTTCGTATTGAAAATAATGGTAGAAAATTTAAAGAATACCGGTAGTTTCAAAAAGCGACGGTAAACTCCTCAGCAGAACTATTTTGATCTAAATGTTTTATTATACTTTGAATCATTTCCGAGGGCTGCAAACAGAGATGCTGCCGAAGTAATTGGAACAACCCACACTCGCGTACTTAAAGTGCAGAAAAGGTATAAGTATAAATGTTATCTTGATGGTCGGTTGGTGCAAAAATTGCATCCTGGGGATAGTGAGAGCCGATTACAATTTTGTCAAAACATGTGAGAGAAATTGACCGTAACCCTAATTTTTTGAGTACCTACAATTGTGCAGACCTACGACAGTAAAATTGGATGTCATACGAAGACACAGTGTGTAGAAGGAAATAAGGAAACTTGAAATAGACTAACAACTTCATTGTACTTTTATCCTACCAACCCTACCCTACCTACCCTACCCTTCCTACCTATCTACCTACCTACCTACACTACCCTGCCCTACCCTACCCTACCTACCTACTTACCCACCTACCTACCTACCTACCTACCTACCTACCTATTTACCTAAACTACCCTACCCTATCCTACCCTACCCTACCTACCTACCTACCTACCTACACTACCCCTACACAAAGCAAAAATAGCTTATACAATAGCAATAAAGCTCAAATTGACTCTACGTTTTAGTTAGAAAACTTTTGTATGGGAAAAAGAAAGTCTGTTTTTTTTTTTCCCGCAATTATTAAAATTTTTCTCCCCGTAAAAACCATCTTTGAACTTCAACGAACATTTAAAAAAAAGAATTGGCCAAATTGGTCCAGGCGTTGTTGAGTTATGCGCTTACCAACACATTTTGCGATTCATTTTTATATTATAGAAGATAGAAGATATGGTTGTGTTAGTCCACGTGTACGAAGGTCATTTAAACACTGTCAAGTATCTTGAAATACTGAATCTCTTAAAAAATGAGTTAAATGGTTTCCATAATTCTACAGCAACATGGTGGTCTCCAGCCCATAATTGCAGAATCACTACTTCCTACATTATTAATCATTTTAATACCTGCATTGGTACAAACGGCATAATCAGATGGCCTGCGAGATTACCAGAGCTCAGCCCATAATATTTTTTTTTGTGATGATATATAAAAAAATAAATTTACATTAAATCTTATGCGAATTTAAACGAGTTGAGAGTTAAAGTTCAGAATACGATTTATAATATTCACCACAACACGTTATTAAAGGTTACTAGAAATGAATTCGTTAAAAGAATAAATTTGTGTAACCAAGGAAATGGAGCCCACTTCGAGCAACTTAATTAGTTGCCCATTTTTTGTAATTAATTAAAATAATTTAATATTGCATGATATCCCTTTCATTTAATTTATCAAGTTTGTTAGAGAGATTTCAACCTTATAATTGACCCGACGATTGACGATCGACGTAATAAAACTACAAGATGTAATTTTTTAAGATTTTAGTCGGTTTGATTCCCGGGTGTGGCAAGTTTCAAGCATTATTTTCAAAAATAAAGGAATGTTTTCTTTGTGTCAAATTTTCTATCTATAGTATTAAGAGTACCTACTTTCCCTTCAGGTGGCATTACAAAATTCCACTCTGTATACAACAAAACCTGGAAAAGAAAAAAAAGGACTTAGGGGATACCGGAGCGATTTGATCCTACGGAAGACTTGGTTCATAAAAATAATGAAGCTACTTAGCGTCTCAAATTGCTTTAAAATGTTAATTCCGTGTCTGCTAAAGTAATAAACCCGGAGAAGTAGAACTACTAGTAGAGTTAGGCTTGATTTTTTAAATCAACCGAAGATGTTTAGGGGCTTTATAATTTTTATGTACCAAGTCTCCCATAGAACCAAGTCACTCCAGTCTTCCTTACTCATTGGGGAGTTTTCCGAGACACGCCCCACACATATCTCTCTTTGTAATATGTCGTTTATTCATCTTTCATCTGGTTTTTTTATATTTCTTTAAAAATAAACTAAAAAATATATTATCAATAGTGGACTTCCGGTATCGGGTACAGGTTCCAAGCTACCAGAGGTCAGGGCTCCAGAAAGAGGAACCTTCTAAAAATAATATCTAGGGTCTTTAAGTCAAGAATGAATGGGTTTTTTCTAGGCAAGCGTGCTTCACCGTCGACCACATCATCGCTTACCATCAGGTGAGATAGTGGTCAAGCGCAAGCCTATTGACAATAAAAAAAAAAAATACGAGCCGTGTCCAGCAGTACTGCTTTCTGGATCAGGCCTAACGAGAGCCTCCTAAAGTTTTGGTCGAGGCTCGTGGCTATTAAGCTATTGGCCGACATGACTATCGGTACAATGATCGCTGAGTCCGCATCCCAAATGTCGACAACCTCGCGAGCCAAGTCATGATTATTAGCTCGTGGGTGAAATTAATGGACTGTATTTTTTGGCGAAATGGTTAATTGCCGTTAATTAGAGAGAGGTGTCGACTGTCGGGTGGTTTTTAGAAAGAGGTGTCGACTGTCGCGGTGGTGTCCGTGGTAGCGAGTGGTCGCCGAGCCGCACCGCGTCGCCGCCGGATTTTTTGTCCGTGCCCCACACGCCGCGGCGTGTGGGGCACGGACAAAAAATCTAAATCTTCCCTAAAGAGGTCACCAATTGGCCTACATCGTGCCCATGTAGGGTCTGGCAAAAACGTCCGTGAAGCTCCTTACATGCCATATACCCCAGCGGTTGTAAGTGTGAAGCACTACATGCTTGCGCCAGTTCTGATTCGCCAAGGAGAGTGGGGTGAGTCCCTTATCCACGGTTACTATATCTCGAAGCAGTTGGTAAAAGAAAGAACGAAAGAAAGAAAACAAGTTTATTTGGCACACACAGATACACACAATGTACAAATAAAAGGAAACTTAATTTAAAAAAAACAATTACATACATAGTGTGCCCCGCGGCTGCGCCAAAAAGGTCCAATTTTCAACTGAACCTTAAACTGAAACTAACTGCTTATGTCGATGTATGGGGACTACAGTGTTTAAACGGCAAAGTTAATTTTGTCCCTCAATTCTGTTTACCTTAACGTTAGAGCAATGTTCGATGCTCTCATAGTTTATGAACTTCAGTAATGTTATTTAATTATTTTTGTGAATGTAGCTGTTTGTACGGAAGTGAGCAAATCCGACTTGCACTTAGCCATTTTTTTTTAATTTAATTTTTTCTAAAAAAAAAACTGTTTGTCCTTGTCAGTTTGTGTTTATCACCATGCCCTGGCCATGCCCGAAGATAGGGTGATAAACATACAAATTAAGAAAACAAGGATAACATAGTTACTCGCTCTATCCATTAGTTTGTAGAAGATAAAAAAAATACGTCAGTACTTGTACCATGTGATTCATTCAATAAATTATTATTAGTCATAGGCTTTTCAGAAGCAAGCTAGTGGAGACTTGATTGTAGTAACTTGTCAACGAAACTTTTTACTTCAAAATCTTATCTATGTGTTAAAAACGCATATACACATTTGATTGTCTTGTGATAGTCTGCTTGACCGAATTTCGGTCAATCCCAACGGAGACTAGCCATCGACGCGGGAGATATTATTATACACATTTAAGTTAGTTCACAAACACTTGTGCACTCTCCGTTCTTAGGGTTTCGTACTCGATGGGTCCAGACCTGAACCCTATTGCTGTCACTCACGTGTCTGTCCGTCTGTCTGTCCGTCGTCTGTCACAAGATTTTGTGCCGAAGAATAATTTTAACTGCCCATTGATCTATAAGAGCAGTAGTGTCGTACGTCGTGGGTTCGAACCCAGATAGGTGCTTAACTTTATGTAAATTATTTAATCACCACTGCTCTCAAAACGGTAAAGGAAAACATCGTGAGGAAAACCTAAAACCAAAATTTCGAAGACATGTGACATCTACCAACCTGCACTGAACTTGAAATTGGGTGATAAAGTTTATTATTCATATTGTACTAACAAATGCCAAGGTATTCATCATTTGGTACGGAAGCCTAAATGTGTAAAAACCGGCCGGTTTTTGGCCGGTTGGCCTTGCACGTGGCCGGTTTTTTTACTAAAAGTAACAGTACAGTAAAAGTAACAGTACAATTCGACATGACCGGCGAGAGATAAGGCGGACCATCACCAGACATCAGCAACAGCTTCACGGGCTTTCCGCGCACATGTGGTATCATACCACCAACTTCCAAACTCCATTCCAGTTTGCACCTACGTTTCACTAATCAGGTTATAAAGGCAAAAGTTATTTAATCACCGGTTGGATATAAATACTTAATAGATGAGTCGAGGTCACGCATGTTTTATTCAAAATATTTAGCATGAATAGTATTTTATTTACATGGATAAAAATATATACGTAGTGGCAAATGCTCAAATAACTATAAAATTCTTCTATAATAAAAAACCGGCCAAGTGCGAGTCGGACTCGCGCACGAAGGGTTCCGTACCATTACCGCAAAAAACGGCAAAAAAACACGTTTTTTGTATGGGCGCCCACTTAAATATTTAATTTATTCTGTTTTTAGTATTTGTTGTTATAGCGGCAACAGAAATACATAATCTGTGAAAATTTCAACAGTCTAGCTGTCACGGTTCATGAGATACAGCCTGGTGACAGACAGACAGACAGACAGACAGACAGACAGACGGACCGCGGAGTCTTAGTAATAGGGTTCCGTGTTTACCCTTTGGGTACGGAACCCTAACAAAAGATCTAAAATATTGCGTCGAAAAATTCCTCCACATCGCTGTCGACTGGTTATATGCACAAAAATTTGGCAGCAGCAGTGTCAAATGGTTTAAACAGATTTAAATATGTATGATATTTTTAAAAAATAATTATTTCTCGCGTGTGACCACTATCTTGCCTGATGGCAAGCAATGATGTGGAAGACAAGACACTTCACTCTTGACTTATAAACCCCTAGGTTGTAGCTATCAGGAAATAAATACTTCAGCAGGGAATTCAACTCCTTAGCTGTACGCGCAATGAAATTATCAGAATAGTAGTAGTTTTATAGTAGGTAGTTTTTTGTTAGTGTTTTGTGGTTCACTTAGCTTTACCATGGAGTATATTCTAGAACTAGCTACTGTCAGCGGCTTCGCGTGCGTGAATGTTGAAAATTATTCAAGGGAACATATTCAATATCCTATATACTATAGTTATAACGGGAAATTTAACGCAATAATTTCGATTGTTTGTTTACCTATTTCGCCCGACGTTTCGGCCGTGTTGCAACGACCGAAACACGGCCGAAACGTCGGGCGAAATAGGTAAACAAACAATCGAAATTATCGCGTTAGATTGCCCGTTATAATTATATTGTTTTCAATTATGAAACGCGAAAGTTTTAAAGTTAATATCCTATATACTATTCCAGACTATAAATCTATCCATGTGCCAAATTTCATCCAGATCCGTCCATCCGTTTGAGTGTGAAAAAGTATCTAACATACAAATAAACACACTCACAAACTTTCGCCTTTTTAATATTATATAAAATATATTTCTCTAGATTCTAGAATATATTACTTAACGGCACATACGCATAGCCTATTTTAAATAAATCTTTAATTATTTTACTGACAAACAACGCAGAACCTAAACCGCTTGATCTAGAAACACGGAAATTTGTAACGAGGAAACAAGGAAATTTTTGAAGGCTTGGTGCGAATTGGTAACTTGATTGTTCATAACGTAGACAATTTATTTATTTATTCGTTTATCCTCGCACTGGAACGCTTTGTAGCAATTATACCAATGGAGCACAATCTTATAATAAACTCACTATAAGTCCAGGTTTCCTCACGATGTTTTCCTTCACCGTTGACAGCGATATCCAAGATAAACCTAGAAAGTACATATGAATTGAAAAAGTCACATTGGTACTTGCCCGAATTCGAACCCACGACCTCAACTTGGCGTCGATGTTCAAGGCTCTGGAGCTTTGTGGCAACCAGTGCATCGTTGCCGATAAGCCTCTTGGCCCGTTCGACTAGTGCATCAAGTTGATATTTGGCAGATCCGTCCCAGAGGTAAAAGCAGTACTCCATGCATGTCCGAACTTGCGCTTTATACAATCTGAGCAGCTGTTCAGGCGTGAAGTACCGTCTCACCTTTGCAAGGATCCCCAACTTTTTTACAGCCAACTGAGCCTTTGCCTCAATGAATGGACCAAAATTAAGGGTCGATGTTAACGTAACACCAAGAAGGTAGAACTAAACATCATCATCATTCAAGCCAAACGATGTCCACTGCTGGACAAAGGCCTCTCCCAAGTGTCACCACATCGATCACTCCTGAGCGTCTTGTATCCAGCGGATTCCCGCAGTCTTGACCAGGTCATCGCTTCACCAGTTCATCCTTCCAACGCTGCGTGTGTACGGTACGCGGTCGCCACTCGAGAACTTTGAAGCCCCATCAACCATCCGTACTGCGAGCAATACCCACTGCCTCTTTAGTTTGGCAATTCTTTGTGATATGTCGGTAATCCTGGTTTTCTTGCAGATGTATTCATTTTTTATTCGATCACGCAAGGAAACTCCGAGCATAGCCCTGTCCATTGCCCTTTGGGTTACAAATCTTTCTGATGGGACCAATTGTGAGCGACCACGGTTCCGTATATCATCACATCTTTATTTTTTTCACTGGCAACACACAGGTCATAGACTTTCATCTTGAGACACTGTGCTATGTTCGAAGAGAAGTTACCGCGCTAATTCCCAAACGCTGCTATCCCAGTCAGAAACGACGGAAAAAAATACGAACAACAAAACTCTTAAGTTTATCATCACGCACTGCGGTTTTTAGCCGCGCGATATTTTTGTATGTAGCTACACGCACTTGCGGTAAAAAAAAACCGAGAGATACAAAATCCGCAACAAATCTGTGTCTTGTGAAGTCTTGTCACAGAATCCATCGCACCGCGGTGCGGTTTGAATTCACGCGTATATTTTGTGTTCTATAAACAGGTGGAAAGAGACAAAAATAGACCAGAATTTTATCCGCCGTGGGTGTTTATGATTCAGTACGCGGCTTAAAAACAACGCGACTAAAATACGCGCGGCTAAAAATTGCAGTGCTTGCGCCTAAAAGCTACCGCAGAAAGGTGCGAGGCGACAATGATGCAATATGTGTATTAATAGTATTACGTACCAAACTGCCTGTCTAGTGGCCACAACTGCTACTGTTGAGCATGATATTCTGGGGTTTTCCATCTTGAATTTCTCACTTGCATTCCGGAGAATGGATTTGTGCACGGTTGATGGTAATAAGCTCGGTCCCTATTACATGGGACTGAAACATAGCGATATGT
Source organism: Orthosia gothica (assembly GCA_949775005.1). Lineage (NCBI taxonomy): Eukaryota > Metazoa > Arthropoda > Insecta > Lepidoptera > Noctuidae > Orthosia > Orthosia gothica. Next base: position 17,711,012 of record OX459054.1, on the reverse strand, counting down.
AGGTGTTCAATAGGTTCGCCTCCGCCTAACCCTTCGGGGAATACATGCGTTATGATATATTTGTATGTAATAAAATAAGAAAGAAAAGAAAAAAAGGGTAGAAAAGAAAGAAAAGAAGAAAAGGAAAGAAAATAAAGAAAAAGTAAATATAGAAAATACAGAAAAGAAAGAAAATAAGGAAACAAAAAAAAAGAAAGAAAAGAAAGAACCGAAAGAAAATAAAGGAAAAAAAGAAAAGAAAGAAAAGAAAGAAAAAAAGAAAAGAAAGAAAAGAAAGAATAGAAAGAAAGGAAAGAAAAGAAAGAAAAGAAGGAAAAGAAAGAAAAGAAAGAAAAGAAAAAAAGAAAGAAAAGAAAGAAAAGAAAGAACAGAAGGAAAAGACAGATAAGAAGAAAAGAAAGAAAAGATAGAAAAGAAATAATATGAAGAAAGAAAGAAAACAAAGAAAAGGAAGAAAATAAATAAAAGATAGAAACGATAGAAAAAAAGTAAACTAGTTTATTTGGGACACAAACGATACGACGCAACGACGCGGTTGGCGTAGTGGTTGAGGATGGGTGTGTTACGTCACTTAGAAAAGTGTTACATCGAATAACACGTCCCCGTAAGTTTGCTAACTCGAAACAGTGAAGTGTTTCGAATCAACCACTACGCCAACCATGTCGTTGCTGCGCTACGTGTCACGGATTCGATTCCCGCACGGAACAAGTATTTGTATGGCCTACAGATAGTTGTTCCGTATCTGGGTGTCTTGTGTATGTGAATTAAAATGTTTGTAAACAGACCCACGATAAAGAAATAAATTCCTAGTGTGGGACAAAGATGAAAAAAACTGAAAATCTTAAAACACAGCCACTACACAAACACGGCCACTTCATACACAGAAGGTACGAGGGTTGATCATAACGCTTGCTCAAGATGGGTTCGTTTTCAACTTGTACAACACAGCCTGGAACTGCCCCTATGCAGGTCAACGGCCACGTCATACACAGAAGGTACGAGGGTTGATCATAACGCTTGCTCAAGATGGGTTCGTTTTCAACTTGTACAACACAGCCTGGAACTGCCCCTATGCAGGTCAACGGCCACGTCATACACAGAAGGTACGAGGGTTGATCATAACGCTTGCTCAAGATGGGTTCGTTTTCAACTTGTACAACACAGCCTGGAACTGCCCCTATGCAGGTCAACGGCCACGTCATACACAGAAGGTACGAGGGTTGATCATAACGCTTGCTCAAGATGGGTTCGTTTTCAACTTGTACTATCATTATGTTCAAGTTTCCTCACGATGTTTTATTTCACTGATGTCAGCGATTTCTATGATGAAAGAATGGCAATTATTACAGGAATTGATTGATTCTTTATTTCAATTGAATCGTTTGCTAGCCTTTTTGGTCTCGCACAGGGTTTTTTATTTTATTATTGTTTAAGTGTATGCTTATTTTGTCTCCTGTGCGGGTCACAAATAAATATTTTTCATTCTTTCTTTCTTTAGATGTTGTTGGAGAACAACTAATGTTGGTGTTTGTTTTTGAAATGTTGCCGTGTTATTTGGTGTTGTTTAGTTCTGGCATACCTTTTCAACTAGAGTTGCACTGGATAAGAAAATGAAGTGATCCCATTGGTAGATATTTTTCTCGCGCATCGCTCTGCTACGTCACACTTCTTTGAGGGAAAGCACCGTTAAGGTGGTTTTACACCGGCAAGGCGAGGCGTGGATGGGATGGGCAAGAATTGAAATCACTCTCACTCTTTTACACCAAAAAATGCCCATCGCTATACCTCGGGTTCTCCATGGCCGGTGCGAGATTTAGTATTTCCGTTTTACAAAGTAAATAAATACTGTAGAGCAATATTTAAGGTTAATATAATATAATAAATCAATTCTCGCTTCTCACATCCTCGCGCATCTGGACCTTTTACACCAAAGATGGGCAGGGCTCGAATAGAAATTTTGCAATACAAAATTCAATTCCCACCCATTCCATCCACCTCTCGCCTCGCCGGTGTTAAACCACCTTTACTGCTCTCGTACGCGAGGTGAAATAGAAAATTATAAAAAACCCGTTACCAAACACATCAAGCTGTAATATAATAACAGAAATGTCTCAGTCCTGGGGTGGAGTACTAACAAGGGGACGGATGTTCTCTGTGAGTGCGAAACGTAACATTTTTCTTAGATTCATCATCTATGGGTGGAATTTGTAATGTACGTGTGCTTTGTAGATAACTGAAAAGTTAGAGATTTTTTAGATTTGTCGTCATAAAACAAATACTTGAGGCTCTGCTGATATAAAAATGCCAAAAGGTGAAAGATTAATCACGTGACATGACGATAGCATTTGACAATCCTATATTTTTTTGACATTTCACCAATCGGTGTCGTCACAACTCTTAGTTAAAGTACCTATAGATTTAGCCTTAAAATTATCTTGATTGATAGAGCGAGATCGCTAATTGGCAGCCCCATGTAAATAATAAGGACAAAAGATTATTTTTTGTCTTTGTCACCATGGCCGGCTTTTGTTGTTTGTCAAACGCTAATATCATGGCAGGTTTGACAAACTAACTCGGTCGTGTTTGTTTTTTTTGTGATTTCGCGGGATTAAGTGTTTATTGAGACGAGGAATTGGGTTATTTATAGATAATAAGTGTCAGTGCGATGGTGGGCTGAAGTGTTCTAGGCTGTAAAAGCCAAAGTGTTATTGTTGTTTCATGTGCGGCCACGCCATGGCTCCATATCTAAGTCACGACTAGATAAAATTGTTTGCTTTTTTCTTTGACAAAATGTATCTTGTCTACAGCACCAAGAGTTATTGTATTATCGGTCACGATTGTCAAATTGCCAGAATACAAAGGTTATATTAAGGTATACCGTTGGAGGCTGAGAAATCCGTTGCACACGTGCTCTTTGAAAGCACAGGTGTCACCCAGATAAGAACACAAACCGTCGGGTCACCCAAATCTTACACAGATGTTCTGAAAAAACCAGGAGCTCTAATTAACTTCTGGAGGGAGGTGGGATGGTTGAAATAACCACCAAATATGATGTTATGTTCTTACGAATGGTACAATACAGACAAATCCTCAGTTTCCTGAAGCATTTCCATGTAATTTATAGTTCTTGCGAATGTTTGACGCAGCGTCCGAAGTAGCGCTCGCGGCGAGTGAGCATTTACCTGTAACATTTCTTTGTACTTTGCGTTCATTGACCTCACTCCACGTTACCCGCGCTCGTGCCTTTGCTCGATTAAATGTTAAACAAAAACGCTTTTTAAAATCAGGTTGTTACGATCGAGTGTCATGTTCGAAGTGTGGTTCAAGTAAATTTAAATAAAACAGCGAATGCTCGATGTTCTGTAAAGGTCTATCCACACATATCAGGGCCGTGCCAGGGACGTGGACGGACCGTGCCCCGTCAGGGGCTCAAGAAAATATCAGTGTGTACATTTTATATTAACTCGTTCACACACGTCCGTGCACGGGCCAGTGATGAATCATCAATACCTAGGCCCGGCCCTGCCACGTCCCGGGCACGGCCCTGGGCGTCTACTCCCTAAGCACGAAGTCCGTAGTTTCGACCTTAGTTACGGGCATTTCCTACTCCCTATCACCTACGGACGGATGATTCGTTCGGGGCCCGAACGAAGAATGAATGGCAACACAATTTGACAGTTGAACCTACTCCCTATGCGTTTTTATCCGTTCGAAAAATTTAATTTGACACTTGTTTTAACGGATCGTTATGTCAGTTATTACGACAACAAAATAGTTATCGTCAACCAGACGAAACTTATAATTCCCAACTATGGCTGCTTTTTTAATGCTCGCAGAAGATCTACAGGAAGAGCGGAGGCAACGTCGACGACATTTGCGCCAAAACTTCCAGTTGGCAAGTATGCCCGACGTTGAGTTCATAGGGAGCTATAGGTTCACTCGGGAATTATTTGAGGACTTGTGTGAGGACCCTTTTGTCTCACCACTTACGACGAAGTGGTATTGATCCAACAATGAAGGTAAGGATATTAAAGATTCTGTAATTTATTGAGCTGTATTACCAATCAGTCCCACCCATTTTACTGTTGTTATTCTTTTATTTCAGATTCCCGCTGCTCTTATTTTTGTGCCCGGGGGAGTGACCAAGGTGCAGTGGGCCTTAGCAGTGACGTTCTAATCGCACAACAGACAGTGTCACGTTGTCTGCGGCATCACTGAATTCGATGATTTCACTGATCGCAAATTCACTGAACAGCCCCTCATTAATAAAAAAGTATTTAAGGTTGCCACAGAATTTGGCTGAGAGGAACCTTACAAATAAAAAGACAGTAAGTTTAAAAGCTTGTACCATTTTACTAAAACAATTATCCATAGGTATTTAATCAAATATAGCCTGCCATTTGGACAATGACTACCTATGCTTTGAAGAGTGTTTATACCTACTTAAAGAGTGCACTTATATAAAGTTGTATCATAAAAAAAAATATGAAAAATATGGCCTGCCAGGTGTTACAAGAAATTTTGGGTACCCACTGGGAATTCATGATGACCCCAATAGACAATAACATACAAAAACATGCTCGGTCCACTATACAGCATATGTTTGGCATTTTAAAAGGCCGATTATGATGCCCCTTAGTAGCAAGAGAGCTGCATTTACAACCGGGTAGTTGGTATTTGTCACAATTTATACTGGGTATAGCCAAGTTTTTCTAATAACGCATTGAACGGATGAAAAGTATTTTTTTCATCTATTTAAGACATTGAGGTAATAATGTACTAAGCACATTTAAGAGCATATTTTAATTATATTTTCAGGTATAATTGTCGTTGCCTGCTGTGTAACCAATATGCTTAATCAGGCAGACTTAGAAGCACCTTCCCTCAGCGAGAAGATCTTCAATTTAAGCGCAGTAGATGGGGAGAAGTGTCTACAAATATATTATCTGCCCATCAAGCTCTTCAGCAAGAGCAAAGAGCGAGAGACAGATTAGTGCAATTGCTAGAAAGAAATAGATACTTATGCATTCTCACAAGAAAACTTCACGAATAAAACAAATAAACATGCATTGGGTATGTGTATGACTATGTATGAATGTGAGTGAGCAAAAAAAGTATGAAAGGATTGTAGCAGGTGGCATTCTGTAGTTTCTGCCTATCCCCATGGGAAAATGGCGTGAGTTTATGTATGTACCTATGTATTATTGACTCGTCGCAATAAAAGCATTGTTTTTTTAATTATTTTTTTTATTTCACCTTTCAAATCTTAATAAATTTAACAATTAACAACACTATGACTTATACAATAACTACAAAAATACAACTACAAGAGGCAAATACAAAACTTTTATGCAAAATTACTACTAACTTCCAAATGAAAAACTACACAAGTGAAAAATAACATAATTTTTGGAAGTTGGTGTCTTTCGTAGGTACAATTTTTTTGCGATATGATGGACACCGACTTCCAAAAATTATGTTATTTTTCACTTTTGTAGTTTTACCTACCTAATAGGCAAGTTGTTTAGTAAGGTCCCTATAACGCCAGAATAGATTACCCGAATAACATGAAACTTGAACATAACCGGTGAAATAAGAGATCTGCGTACTCCTTTAGAGCGTACTGGCGTGATGTTATGTTATGAAATGGTATAAAAAGTAAACGGACAAGCCCGAGAGTTTTGCCGTTATTTATTGAAGAATTCTGTTGTATATCGCCGAAGTTCTTCATCAGACCTTCACCAAATTAAAATGGGACCAATTTCTAAACATACCCTTTCAAACAAAATAAGATTTTTTTAAATCGGTTCACTATTGACGGATATATCGGTGAACATACACAAAAAAAAAAACAAACATACAGTCGAAACATAGAACCTCCTCCTTTTTGGTAAGTCGGTTAGAAAGACGTTTCATTTCATAAACAAAGTAGTTTTGAATTTGGTAGTTTGCACACTTGATTAGTTACCGAAATTAAGTGTTGATAGGAAAACAACCTTTGTGGGACTTACCCTACTTAAGTATGAAAATCGCCAAAATGTTAACAGAAAAGAAAAATATTTATTTGTGACCCGCACAGGAGACATGAGAATTAAACAATAATAAAAATAAAACCCCATGTGAGACCAAAAAGGCTCCTATCTCAGAATGTGCAGTGATACTCAAAAAGGAAATAACGCTGCCCTGATATTATAATAATTCATATTTAAAAAAAACATGTAGAAGTATCCACGTGGCTTTCCTTTTACTTATCAGTTTTAAATTATTGCTAGGACCTTATTTTCTCTTACTTGTCTTCTTCAGTCTCAAATACCTAATAATCTGAATAAAATTAACAACACAGTATAACAATCAAAACATAGATTTCCTTTTATTTATCACTCTTAAAATATTGCTGGTAACTTTGTTTTTCCAGAATAATCAGCTTTACTTCATCGAGCATCTCATTTCTCCTAGTTTTGCTTATAAGCACTTCCACCTTCGGCAAGTGTTGCAGCATGGGTGGGTGAGATGGCAGCTGGCTCTCTTACTGGTGGACCCTGTACAACAAAACTGAATATCATTGACGGATACAACAAAAAATATATGATTGTTTATCTGTAATTTATTAGTATTTAGTAAAAAAATAGTCTACTACCATATTAATAATTATTAGTATTACCATTGGAAAAGCTGGTTGTGACTCTTGACTAGATTTGTGGCTTTCCAAAACTCCATCCAATACCCAGTTCGGCTCTTCTCGGCAATAATGTTTCGTTCTCGTTCGATGGTCGCGTATCGCGCGCCATCGCCGCCCGTTCGATAAAAAATAATGTTGAATTATTTATATTTTACATTTTCTCTTAAACTGTGCGTCCAAAAACATGCTATTAAAGCCAAAGTTTATTTCGTCATAAAATTGTCTTGATGATCAAGTAACTTTCGCTCTTTAGGGATTAATATGCCTGCCATATAATAATGCTCAAAATCCCTTTTTTTTACTTTTATTTGACCTACTTGCTACGTATGTATTTACATACTTGCTTAGGGTCATTTCTTGCACCTGAATCTTAAAGCAGTTATCCTTCAACGATTAAAATTAAATTTTGCATGTTTTTTCAATTTATTTCAATGAATTATTTGACTTAAAATGCCTTAATGTGGATTTATCCGGACTAATATTATAAAGAGGAAATATTTTAATTTGTAAGTTTGTTTGTAATGGATAAACTCAAAAACGACAACCTATTTAATAAAAAAGCATCTATGGGAAGCTACATTACTTCGGAGTGAAAGGAAGCTACTAAGATATAGATATATAATTATAGTGTCACGGCTAAATAAAACCGATATTTTGTGTCAACGTTTATGACATGTAACATCGGCTAAATAAACTTTGACACAACAAGTTGCGATTCTTTAGTGTCAAAATAAAGGACAACGGGGGTCCCGACAAGAATATTAATGTTAGCGACCCTCAGAACTTTCAGTAATACATGTAACTCAAAATAGGCCTTCAAAACTTAGTAACACACTTTTAAAATTGGAATTACTTTTAAAGAACACAAGAGATATTTCCGTTTTTTTTAATAATAAAAACTTTATAGTCGATAACCTTCTTTTGAGGAATGGCTGAAGAAATCTAACAAAAAGACTCCTTTTCAATACATACCGTGGAGTGCTGACGAATGAATGAATGAATGTGTTTGTTCACTGATGAGTATCGATTCTCACTATTCATTTCCGTTGGAAGGTCAAGAGTGTACAGGTGACCTGTTGAGCGATTCATAAATGTTTTTTTGGGTTTTTGGCTGCAAGTTATTGCTTATTTTTTGGTTGATATCTTTTTTTTAAGTTAAACACGTTACTAATGTAGAATAAACTATAATTTCAAAGAAAGTTGATGAAATTTTCTATAAAAAGTTTTTTATTTCAAAACTCTGACTTATATAGTTTAGGAGAAATTGCAATTTCAAAAGAGCGGTACTAAGTTTTGAAGACCAGTGTATTTCCCAAATAAATGATGATGTTAGCCGATCACTCTTGCAATGGGTAAGCGAACGCACAGATGCGTGACGTGGCCGTGGGTCAGATATATATGGTCCTTTACACCTGAGATGTGAGAAATAGATAGGGTGTGCGCGAGGAAAATTTCTACCAAGAGCATTCAGTTTTCTAGCCTAGCTTAGTGCCATTTTGGTAAAAAAGAGCTAGCGCAGCTAAAAAGCGCGAGATGTGTGCGAGGGATGTGAGCGAGAGATGTAAGTGGGGAATGTGTACGAGGGACGCAAATGAGGTCCGCTTTGCATCCTAGCACCACTCTGCAACACATCGTTTTACAGCTTCACTAAGCATTCTTGCACTGCACGAGTTCCCCGCAAATTTTTACTAGAATCTGTAAATCATTTTCACATCCCCGATACACATACCTACTCGCACCGCGTAGCTACGCAGATATCTGCTGGCAAATCCCTGAAGAACATGAGCAAAAATCCCATTTGCAAAGTCCAAATATAAACCGTCTACTTTCAAAGTAGTGTTACGGTATAAAAAAAAAATGTTTGATGTGCTTGAACATACATACATACATAAACTCACGCCTTTTTCCCATGGGGGTAGGCAGAAACTACAGAACGCCACCTGCTACGATCCTTACATACTTCTTTTGCTTCACACACATTCATACATCTAGTCATATACACACGCCGGTTATGGGTACTGCGCACTTACATATTATTATTGCAATTACATATAAAATTGAGGCAGCCCCAGTAAGTAATTAACAATACTTGTGTTTGGCCTGACACGCTCCTTCCCTTATTACTCTTTGCAACAATATCGTTTAAAATGACATACCTACATTATTGCTATTTGATAATTGATTGATGTAATGTTGAATTGATCAGACATAAATGATTGTTAATGACGTTTATTGATATTTTTACTTAAATTTGGCACAAATTGTTTCTATTTGACATTTGCTTATTATTATTTTGTTTTTATTGTTATTTTATATCTTTTACATTTTTGGCATTTATTTTTCACTGTTTTACTTTGTTTGTTTTGTTGAAATTAATTGTGATAATTACTTTTGAATGAATTTAATTTATTGTTTGTATTCTTAATTTATAATTTTTATTGTATTAATTAATTAATCCAAGATTTGCATGCCGCAGTATGGGGCAAACATGTTTGAGCCATTTCTGTTCTTGTTATCCTGCATGCACTTATTTTTATTTGTTGTATATATACACATGTTTATGCAAATAAATATATCTGAATCTGAATCTGAAAAAATGCGGTACAACTTTTGAAAAAGTGAAAAAAAATAAAAATACAAACAGAGTTATCGAAACAACTTTATAGAAATTAATACCACAATTTTGCTAGTAGGTCATATTTATTCTGCCTGTGTCCCTACTGTGTGGTGATTGTGTATGTCGTGTGTGTATGTGAGTTGCGTGTGAGGATATGTGTTGAGTGTGTGTGTCCTATTGTGCCCGTGTTACAGATAAGAAAGTGTCAATTAATTAAACTATTCAATATTTTATTTGATTTAAGTAACTCTGACCAAAGATGTGTTCTGTTTCCGCATAAGTAAGTGATTTTAGCCACTCGGTTATAGCTGCTTTCCATTTATTTACCGCCGTATCTCCGGATGGAACTTTACTTTCTCATTTATTCTGTTATAAATGTAAAAGCTGTGCGGACCCTTGGGGAGTGAGCCACGATATCAAGAATACAAGATATATACAGTCCTGCAGATCCTGTAGTCGCATGTGTGCTATGGCCCCAGTCTTCGGCCCTTGGTTGTGATCCGCAGGCCTGTATTCAACAGTGGTGAAAATTATTTCATCAGCAAACATGTAAGTCGGGTCCGTTGCCACTGGGCCACCACTGCTCTCTACAAATTTACATCCTTTGTCATAATCTTCCTGCCCTTAAAAAAAAAAATTGTGTTCGGGGCAGTGTCTATTTATGTTTCGCACTTCTCTTGGCAATTCTTCTTTACTCTTGATCTCAATATCTCAATAGTCATCGCATTTTTAACAGGTTGACTGCCACGAAGGTCACCGGTGACCCTCAAACAATACATTTTCTATTGTGTTTATTGTCTGGCAGCCAAACTGATAACTTTTTCATCTTTTACAATTCACCGACCGTTTCATTCGACCTACAAATTGACCAATTGGTAATAGGTATATTTCCTGGGTACATAAATGTTAATCTTATTTCTAGTCCAGTCCATCAGTGACATTATGAAATAATATTTGACAGGTATTTTTTGCTTTACCAAATCAATAAAAAGTTCAAAGATAAAGCGCACCAAGATCCAGGAGTGGGGGCTTGTGACGTCATTATGTCAGTATAAAGTGTTTTAACGATGTGACGTCACACGATATTTCAACGCATTTTATCGTCGTCACTTTATGTTTACGTGTCATAAGAAAAATACGGGTCCAATATCTTTTACCTGACGGACAAAAAAACTAATTTTCATTTAACAATCTCTATTGTATACTTGCTTTAATAAACGTTTGGCCTGATCGTATTTTGTGGTGTACAAAAAATATGATAAATAAATAATTTGACATAAATATTAAACCTGCAATCAAATATTATGCAGATACCATTTGTCCTACAAGGACTTGTTATTGCTATTTATTTTTTAAATTTCATGTTTATTTTTTTAAATTGGCTTAAAATAATAGTTTTACATGTAATATCGCCGCTCTGGTAAACTGATAGGGCCCACTGTTGATACCACGGATACACTCACGGAAATGGAATATAATTAAAATAAAATTAATTAGACTAATATTGTTATTATTGTGTAACAATGAACAATTGTTAGTCATCATGGAAATCATCTCAGAAATTTAATTTAATTTGATTAATAAATAAATTAAGTTGCCACCCATTTCAACCTACATATTTTATGAAAACGAAGTCTCGTTTAAAACCCAATTCATTTTTCCTGTACTTCATTAGGTATTTAAAGATTTTCCTGTTCATCATTAGTTACACGTTGTGACACACGTCGCGTTCCCCAATCTCATTAAGTATCGTTTTAAGAAGCGAGTGCTCGGTCCCTGACTTCTTATAAATTCATGTGATCATAGTACATCTCGGTGAAACACTAAGCGAAAGATTTTTATGTGTTTTTTGTTGTAGGAAATAAAAATGTTTGTGATGGATTAAATTAGAGTTTAAGATGACACTTGAATTTTATATTAGGACTAGCTGACCCGGCAAACATAGTTTTGCCATAAAAACACTGAACATTTATCTACCCTACCTACCCTACCTTACACTACCTACCCTACCCTACCCTACCCGACCCTACACTAGCCTACCCTACACTACCCTGCCCTACACTACCCTACCCTACACTACCCTACCCTACCCTACACTACCCTACCCTACCCTACCCTACACTACCCTACCCTACCCTACACTACCCTACCCTACACTACCCTACCCTACCCTACACTACCCTACCCTACACTACCCTACCCTACACTACCCTACCCTACACTACCCTACCCTACACTACCCTACCCTACACTACCCTACCCTACACTACCCTACCCTACACTACCCTACCCTACACTACCCTACCCTACACTACCCTACCCTACACTACCCTACCCTACCCTACACTACCCCACCCTACACTACCCTACACTACCCTACACTACCCTACCCTACACTACCCTACCCTACACTACCCTACCCTACACTACCCTACCCTACACTACCCTAGCCTACACTACCCTACCCTACACTACCCTACCCTACCCTGCACTACCCTACCCTACACTACCCTACACTACACTACACTACCCTACCCTACACTACCCTACCCTACACAAAGCAAAAATAGCATATACAATAGCAATAAATTACAAATTGACTACGTTTTAGTTTAGAATACTTTTGTATGGGCAAAAGAAAAGGGCTGTTTTTATTTTTTCCCGGCAATTATTAGAATTTTTCTCCCCGTAAAAACCATCTTTGAACTTCAAAGAACATTTAAAAAAAAGAATTGGCGAAATTGGTCCAGGTGTTGTTGAGTTATGCGCTTACCAACACATTTTGCGATTCATTTTTATATTATAGATTAATCTGTAAGGGTAGTTTTAAGATGAGTTGAATAAATAAACTGTTTTACTGCAAGACGATTATTTACAGCATGAATTTATCTAGAAATGCGAAGCAGTATGCATTACAAAATCATAATGTGTCTGTCATTGAACCTATACCAATAACAAATTTCGATAAGATCTGTATTATCAAACCAACAATTCTCAGACGGTTAAAGACCCAGGTTTCGCTTTGAAGATATCCCGCCAAAAAAAAAAACCAGACAAGTGCGAGTTGGACTCGCGCACGAAGGGTTCCGTACCATTATCGCAAAAAAACGATTAAACAAAATCACATTTTTTGTATGGGAGCCCCCCTTAAAAATTTAGTTTGTTCTGTTTTTGATATTTGTTATTATAGCGGCAATAGAAATACATCATGTGTAAAAAAATTCAACTGTCTAGCTATCACGGTTTATGAGGTTCAGCCTGGTGACAGACAGACGGACCGTGGAGTCTTAGTAATAGGGTCCCGTTTTTACCCTCTGGGTACGGAACACTAAAAAGAGGTAGGTACATTGTTTGTGGGGCTTAGTAGGCGTTTTAGCCGCTGAGTTTCGTCCGATGCAGTCGAAACAGGAATTTCATAATTATTAATATTTTGAGTGGTGTTTCGGACTTTGCGTTTTTTTAAGAAAATTTTGTACAGTTGGAATGCAAAACCTTAGGTAGGGTTAGATACTTTAAGTGAAAGTCAGGAAATATTTGGAACAAGTTAAAGCTTAATTAATATACAATTACAAAAATCAACAGTAAACATGACAAATCACAATAATTAGACTTATATCTAATAACTTTAAACGAGAAATTCTTGTATATATGTATTTATATAAACTGCATCTCGGCAACGGCTCCAACGATTTTCAGGAAATTTTGTATGCGGGGGTTTTATTTTTAGAAAATGTCGTTTTCCCTATTTTCAGCCGCTCGCCTTTCTTCGGTCGCCCAGGTACTATCAATTAAAAAGCGAACGTAATTGCACCTGAGGTATTCCACATACGGCACCTATCGATATTTTTCGCAGGTGCCTTAAGTGGAATAATTTATTACATAAAATTTTATTTCACATTTGGCACCTACGGATCAGTATTTTAAGTAGTGTTGGGACGTTTCTTTTTTAGTAAGTGAAAATCAAAAATCCTATTAAAATCAGTTAAGAGTTTAATAACATGATAAAATTAGGATGGTATTTAAAAGTACTTCAATTTATTCCCATTTCATTTACCTAATTTTGCCTGTGTTCCACCAAATATACTGAATGTGCACCAAAATATATTCATTAAAATATGTCATAACGAGCATCTATTTAACAACTGTTGCAAATTTGTAAAAATAGTAATGCACCTAATTTTAAAAAACAAGCATTTATTTTTTTAGTTTAGTTTAGTTTTAGTTTTCGAATAAGTCGACGTAGCCCCGCTGCGCGGGGCTCCTATTTCTGTCTGCAGGGTCAAAAGTAACCTAACACGAACGAAATGACGGGAGCTGAGTTCGCTCGCTTTGCTCGCTTACTTCAGCTCCCGTCATCTCGTTCGAACCTAACCTGTCCGTGTCGGGGTGCCCTAAGTTCCCGAGCTCGCTTCGCTCGCTTTTGGACTGATTCTTTGACCATAATTTATTCGTAGATCAACTAATATTTGGTGCACGATCAGTATTTTTCGGGGAAGAATAAAATAGTTATTGTTACAATAGAATATTTGCAGCGCACTACAATAAAAAAGTGTTATATCTTGGTGTTAATTTGGAATTTGTTTGATGCAACATATTTTGTTGGCCGAGTAGTTTAAGTATAGTAAAACAATTAAACGGGTTTAAGATCAATATTTTAGAAATGCATACATAGATGTACCTTTAGATTTTTGGTGAACACAAAAATATTATCCATAAAATTATAACTTCCTCTTTAGCTTTTTTTATTACATGTTGAACATTTATACCCGAACTACCAGGAGGCCAGAATCATGAAAAAGTGTTTGCGAGTCTAGAATCATAAGCGTTAGAGACTAACGGAGTTAAGTACCAGGAGGTCAGAATCTAAAATTTCCCGGTACTCTTTCTACATTTTAGCCTCGGTAATAATTTCTCATGATTATAATCTCCTGGTACTTAAGGTAGTCTTTACTGGTAATGATTCCAGCCCCGCAAATATTAAGAATTGTTGTTGTTTCTGGCCTCCTCGTAGTTTGGGTATAAATGTTTATAATGTTCAACAATAATGTTCTAAAAAAGCAAGAGGAAGTTATGTTATTAAACTCTCTACTGTTTTTTGTTTCTGACGTTACTTTGCCTCAAAAAAGGTTTCGTCCGAAACACCACTCAAAAATATTAATAACTACTTGCCCCGCAAACTTTGTTTTGCCATAAAAACACCAAACATTTATCTACCCTACCTACCCTATCTTACACTACCTACACTACCCTACCCTACACTACCTTCCCTACCCTACGATACACTACCCTACCCTACACTACCCTGTCCTATCCTACACTACCCTACCCTACACTACCCTACCCTACCCTACGCTACACTACCCTGTCTTATCCTACACTACCCTACTCTACCCTACCCTACACTACCTACTACATTATTAAAAAAAGAATTGGCCAAATTGGTCCAGGCGTTGTTGAGTTATGCGCTTACCAACACATTTTGCGTTTCTTTGTTATATTATAGATAATGAAATTCCTGTTCCGTCGACGAAACAGGAATCGGACGAAACTCAGCGGCCGAAACGACTACTGAGCCCAATACGAATGTAACCAACTTTTGTTTCTACCGGCGATCTAATTAAATTTTAGAACACAAAAGCTGGTATTGTGACTTAACTATGAAAGTGTGATATATTCTCTCCTAGGCTTTTTTGTAGGTAATAATGATTATTTTAATCATGTGGTACATAATTTTTATGTATCATCAATAGATTTCTTAGTACACGCCATTTAATGAATTTTACATCTCTCATGTTCGGTAAGTAGGTTCTTATTACCTCCAAATGGGGCTTGTAGGTGACTAATTAGCGCTCTAGGGTAATAATGTAGCTAGAAAAGCCCTAGGGCTGTAAGTAATTAAAAAAAAACACTTCTTTCTTTCAAAAAGTTGGCGTAGGTACGTCTAACCATCATACTGGCAATAGACATCATGCATTCAGCCCAATGACCAAAGAGGTCGCTTTGCTATTCAGCCTTGTCTTCGTGTGAGTATAATAGTCATCAATTTTAAATATCGAACGGCGAAGCTCAATTTCGTTCTTGAAAAAAATTTATTTTAAAAATGTTTTATTCTTGTAATGCCGGTTTTTTTCTACTTACCTCACAATCGAGATGTAAAGCAGAATAGTTAGCTCGGGTGTAAGCACCAATTGCACCCTCGAACTATAGGCGCCCTCGCTGCGCTCGTGCGCCTAAATATCTCGGGCTGCAATTGAGGCCTTACAGCCCTTGGCTACTAATCTACTATTATTATTACAATTTTAAAAATTTTGTTACTTTGGGTTACGTTATTGCAATTTTCATAAGTATCTCTATTTTTTTAAATAAATTATAGCATATGTTACTCAGAAATAATGTAGCTTTCCATAGGTGATTAAATTTTTCAAATCGGTCCAGTAGTTTCGGAGCCCATTCGGTACAAACAAACAAACAAAATAATATTTCCCCTTTATATTATTGGTAGATATTATGCCTCAAGGTTCATTCTATGTTTGTTGTGTAACACACTTGGCCAGTCCGTCAAATGTTATCGAATGAAAAAGAAAGAAAGAATAAATATTCTAAAACAAACTACATACAAACAAGTAAGAATATTCTCAAGTGTATAAAAAGGAACCGCATTGAACTTTGATCTCAAATTAGCCTACAAAGAACGAAATGGCATTATGCCCTTGATTTTCAAGTTATAATTTATGCTTATTCGACCTCCTTACGGGACGCGGTCAAAGGTAAAAGAAAAAGACCTGACTCAGCACTTTTGAAAGTCCACGGTAAAAACAAGATTCCGGTTAAAAAAATTGCCAATGCCAAAAAATATGTTAATACCGATTTACATACGAAAGGTAACAGACTCGCGCTCATGTATTATTAAAATTTTAAATATGGCATTTCTCGTGACATGTTGCGGTAACACTGATTTTGGTCGCCGTTTTTTGGGTTGCCACTGGCAATAAAGTGGTTTTACGATAAGTGTTTAAATTAGAGCTGTTTCGAGAGAACGAGGATTTTTTTACAAAAAAAAACCTAAATCACATGCAGATCCATGAGGCTCACAGTATAAAAATAATAATCATAACAATAACCGAAACAAGAGCCCTTTACAAATATAATTTACTTAGCTGGTTCAACTTAGTGCTTTAAGACCCATTGTCTTTGCAGAAACCAGTCAAGTAGTTATTAGTCGACACTTAACTAATCTTATAGGTACTACTAAAATTATAAATGGGAAAACTTGTATGTTTGTGTTTCAACCACTCAAAAACGTTTAAAAGAAATTTTGCACACAGATCGCTAAAACTTGGATTAAAACGAAGGATGTTTTTTTTTTTATCTCGATGATCTCGGTATAGTGACCCTTTGGGATAATAAAACACTTTTCACGGAAGTGAGACCGCGGGCAGAAGCTAGTTTGTTAAATGGTATCTTCAGGTTTTGATAATTATAGGTATCACATAAAAAGCAAATCTTATGAAATAAGAATTAGGTGCATAATAATTAATTATTAAGGAAACTTAAGTTGTTAGTCACCTGGAAAATAATTAGGCATTAAATATCTGGTTGTTTCCCACCCATAGTCATAGTATATGGGATAGAAACGATGTGACGGGTTCACCATTTTATTTTCTCATTAACTACTTATTAAAACTGATTTTAACTGCTGTACCGTTTCGTGAAACATGGTCCTGGGGCCATAAGTACTGGTGAAAAGTGAAAGTACTATAAGTAAACCTCTGTCTAACCCTCCGGGGTATAAAGTCGTGATGTTATGTCTGGTTTGTCGTTTCGCCAGAATTTTCACATCGTTTAAAGCCTTTGTCTACCACAGTCAGTTCAGCCTACCCCCCAAAGTGATAGCAACAAGATACAACAGCTACGCACGGTTTAATTTCCTTAGCCCTCTCTGTAGGGATTTGGAACAATTTCAGCAGCAATTACATCGGTTCCCAAACGTGGGCACGATCCCTAAGCACATAATAAGGTAAGGCTCACATATTTGAGTGGGTAATTCTAATGTAACAAAAGATAAAGCACTCATGACAGGGGCCAGGGGAATACGTCCAGAATAAATATTTTCTTAATGTCTCTCGGCAATCATCGCATTTCTGAATATAAACGAATGATCATTTTCATGTCCATCAATTATTAGATTTATCGTGTATAAGCTTTGAATTCAGAACTAATTACTTTATTGTTGTTTTGTTTTGATTTCAGAGCTGTAAAACTATTCATTCATTTATACTAATGTTGTACCAGTCCACAAAGAAATTATAAATTTACTAGATTCTGATCATTGCGGGCAGAGGATTACTATACCAATCCAAAACAACAAAGTGGCTAAAAAGGATATCACTGTTAACCCCAAAACTGCAAGTCGCTTGAAAGCTTTTAAAGTTAAACTCATTGATAAATTACCAATTTTGCCAATTCATGCTGAACCTAATCATCAATATGATGATTTTTTTAGTATATACTGTAAACAATTTAATTCCACCTTTATTCCCAAGACAATCTCCGTTAATGGTAATGCATCATTCAGTGATTGGGCTAGCATTGGTATTCATAAAAGTAGAACACGGCTTTATGAGCTGTACGATGAAAGGGCTTATGTAAACACTGCTGAATTTAATTTATATGTTAGAAATTATTCAAAATTATTTAAAAAAGTTTGTTTTTTGGCCAAGTCGCGTTATTTGAGTTCGAAGATTAAAAACAGTAGTAATGTTATTAAAACGACTTGGAATATTATTAATAGTGAAACGGGAGGATCTGGTAACCGAAATATTGACTACAGCCTGTCTATTAATGACAACATCATAAAAGCAGACTCACAAGTCGCACTGGCCTTTGAAAATTTGTTTTCAGATATTCCCGTTTCTACTACTAAATCCTTAAACTCATCACCTTCTGTTGCTGAGTCTTTGCTAAAAGAAAATGTTAATGTTTGCGATTCGGTTTTTTTTTGAACATTAATATGTTGTACTTGTAGAGACATAATTAAAACCTTTCACACTTTAAATGTTAAAAAGACTGCTGATCTGTGGGGTCATTCTGTTGAAGTCGCCAAGTCTATTATTGATATTGTCGCACCTAGTTTAGCTATTATCTTTAATAATTGTATCGACTGTGGGGAGTTTCCTGACCTAATGAAAAATAGTAAAATAATACCTTTGTTTAAATCAGGTAGTACATCAGACCCTACAAATTATAGACCTATTTCAGTACTACCTACTTTTAGTAAAATATTTGAGAAATTAATTTTAGAGCAATTGCAAAGATTTTTTAATAAACATAAATTATTACATAGCAAACAGTTCGGTTTTACAAGGGGTCGTTCAACTACTGATGCCGGTGTTGCCGATGCCGGTGCCGGTGTTGAGCTTTTGGGACATATTTATAATGCATGGGAGGATAAGTGCGATGCCTTGGGCATCCTTTGTGATTTGTCCAAGGCATTTGATTGTGTTCTTCATGAAACCCTAATCAGGAAACTCCGCCACTACGGGATCCGGACCAGCGCTCTGGATCTTCTTACTTCATACTTGAGTAATAGGATTCAGAGCGTTGACGTTAATGGAAAAAGATCTCCTGGATCTAAAGTAACAATGGGAGTCCCGCAGGGCTCGATTCTTGGTCCTTTCTTGTTTCTTATTTATATTAATGATTTGCCTTACCTCATAAAGGATAACCATAATATAGTATTTTTTGCGGATGATACTTCACTTTTGTTTAAACTAAAACGCTGGTTACTGACGATGTAAATAGCGCGATCTCAAAAGTAGTTCACTGGTTCAATGTTAACAATTTACTTCTTAATGAAAAAAAAACCAAATGCATTAAGTTTACCCTACCTCACGTTAGGCAGGTGAAAACTGATGTGCTGATAAAGGGCGAAGAATTGAATCCTGAAAATAGCACAGTATTCTTAGGTTTAACTTTGGATGCTAAGCTTCAGTGGGGCCCACATATAGATATATTGTCAAAGAAGCTAAGCTCCGCAGCATATGCTGTTAGAAAAATTCGTAATTTAACGGACATAGAGACAGCCCGTTTAGTATACCTTAGCTATTTTCATAGTGTAATGTCGTACGGTATTCTGTTGTGGGGAAATGCCGCCGACATCCAGACTATCTTTGTTTTGCAGAAAAGAGCTGTTCGATCAATTTATAAATTAAGCCCGAGACACTCTCTCAGAGAGAAATTTAAGGAGATTAATGTAATGACTGTGCCTTCTCAGTATATTTATGAAAATCTTTTATATGCCCATAAAAATATAAAATTGTTTAAAAATACAGTGATATCCATGATAGAAATACTAGGAACAAACACAAATTTGTAATACCAACAACAAGGCTCAAGAAAATAGGTGGCTCGTTTAGATGTCAATGTGTGCGCTTTTATAATATGCTTCCAAGCCACGTACAAAATCTAAGTCTTAATAAATTTAAATCATTCATTAAACGTAAGTTGTGCCAAAAAGCGTTTTATAGCATTAAAGATTACGTTGAGGATAAAACGGCTTGGGAGTGAGCTGCTCCAATTAATTTAGTTTTTTTGTTTAAATATTTTGCACCATGAATTTTGTTATTTTTTAATATTTTGTATTTTTTTTAATTTTTTATTTGTTTTCTTGCAATGACAAGAATATTTACTTTTTAAAGTATTATATTATTTTATTTTAATTATTGTGAATGTGAAGACTATGTGGATCATTATTTTGTTTTTTAATTTATCTTAGTTTTTAATCATGGTCTGGCAGTTTGAGTAGTTTATCCGGCCTACCCGAATGTCCTTTCTTTGGTATTGTTCGTCGAATCGTTGAGCTCCTTAAATTCTGAGTTGAGCTGCTCGGTTATTGACAAATGCGTGCACTGACTGGACAGGTACACTCAATCTGGCTGGTTCTTTCCTCAAAAGACCATTTCAGACATCAGTCTACATGGTCTTCACATGATCGAACCAAGATTTTGTCAGGACTTTAAAAGAGACTGTGACCTCTGAGTTTGTTTCGGCCTTTCTTCTCAGAGTAGTCAGATAGGAAACGCCGACCTCATCTAGTTTAAAAAAAAAATATGTTAGACATGTAAAAGCGTTTGTACAAACCAACTTACAGAAATAAAATCATTTATCATTTATTTTCCTTTAGCAGCTTTCCTACCATGTTTAATATCAATTATATTAAGTTCAAAGAGTATTAATAACTAGTTATCTGTTAACTAGTACAAAATTATGTAGTTGCCTGACGCCGGTTTTCAACAGAACCTTGCATAGAATGCTAAAGACCAGAGAAGAACCAGTCTCTAGACAAATCAAATTTTATCAGCCAAAACAATTGTCAAAAAATTCAAAATCAATGGGATTGCGTTACCGAAATATCACGTCATCAATCTCAAAAAATTTGGACTTCTTACAATCATTATGATATAATATAATATCACTTTGGGGCACCCAAAAAACAACGGTTATCTTTCAGAAATTTTGTGACATTAAGTATATTCTATTCACTGTAGACTCGATACAACATTGAACAAACGAATACGAAGTGACTATGTTTTTAACCTCCATGCGTCCAACAACGTCCTTTATTTTATTTTATATTTTTGTTTACGGGGAGAACACTACAAAAGGCGCCAGGAGTGTGATTTTTACCTCACTAAAACTCCCCCGGTAATCAACATCATCGATTGGAAGGGGCCCCGTTACCTCTTAAAAGTCCACTCCAGAACCCCCTCTGTGCAACGCCTGTTAGGGCACGTCCCTGGGAAAACTGAGAAGCGTCTCCCCTGCGCCTCGTTGAGCACGGCAGCAAGTGATAACTTTGCCATCATATTTCCTGGCGACTTTTAATGTGCGGACAGACACCCAGTCTGCTATAAAAATGTATACTTTATCATCATCATCATCAGCTTTTTAATGTTCCACGGCTGGTACACAGGCCACATCTTTGAGAGAGAGGAATGGGACGTAATCCACCATGCGGGCCCAGTGCGGGTTGGTAAATGTCACATGTCTTCGAATTATTGGTTCCAGGACGTTTTCTTTCATCGTTTTGAGAGCAGTTGTGATGAAATTATTTACTCAAAGTAAAGCGCCTGCCTGGGTTCGAACCATGACCCCATGATAACTTTTAAGTCGCGACCGTTACCACTGGGCCACCACTGCTCGATTCATTAAATATACTTACTTACCAGTTTTTAATAGTGTAAATGCGCTTAAAAACACCTTCCAGTTTATATTAAATTTGAATCTCGACATTTTAACGAACCAGACTCCATTTTCTTGTGTTTCTCTTGCTACAATAGCTTTTAAAAGAATTTAGTGTACAAATAAAAAAAAAATCGTTTGCAACACAGCGAAGCCGGAGTGGTAATGATACAAAAAGAAAAGTTATGACATTGATTAGGTAATGGCAAGATTAATTTAAAAGTGATCCAGTTTGATTAGGTAGGGAACTAATTATTCCTAGCCCGTTCCATCAACGGACTACAAGACGTACTGCGATGCGTCATCGGTACATGGTAAACTTCCCACCCAAAAGAGGCTAATCGTTTTGGGAAAACTTTTATTGTGCATACAGCTAAGGAGTCGAATGCCCAGTCTGTATTTCCTGATAGCTACAACCTGGAAGTCTTTAAGTCAAGAATGAATAGATTAGTGTGAATCATCGATGACCACATCATCGCTTACCATCAGGTGAGATAGTGGTCAAACGCGAGCCTATCTACACACACATAATAATTATTATAAAGAGGAAAGATTTGATTGTTTGTAAGTTTCTTTGTAATGGATAAGCTCAAAAACAACATAACCGATTTTGAATTTTTTTGCACCAGTAGTAAGCCATCCATTATCTTCTGAGTGACAAAGACTATTTTTTTTTATCCCAAAGGACCCGTTGGTACAGTGGGAAGGGCCACGGGAGCGAAGCCGCGGGGAAAAACTAGTCAATTATATAATAAAGTAGGTACTGCGCTGGGTTCCCTGTATCTGGCAGAATCTGGATACTCCGAAATTTATTTGGCATAAAACACTTGCCATATCTTCTTTAAACGAATATTCTAAAGGCATATTTTTTAAATATTATTACTAGCTTTTGCCCGCGGCTTCGCACGCGTAGACTACATGCTTCTCCTTACCATATATTAACAGTATGTAGAGAAAAAGTAAAAAATAATCTATACTATAATATAATATTATAAAGCTGAAGAGTTTGTTTGTTTGTTTGTTTGAACGCGCTAATCTCAAGAACTACTGGTTGGAATTGAAAAAATCTTTTGTGTAGGATAGTCCATTTATCGAGGAAACCTATAACATCACGCTGCGACCAATAGGAGCTGAGCGTAAATGAAAAGTGTTGCGAAAAGGGGCAAAAATATTCCTTTTTGAGACCTTCCATTGCGTGCGCTGAATCATGTATGTGGGGTAGGTAGAGTAGGATAGGTAGGGTAGGGTAGGGTAGTGTAGGGTAGGGTAGGGTAGTGTAGGGTAGTGTAGGGTAGTGTAGGGTCGGGTAGGGTAGGGTAGGGTAGGGGAGGGTAGTGTAGGGTAGGGCAGGGTTTTTTTTTTTTTTTAATATTACTAATCCCGCTAACGACGTTATCGCCTAATCTGTGCAAATTCTTTTATTCCATTCCTCTTTCATGCTTCTCGTACTTTCATTCTTCATACCAGGGTTCTTCTTGCATACGTCATCTTATATACAGTGGGTGGGACTCCCACTTTGTTTAAATACTTAAAAGGCAACTTTATTTATTTAGTGTGAGGTCAAAAGACACAAAAGTGCTAAATATACAAGGATCCAAATAAAAAAAAATAAAAAAAGTGCTGTTGATCACAGTAAAATATGCAAAAAGTGCTGCAGATCACAGATAAGGTACAGAAGTGCTTATTATAGGGAAAATCACAATATAAATAAAGCCTTACACTTAGGGAAGAGAAGCACAACAGTGCTTTTCACCATACAGACAATCTGTTTTCTAGGTTCTACCCCAGTGTACAGTTCGTCATTGCAGTTTTGTGCTTGCTATTATATGCTTCTTACAAAATATTCTTATAATACTGGTGAAGCATAGTGCCGCTTCAGCTTCGGTTTCGTGCAATGACGGTGGCGGCCACATTAACACAGTACACTAGGAACTTTTCCCTGTGTTGCTTAGTCATGAGCCCATGCAGGCTCTCCTTCATCAGTCGCCTGTCCAGCTCACATTCGAGTTGGTAGCGTTCCCTGATAAATAACGGGCAATCTACAAGTATGTGCTGGACAGTCTCTGCCACGCCTGGATCGCAGACGCACGATGGGCTCTCCTTACACTTGAAGCGATTCAAGTATTCAGAGAACCCGCCGTGCCCCGTCAAAACCTGCGTGAGAACGCCTGTTGTCCGTACCTGTTTTTTCGTCACAGAGGCCGTCTCGCCTGACACATATCTTCGGTGCCATTCATCAAGCGATTCCAAACGGATCTGTCGCTTGATAAATGACACCGGACATTGGTCGTAGTCCGGCTTCCTCCGCAACGACAATGCTGCCTTCCTTGCCAGCTCGTCCGCTCGCTGATTCCCCGGCAGGCCCGCGTGGGCCTTGATCCAGAAAAAAGATACAGCTTTGCTCTGGCCCAGGGCTTGAGCCAGATTGGCGCGCGCGTGAACCGCAAGGGGATGGAGAGAGCCATGGCTTGCAAGCGTCTGCAATGCTGACATTGAGTCACTGTACAAACCATAGCTCGTCTCTTGCCGCGTGAGGATCACGTCCGTCGCTTTGCAGATGGCCAGGAGTTCCGCCTGGTAGACTGTGCAGTACGCGGCTAAGCTAAGTTTGAGATTCCGGACTTCGCCTTCATTATCCCAAATAGATAATGCGGCTCCGACCTTCCCCTCAATCTTGCTGCCGTCGGTGAAGATTCGCACCGCCTGCACATTGTTGCTGTCTAGCAACTGTTGGTCTGCCAGGCACATGAACTCCAGGGGCATTTGTGTAGCTGGATGAGGAGCCTCTGCAAACCTTACCGCACTTTCGATCTCCCTATCTCCTGGCACAAACCGGGATGGCCCTCTCCTCGCTTCATACAGGGCGGCTGCCTCCTGTATGCGCAGATCTAGAGGTAGTATTCCGGACAGTACCAGTGCCGAGTTCAGGCAGACAGTACGGTAAGATTTACAGATCTTCTGGACGAATCCTCATTGGACCGAGCCTAGCTCAATCATAGCAGTGTAGATTGTGTGTATGATCTGTACGTCCAATCCCCAACTCACTTTAGCGGCGCGGGACAGCTGCTTGTAGATGTTCACTGCCCTCCTGCAGACGTTTGCGGTGTGCTCGTTGAAGGTGAGCTTCTCGTCTATGGTTAGACCCAACAACTTCATCTTCTTGACCATACCAATGTCGACCCCGGCCATGCTCAGCCTTGGAGTATCATACTTGCGCTTATTGGTTATGACCATCGCACAGGTTTTGTGCGGTGCGAACCTCACCTTGTTTCTGACACCCCAACTCTGAACATGGGCGAGGGCTGCATTGGCTGATGTTGAAACTTCGGTCGCTGAGTCCCCATCCAGAACCAAAACGATATCATCGGCGAATGCCTGCCCGAAGATTCCGCGCTGCTCCAATTCCTGCAATAGTGGGTCTAAAATGAGATTCCACAGGATGGGACCACCTATTGACCCTTGAACGCAGCCCTTGCTAGTCACTCGCGTGCATTCCTCCCCAGCGTAACGAACCTTGACTTTCCTACTGTCGAGGTAGCTGTCTAGCAGCCTTCTTATGTTAACCGGGTAGGGTAGGGTAGTGTAGGGTAGGGTAGGGTAGGGTAGTGTAGGGTAGTGTAGGGTCGGGTAGGTTAGGGTAGGGTAGTGTAGGGTCGGGTAGGGTAGGGTAGGGTAGGGTAGAAATAGGGTAGTGTAGGGTAGTGTAGGATAGGGTAGTGTAAGGTAGTGTAGGGTCGGGTAGGGTAGGGTAGGGTAGGGTAGGGTAGGGTAGTGTAGGGTCGGGTAGGGTAGGGTAGTGTAGGGTAGGGTAGGTAGTGTAAGGTAGGGTAGGTAGGGTAGATAAATGTTTGGTCTTTTTATGGCAAAACAAAGTTTGCTGGGTCAGCTAGTAATTATGATAAAAATAATGTTATATGAAAGTGTTTCTTAGGACAGACTTATACTTACCTACTTTAAATCAATACGCTCTATCCTTGTCATGTCCCTATCCCTTCATTATTTCTGTGTTTATCCATGACTAATAATAAGTAATCATAATCATAAGTAAGTAATTAAATCGTAGTATTTCCTTGTAAACAACATTTTTAACCATTTTTGATGTCGGCGCCAATATCACCAGACTATTTGATGAGCTAACACGTGAACACGCTACATAGAACTGTCCATGGGAAAAGCAATTCTCCCTCAAATCTATACCAGCATACTTCAGGGTTTGTCCTTGAGCCTTATTAATTGTCATGGCGAAACAGACTTTCAAAGGAAACTGCAGTCTCTTGAATTCAAAGGGAATATCATTAGGAATCAATGGAATTCGTGGTATGAACACAGTTTCGCCCTGAGAAGGTCCGGTCAAAATAGTTGCCACAACCACATTACGCGACAAAGCTTTGACTTGTATCCTAGTTCCAATACAAAGTTTAGGGGGTTTTAATTTCTCAGCAACCTTACTGGTGTACCAACACGCAGTTAAAGCTTATGGTAAGGGAAACCTGATGGGTTTTGAGTGTTCAAGAACTCTACAGGATAATGGACGGCCTCGTCTGGATTTACTACAGTGTCAATCGAGCTATAGAGCATTTCATCGCCTTCAAATGATTTCAACAACATGTTATTGCCCTTTCGCACAACCATTCCAAAGATTTGTTTTATATGCAAGCAACATCCGGACAAATTTTATCTATCAACTCTGGAACTGTTGTTACATCAGTGCAAAGGTCAGTTGGTAAACATACCATCATTTTCTGCATAAATACCATTGCCGAGTTTTAGAAATAGTGCCGAAAAATGACCAGCAGCGACTTCACCCTTTAAGTGTACTCTCATATTTTTGGATAGTTTATGTATTTTTACTGAAGAGCACAGAGAGAACTTCTTAAGACACGCCTTAATTTCATCCGCACCTGTTCCTCGCGGAACTATTGGAAATGTTTGACGAAAATCAGCAGCCAGTAATACTGTCATGCTGACAATCCAAAATATGAAGATCCTGACTTTAAAACTGACGGATTTTCATTCAAACTTTCATCCCCTATTTCACGCCCTTAGGGGTGGAATTTCCAAAAATCCTTTCTTAGTGCTCACTTACACTACCAAAGGAACCTACATGCCAAGTTTTATGATTGAAGCTTTAGCCGTTTGGGCTGTGCGTTGATGGTCAGTGAGTGAGTCAGTCAGTCAGTCAGTCACTTTCTTCTTTTATATGTTTAATAATAATATATAGAATGTTTGGCCGAATTTTTGTGTGTCCAAATTTACAATAGCTTACTTTTAAGATGGCAGAATTTTATTTGGCATAATTTCACAAGGCATATTATGAAGATTTCAGAAATTCATTTGGAATAATTTTACTAGGCATTTCTATAAAATAGCATTTTTAACCTTAATATAAATTGTAATACTGTCTTAAAAGTCAATATGTTGTGTTAAAAAAGTTAGTGACAAAAACGAATCGCTGCAAAACCGACTCCACGTAGTCTTATCTGCCCTACCCCTAGAGTGTTATTTAAGCCCGTGTGGGCGCCTAGGGACGAGGTGGCCTGCGAGCTGAGGAGCAGGTGGTTTAATATCGGTCGCCGCCGCGGCTGAGGCTGGCCGGTAAATCCGGCCAGCAAGCCGAAGATGCGGTGGAGAGCGTAACCATCTGCGACGATAAGCTCACGTAGGACCGCCGCGCCGGAGCCCCGCAGCGCCGGAGCCGTGACAGAAACCATGCCTACTGCATGCTGCATGCTCACTTGCATTCTTGCTTGCATGTTTCATGCATGCTGCATGATCACTTGCATGGTTGCATGTGCATGCTTGTTGCATGTATGGTGTATGCTTGTTTGCATGTTTCATTCTGCATGCTTGCTGCATGTATGGTGTATGCTTCTTTGCATGTTTCATGCTGCATGCATGATGTATGCTTGTTTGCATGTTTGCATGCTTCATACAGCAAATTATAACACAAAAAAAATCTTTTACTATGGTACAAAATTACTCTAATTATGAATTTTCTGTAATGTGAGTTGAGTATTTCAATTAATATGGGTATGAAATGTATGCCAAAAGACGATTCTGAGTGTGAACTTTCTGCGATGAATATGAAATTTACGCCTAAAGATGATTCTGACTTACAAAATTATGAGTTTTGAATGTATGATGATTGAGTGTATGCCAAACGATTTTCCGCGAAATGAAGTTTATGCTATCCGTTGTTTTGCATAATAATATTACGACATCAAAAGTTCTGCTATAAAAGGCAGACCCACTGCTGCCACTGGTAAGTCAATGTTTTGGCAAATATAACATCGAATAAATTAGTGATTAAATACATCATTACCTCGGTTGAACACTTGAAACTACATGAATAATAATTAACTCCATTTGTGAGCCTGTAAACGCAAAATAAAAGGTATTAGGTGTTTGAGATTTGTTTTCTAAATAAAATAACTTATTGTTGAAATATAAACACCTGTTACAACTTTACGGTTGACAGCAGTTGCGTAGATACCATATTATAAATAATAATTGAGATTCATAAAATGATAAAGTATATAGGGAAAATCCATGAAAAATAAGTTATTAAACTAAATAAAATTGATGTCCTTTTATAAGTTAACATGCCTTTGTTAGTGTTTTCGATTTCGGTTTGATACGTTTGTTTTGATCGTGTTAACGACATTACATTTATTGAAGAGTTCCATGATCTATCGCCGAAGGTCTTTATCAGATCACCAAAATTTTTAAACGGTTTTGAATCCTTGGAAAAAAAACAATAAAGAAACAAAAATCTGTTAAAAAGAAACTGGCGAAGATAGTGCTGAACATAACACAAAAAAATACTTTTTTACAAACAAATACAACTGACATCCAAATAAAAAAAATAAAAAGTTAAAAAGAAAAACAGTTTCGAAAATCGGTGTTACTGTTTTCGTTTCTTCGTTTTTGACACCGCCTACCGAAGTTAGTTATTTTTACCTTTCTAGTGTTTTTATTTGGAAGTTGGTTATATTTTTGTGTAAAAAAGATTTTATTTTCACTTTTTAGTGGTACGTAATGGACAAGTTCTATAGTAAGATACCTATAATGGCCGCAATGATGCCAGAATAGACTACCCGAATAACATGTAACTTGAACGTAACCAGTGGAATGAGAGTGTACCAGGGTGACCTGTACTCATCTGCGTACCCGTTTAGAGCATACTGGCGTGATGGTTTGTTATGAGATGGTGTAAACAATAAACAGACATGCAATTGCGGCAATCCCGAGAGAGCCGTCAATTATTGAATAGAACTGTTATATATCTCCAAAGTTCTTCATCAGATCTTTACCAAATTTAAATGGGACTATTACGGAATAATCTTCTTTTGAAAAGAAAGAATTTTGCAAATCCGTTTATATATGACGGAGTTGGGCCCGCACATAAATTATAAAAAATATAAACATTCGAGAACTTCCTCTTTTTTGGGTAGTCGATTCAAATACATAATTATAGACGAACCTTAACGGACCTCTTTTTGAACTCGGTGAAAAATATTAGATAGGAGCTCTCACTTTCAGATTTCCAAAAAGGGCACTTATGGTGTAGGGTCGTTCATTTTCATTTGATAGGGTGCGGCTTGACTCAAAATGATAGAAAATGGCAAGTCTGACGAAGACATTGTAATCTTGCTCAAAATTAGACGTATTTTAAAAATCGTTTTAATCGAAGTGTTACATAGTTGTCAGTTGGTGTTGTTGTGTTTTGTGTTGCTTTTAAGTCATACAAAATGTAACATGCATACGTTAAAAATACAAAACTTTTAACTGCAGTTGTACGATGCTACCTCTTATTAAACAGCTATGTAATTACATAGCTGTTTAATAACCAGTCCAGATATCGTTATTTGAGTCATCATAAGTTTAGTCGAGAGGCAAGCCCCGGTAGACGTAAGCCTCCCCCAAGCATCGCCAAATCAACCAACCCTTTGCTTTTCACATCTAACGGACTTCTATGGCCCACACCAGATCATCAGTCAATCTGTGGGAAGCCTTTTATCAAGGTGCAAGCAATATAATGTGCTCTGCCCAATGACACTACAGTTTGGCAATTATTTTAAATACCTATCTTGGTTTTCCAGCGCATCTCTTCATTTCTGATTCGATCACGAAGGAATTGAACCTTGGTCGAATACTTGAAAGTACATGAATAATGGGATCTGACGCAGAATGTCCCATTCGCAAAATGTCACGGTGAAAAAGAATGTCCTATTCGCGAAACGTCCTATTCGCAAAAAGTCCCATTCTCAAAAGGTCCCATTCTCAAAAAGTCCTATTCTCAGAAGGTCCCATTCTCAAAAGGTCCCATTCTCGAAAAGTCCCATTCTCAAAAAGTCCCATTCTCAAAAGGTCCCAATTGCATAAACTCGTATTATGTGTCAAATACCAATGCACGATACAACCCAGATGGCGTCACACGCCCTGTACGTCACTAGTCTCCGATTTTGTTGAAACTTTTTGAGGATATTGTTCTCAAATTGTTCTATTCAGTACCTTCAATGAAAAAAAGTGTACCTCTCGGGTTTCGCTAAAAAATGGCAAACAAAAAATGACGTACAGGGCGTATACGGGGCGTACGTAATTTTTTTTTTTTTTTTGCACTCCTAAAATGCCACAAAAGCTTTTTCAGACATACGTCCTCCTTGGAAGCCAGCGCAACAGACGAGAGATCTACACTGTGAAAAAACGCACATCCTACCCCTCCATACTCCATCACTCCGGCAGAGAATCTGCCTCCTGGACACGAACTGCAGTGGCCAATCTGGAAATCCCTAAACCGATTGCGGGTACAGGTTGGTCGCTGCAGATAACATCTGGCGAAATGGAGTCTCAAACACAGTGCCAGTGTGGGGCCCGGTCGCAGGATATGCCCCTCCTCCTTGTCTGCCCTTCGTGCCCAGCCACCTGTATCTTTCAGGACCTGAACGTGGCAAATGACAGAGCGGTCCAGGTGGTTACATACTGGTCAGACAAAATTTGAGAATAGTTGAGTAAAAATTTGAGTTTCTCGGCACGAAAAGAAGAAGACTTTACAAGAAGACCTTACTATAGAACTTGCCCATTAGTGCCACAACTAAAATGTGAAAAAATAAATAAAAAAAAACAATAACAATACAACCGAACTCTTAATAAAAACAATGCAAAGTGAAAAATAACTTCAATTTCGGCAGTCGCTTTCTTTTTGATTGATAAACACATTACCCTCCTTCGGTCTCGTAGGTATAAAACGAAATCATTGTATGGAACAGCCGATTTCCTTTTTTATGACTGGTGCTCCTAGGACATTTTGTGAAAGGGACATTCTGCGAATGGGACATTTTGCGAATGGGACATTGTGCGAATGGGACATTGTGCGAATGGGACATTGTGCGATTGGGACATTGTGCGAATGGGACTTTGTGCGAATGGGACTTTTTGCGAATGGGACATTCTGCGAATGGGACCTTCTGAGACAACGGGACTTTTTGCGAATGGGACATTCTGCGTCAGATCCGAATAATGATTAACCTCTTTGAGAGCTTGTTGACACACGTGCAATGACGTAGTGTGTATATATGATATACCTGCGTGACAACATTACGATTGACAGCAGTTGCGTAGATAATTAAGATTCATAGAGACATTTCATGAAAAAATTGTTTAAGTTTATAAATGTTTTGTCCTGTAATTATTTAAGTGGTGTACAATAAAGTATATAATAAATAAGTAAATAATATATCCTTATAAAATTTTACTAGATTTTGTTAGCGGCTTCACTAGTGTGATAGCCTAAAATTATGTCAATATGTCTGTTGATACACAAAAAAGAGAATATTCTGTTTCACTGTTTTTTTATGTATGTTTGCCGATTTTGCCATCAATTGTGGACTGAGTTAGAAAATTCTTTTCCTGTGTGACAGAATACTTTTCAGAGTTGAACCATATAAATTTGGTGATGATCTGATTATGAACTTTTTACATATACAACAGAACTCTTCAAAAAATTACGGCAAATATTTGAGATTGCTGCTGCAATCGCATGTCTGTTTATGGTGCATTACTATAACTTGCCCACTAGATACCACAACTAAAAATCGGTGTAAAAAACAAAGAAACGAAACCAGAAACAGTGACTTCCGAAATTAAAGTTACTTTGTAGTATTTTCCTTTTGGAAGTCGGTTGTAATTTTTTGTAAAAAAGTTTTTCTTTTTTGCCGACTATTACTTATGATAACATTGTTATTGAATGATAAAAATCTCCGTTAAGGATATATTATTTTTGAAATGGGTGACGGGAGCTAAAGCGAGGGAATAATGTGAACGTAAAGCGAGGGTTCTTTGATTTATCATTCTAAATCATATTAAAATTATTGTATAATTTCCAATAACAACACAATAACGAAGTCTCTTCCCTCCTCATCTAAATTAGCTGAAGCTCTTCTTAAAGAAAACTTTACCAAAGACATACCGACCTTTAAATTTAAACCAATATGTATTGATACAATTAAAAACGTGTTCAAAAGTCTCAATATAAAAAATACTGAAGAATTATGGGGGATATCCGTTAGGGTTCTTGAAGATATTATTGACTCAATTGCTCCTGTCCTAACAGGCATATTCAATCAATGTTTGGACAGCGGCACGTTTCCTGACTTAATGAAACACAGCAAAGTAGTACCAATTTTCAAATCAGGTTGTAAGAGTGATCCCTCTAATTATAGACCTATATCCGTGCTTCCAGCATTGAGTAAAATCTATGAAAAAAACATGCTGGATCAGATGTTGTCTCACTTCATTTCAAATGGGATCCTGCATAGTCAGCAGTTTGGTTTCACGAAAGGTAGGTCGACTACGGACGCGGGAGTAAAACTCATTAGTCACATTTTGGAATCTTGGGAGAAGTCCCAGGATGCCATTGGCATTTTCTGTGATCTCTCAAAAGCGTTCGACTGCGTTGACCACAACACACTGATCTGTAAATTACACCACTACGGAATTCGAGGACAAGCTGCTGATCTTGTGCTTTCATATTTATCGAACAGACAGCAAAAAGTGAATGTTAATGGGGTGACGTCCTCCGGGTCTCTAGTCAAGATGGGTGTGCCCCAAGGTTCAATTCTCGGCCCTTTCCTTTTTCTTGTTTACATTAATGATCTCCCTTTTATGATGGCCAAATTATCGGATATAATTCTATTTGCTGATGATACTTGGCTAATTTTTAAAATAGATAGGAAAGATACGGATGTCTTACATGTCAACGAAAGTCTTATTATTCTCACAAAATGGTTCGCAGCTAACAATCTTTTACTGAATGCGACAAAAACTAAATGTCTTAAGTTCTCTTTACCAAATGTACCACAACGAGACCTGAATTTGAATCTTGACGGCAAAAGTCTTGAAGTTATAGCTGAAACTGTATTCTTAGGGATTACTATCGATTCAAAACTGCAGTGGGGCGCGCATATTAGAACTCTTTCGGGTAGGTTAAGTTCAGCTGCATATGCAGTAAGGAAAATAAGGCAGTTAACCGATGTAGCCACAGCTAGGTTAGTATATTATGCTTATTTCCACAGTATTATGTCTTATGGCATTCTGCTGTGGGGATCAGCAGCAGATGTTGACTTAATTTTCATCTAACAAAAGAGGGCAATCCGCGCGATCTATAAAATGGGTCCTCGCGAGTCCCTTAGAGAAAAATTTAAAGAAATCGATATACTGACTCTACCTTCACTCTATATTTTGGAATGTATTTTGTATGTCCGCAAAAATCGAGGGCTTTTCAAAACTAGAAGACTTACATAATTTAAATACACGCAGTAAGCACGAAATTGTAATACCCAAATTCAGATTAACAAAAACTAGCAAGTCGTTTTATATAAACAGTATACGCTTTTATAACAAGTTGCCAAAGTCAGTTATAGAACTGACCGATGGAAAGTTCAAAAACTACATCAAACGTGTCCTTGTTAAAAAAGCATATTATAAAATCAAGGACTACGTTGAAGATAAAAAATTTGGCTTTAGCTCCTTCTGCGCATGCGGCTTCCCTGGTAACTCATAAACGGCACAAATATGTGGTTGTCTCTAACTATTCTCAATCTCATTAATTCTTTGTTTTTTTTCCTTCTTTTGATTATTCTTTTTACAATGCTTCTCAATCATCTTCATAGCCCTTTGCTAAGAATAGTTACAGCACTGATAACAATATTTGTGCCACATGTTAGATTTAGTCTTTTTTTTATTTTACTTTTGTATAGATTCCTTTACCGATTATTTTGTAAATGTGTGAACATTGTAGGCCTTCTAGATGCTTGTTAACTTTTTAACTCGTTTTATTTTCTTTTGTTTAAATAATATGTAATCTTTTTTTTTTTGTTTTCTTACGACTTATTGTCGGGCCTACGTTGTCCCCACATATCTAAGTACTAATGCTGTAACAAGGAAATATTGTAAAACCAAACCATTTTTTTAAAAGAGTAACCATGGAGTTTCTTGCCGGTTCTTCTCCATAGGAAACGACCAACCCGAATCGTGCACATTGTCGACGTTTTATAAGTGCCCATGTAGGCCTATATGAAATAAAAAAAAATGATTTTGATTTTGATTTTGAATATTTAATTCAGTACACGTTTTATTAGGGTTCCGTACCCAAAGGGTAAAAACGGGACCCTATTACTAAGACTCCGCGGTCCGTCTGTCTGTCTGTCTGTCACCAGGCTGTATCTCATGCACCGTGATAGCTAGACAGTTGAAATTTTCACAGATGATGTATTTCTGTTGCCGCTATAACAACAAATACTAAAAACAGAATAAAATACAAAAAACGTGATTTTAACTTTGTGCGCGAGTCCGACTCGCACTTGGCCGGTCTTTTTTTATATTTCAATTTCATTTTAATAGTGATTTTATTTTTTTATGATTGAATCAGGAACATTTTATGCATGATTTCTGTTTTAATTTCATCTCAACCCTATAATATTATATTTTTTGGATGTTGACATGTTTAATTTGACTAGTTTTAAGTTTTGATATATTTAATTCGATTAGTTATAAGTGTTGATATGTTCAGTTTGATTGATTATATAATTTAGACAGGTTCAATTTTGACTAATTCTAAGTGTTTAAATAATAATTTTAGTTCAGTAGTTTTGAATGTTGACATGTTTAATTTGAGTGTTGTTTAAGTTTTGACCTATTTAATTGGTCTGATTTTAGATTTTGACATGTTTAATTTGCTTCATTGTGAATATTGACATTTTATTAATTAACAAAATATTGAAAGTTATTATTATTATTAATGGAATTTTAGTTTCTCTAGAACTATTTTTTTTACTCACACACTGTTCCGTTTTTGTTGAATTAGGTATTTCACCTATGTTTGCAATATTTGTAAGTTTGTGAGAACCATGTTCCTACTTATAAAATTAATTAATCTTCCTGTGAAGGCTTTTTAATACTTTATACCTGTACGTAGTATAGTGTGTAGAGCTATTCTGGGTGCATCGTCCTCACATATATGAATTTATTAATGTAGGAGTTGGGCGTGGTGAGACAAACACTTTCTACGGTTATTTTCGTTTATTTTGGCTTGTTAAACACTTAAAACAAATTTTCTTTTTAAACGTAGTCCTCAGTTTTTCAATCGTCTGCCATGCTTTCTCTCTCGCTCTCTCACACTCCCACCTCTCATTCATCCATCTTACGTTCCATTATACTACTGAATTTAATGTTTGGTTTTACGGTATTTTAATTGTCTTAATTTAAAAGAAAATAAGCCCACAGTTCGGCCATTCTGATTTATAGTATGAGGTCAGACTACGTTTAAGTAAACAACTTACAATAGTTTCAATACAATGGTTCAAATTTTGAATTTACTTCTGAGAACTCTCTTATACAACAACTGTTTAGATTCTAAGTTTTTTATCAAAATATTATGTGGAACTTGGTAACAATAATACAACTTGTTTGTGAATGAAACAAAATAAACTTACTTCTCAAAAATTTTACGATGATTTTTATTTAACTAATTCCTATCTTCTATCATACTTACGACCTTAGATACTTCATCATCTTTAACTTGATCTTAAATTTTATTATTTATACAGCACAACTTACAAATATTTATGAATTCCATTTTATTAACATGCACTTTAACTACTCAAATTAAAGGAAAAGAAATACACTTTGTTATGCAACAACACAAAGTGTTACATCTCACAATGGGAATATTATTATCATGTTTACATGACAGATTTATGTTAACATTTGTTTGGTGACATTAGACCTTAATACAGAACTAAAACAAAATTAGGTGTAATACAACAACAATAACGAGTTACTTCATATATGTGACTGATACATCTTGCACATCTTAAATTCTCAACTCTTAATATTTTACAGTGACTCCAAGTCTTAGTCTTAGTTAGATAAGTACATATTTGTTATAGAAACAAAATTTCATAGATATACCGACACATCAAAGATTAAGTTATACCACATCATTAAGAAAAGACTTAATGAAGGTTATGTCCCTAATATACTTAGCATCTACCTATCACATTATATTAGACAAAATAGTATGAGTAAGAGATTAACTAGTCTGACAGTAAGTACAGAATAAGCTCATGGCCACAACTTCATACAGTCTGTACCTGTTGAAGTCTTAATAGGTCCTTCTGCATTAAGGTCTACCTTTTGCACGTGACATCTTTCTTTACCTACTTTCTATGGCCCTAAAAAAATGGTTTTAGTTTTATTACATTTCCAAATTGTGTTCTGCGAATGGCAACTATGTGTCCTTCTTTATATTCATGTTCTTCTTTCCTTCTTTTATTAAATGCCTAGATATTTTCCTCTTGTACTTTTAGAATGTGTGCTTTAGCTCCCTGTCTTAAATTTTGTCGTCTTTCAATAAAATCTTGACTACATTCTTCTTCTATTATTTCCAAAATTGGCATATCTTCCATCTGATTCATTTTTGTTCCAATAAACAAATAAAAAGGTAGGGTATTTATTGATCTTTGCTATAGGTTCTATTGATAGCCCTTTGAACATGACTTACATACTTATACCAGTTAGTTGATTCCTGTACACACATCTTAGTTAACACAGAGATAATTACCCTATGGATACGCTCAACTTGTCCGTTGCCTCTTAGGATGCCTGTAGTGACAGTGTAATGCTGAAAAACCTCTTCATTACAGTAATCTTGAAAATCCTTTCCTGTAAAGGCTGTCCCTTTGTCAGTGATAATTCTTGATGGATTTCCATAATCTTTTTGATGAATTTTCAGCTTGTCTACTGTCTCTTTAGATGTTAAAGTCTTCGTGGGATATATCCAAATGAATTTGGTATAAGCATCAACAACTGTCAAAATGTAATTATACAATTTCTTCGTATGCTACGACCAATGGACCAAGACGATCATAGTGTCTAATGGAATTTCTACTTTTTCTATTGGTTTGAGGAAGCCTTCTTGTTTTCCATCCTTTTTTTTTGGCCAAAATACATGGAACACTTCTAAATATTATTTTATCTATTTTCTTAGTTAAATCTTTTTTGTAATAATCTTTTTCTATCATATCAATGGTCTTCTTCTTTCCGAAATGTCCAACTTCATGAGCTCTTCTTATAATTTCAGTGTCCATGACTTCTGGTATAACTAATATCTTCTCTACTCCTTTTTTAACTAAATTATTTTTAATGTAAAAATCTTTATATTCTTTCTCCTTCAAAATATCTCTTATTAAATTTAAATTTTCATCTTCCTTCTAGGCTTTACATATTTTTGCATGCGATTCTGGCTGGATAAGGTAAACATGTGGGTTTCTGCTTAGTGCATCTGCATGTGACATCCTCTTTCCTGACCGATGAACTATTTCATAATCAAAATCTTGTAGGAACAAGACCTATCTAGCCACCTTTGTAGATATTTCATACTTATACAATGTCTTCTGGAATGCTGCACAGCCAGTCACAATCTTAAAGTGAGTCCCAAATAAATACTTGCTAAACTTCTTAATGACTTCAACCACTTCTAAAGCTTCCAGCTCATGGCTGTGATAATTTTGTTCGGTAACACTAGTTTTTTTACTCATGTAATGAAAAGGGTGCATCTTTTCATCTTGACTATCTTTCTGCAAAAGAATTGCTCCAAATCCATACTTTGACGCATCTGTATGCACCTCTGTATCCAAATCAACTTCAAATATTTTCAACACAGGTACCCTGCAAAGCTTAGATTTCAAAATTTCAAATGATCTTCTCTCTTCTTCTCCAAGGGAAATGCCTTATCTTTCTTTAATAATTCAGTTAGTGGTCGACTTATAATTGCATAACTTTCAATATATTTGCGAAAGTATGATGTTAACTCCACAAAACTATGAACCTGCTTTGGTTCCGGAAAACGAGCAACTGCATCAGTCTTACCAGGTGATGGTTTGACAGTTCCATTTTCAATTACATGAACTAATTACTTTAATTTTCTTTGTAATAGCTGACACTTTTTCCAATTAATTTCTAACCCATATTCAGAAGACACCTTTAAAATAAGACTGAGATGATTTAGAGTCTCTTTTTCATCTTCAGCAAGTACTACAATATCATCGATAAAAATTAAAACTATTTCCCGACCAACTAAATCTCTAAAAATGATGTTAATGAACCTACTGAAGTAGTTTGGACATATAGATAGACCAAAAGGTGCCCGCAAAAACTCGTCTTGGGCTGCTAGTCACAAATAAAGTGTCTTTCACCGAGACCTCATCTACAGGCAAATGAAAAATACAATTTTTTAAATCTACAGTACTTAAAACTTTAGATTTTCTCAATTTAGCCATATGGTATGGAGGAAGTAGCTGGGTAATAAGCGGCGAGGTGGCTGCTACTATTCACTACAAACGAAGATCTCCGCCTGTAGATAAGGAAATAAGGGGTTTCGATACCGGAATACCTACATCATCGGCATCGGTACGGCCGCGGCGACGGGGGCGTCGGCCATGATGTCGCCGGATGCTACGTATGGCATAATTAAGGGCAGGTAATCTCACTTATACATCTCTTTGATTCATTATTAAACAAACAAATAGTGATAATTTAAATGCAAAAAAATATATATATTGTAGTTTACTACGAGTACATGTACTTTTCATTTCTGAGATTCAAAACATGATATCAAAAACTTCGCTCGATCAAAAAAAAAACTGAAAAAGACTCTAAAACGATGTTTTTTTGATCATTTTCTTTTTATTAACCGACTTACCAAAAAGGAGGAGGTTCTATGTTCGACTTCTTGTATGTTTTTTTATGTATGTTCACCGATATCTCCGTCAATTGTGGACCGATTTTGAAAATTCTTTTTTTGTTTGATATATGAAATCATAAATGAAATAATAGGAAAGTACAACTAAAAAGGGAAAAATAAAAAAACTTTTTTGCAAGTAAATACTACCGACTTCCAAATAAAAACTACAAAGTGAAAAATAACTTTACATTTTTCACTTTGTAGTTTTTATTTGGAAGTCGGTAGTATTTTTTTGCAAAAAAGTTTTTTATTCTGGAAGATTATGAAAGATTCACTACCTAAAACACATATCTAAAAAAAGTTAACAACCTGTAGAACTTTATTCTCAGGGTAGAATTTATAAAATAATTTAATGGCCGCCGTACGGCTCTTCAGTCGCCCGCGAGGCCTTGACGAGGCAGGACTTAGCCAGTTTTGCCCGTGCTGGACTTCTCGCTAATCTATCGACCGATTTATTATAAGACCACAGTGTAACAGAATCAGTAGGTTAGGAAAGTTTTTTAACAGACTTCAAAGAAGACCGAAATATTCGTCATGCCACCCATGACGAATATTTCATGGGTCATGGGTGGATTTTATTTTGTTTTTTTGGGCTATTAGTCAAAATAAAAATAATAATTGCGACTATTAGTCAAAATGAAATTCCAAGATGGCGCCGACCGAAATTTTTAAAACTTTCGTCACAGGTGTCATTTTCATGGTTTTCGGGATGGTGCGCTAAATGCTAATTTGGGATCAAAATTAAATTCCAAGATGGCGCCGACCGACATTTTTGAAACATTAGTCATGGGTGTCATTTTTGTTGTTTTCGGGGTCGCTTAATGCTAATTTGGGGTCAAATTAAATTCCAAGATGACGTTGACCGACATTTTTGAAACATTCGTCACGGGTGTCATTTTCATGGTTTTTGGGGTCGCTAAATGCTAATTTGGGGTCAAAATTAAATTTCAAGATGACGCCTACCGAATTTTTTTTAAACTTTCGTCATGGGTGTCATTTTCATGGATTTTAGCGTCGCTAAATGCGAATTTGGGGTCAAAATTACATTCCAAGATGGTGCCGTCCGATATTTTTGAAATATTCGTTATGGGTGTCATTTTCATGGTTTTCGTGGTCGCTAAATGCGAATTTGGGGTCAAAATGAAATTCCAAGATAAATGGCTGTCAGTCGGCGCCTTCTTATAGTTTAATTTGGCCCCATATTAGCATTTAGCTACCCCAAAACCCATGAAAACGACAGCCATGACGAAAGTTTCAAAATTTTCGGTCGGCACCATCTTGGAATTTTATTTTGACCACAAATTCACATTTAGCGACCCCAAAAACCAAGAAAATGACACCCATGAAGAAAGATTAAGAAAATTTGGCCGGCGCCATCTAGTATTTTCATTTTGACCCTATTTAGCGACCACAAAGCTTTCTAGAACGATCCAAAGACAATGTCGGCATGATAAAAACAACTTTGTTGAGCGCATCTGTGAAGAAGTAGAGGAGCATGCGTTCAGATCACAAAGCTCAGACCTCTTCAAGAAGGTGAAAATGCTGACAAAACAGTTCAAACCTAGATCATGGCTGGTAGAAGATGAAGATGGTACGCCTTTGCAAGACTTAGAGGCAGTGACGAGGAGATGGCGTAACTACTGCGAGAATCTTTATAGAAACTCACTTGAATGCAGCTCACCACAAGATACAACAAATTGGTGCGAGTTAACACTGGAACCACCCATCCTTGAATCAGAGATCATGGCCGCTATAGACGCGCTCAAATACAGGAAAGCCCCCGGTCCAGATCTTGTTACATCGGAAATAATAAAACTTATGGGTCCTAAAGCTGTAAAAGTCCTACACAGAATTTGCGACAACATCTGGCGAACTGGAAGATGGCCTTCAGACTGGACTAAGTCGATCATATTACCTCTCCACAAAAAGGGATCCACTTCCAAGTGCGATAATTATAGAACCCTTGCATTGATATCACATGCCAGCAAAGTGATGTTACATATCATCAATAACAGGATTCGATACTTTCTGAACTGGCAAATTCCACAGGAGCAGGCGGGTTTTGTAAAGGGCAAAGGAACCCGCGAGCAAATTCTAAATATTCGCCAACTGGTCGAAAAGGCCTACGAGTTCAACCCACCCACCATCTTTTGCTTTATCGACTACAGTAAAGCCTTTGACTGTGTTGTATGGTCGGACCTATGGAAGGTACTTAGTGAACTGAGAGTACCTCAACACCTCGTTGCCCTCATCCGCTCTCTATACCTGGACAATCAAGGAATGGTAAAGGTCGAGAACTGCACATCAGAGCTTTTTAGTTTCGGTAAAGGGGTAAGGCAGGGATGCATCCTGTCTCCAATTCTCTTTAACACCTATGGAGAGTACATAATCAGGCGGGCATGTGAAGGTTGGGAGGGTGGAGTCATAATAGGTGGCACTAAAATAACAAACCTCCGCTACGCAGATGACACCACACTCCTTCCTGCAAGTGAAACCGAGATTGTGAACCTCCTGGCCCGGATTGAGAACATCAGTTTGCTGTTGGGTCCAAAAATCAATCACAGCAAAACCAAAGTGATGGTGGTGGATCGTACTAACAGCCTTGAACTAACGGGAATGCTGAACCTTGACATCGTGAGCGACTTCGTCTACCTAGGGTCAAACATTAATAACACTGGATCATGCGAAAAAGAGATAAGGAGACGTATAGGGATGGCCAAAAATGCAATGTCCCAGTTGCATAAGATATGGAGAGACCGTAACATCACGCGAAAAACTAAAACCAAATTGGTGACTTCGTTAGTTTTCTCCATATTCAGTTATGGAGCGGAGACCTGGACACTGAAAAAGGCCGACAGAGACCGAATAGACGCCTTTGAAATGTGGAGTTTGAGGAAGATGCTACAGATTCCATGGACCGCCTTTCGCACCAACGTGTCTATTCCGAGAGAGCTTAATTTCAAAACTAGACTTTCCACTATTTGCCTTCGTAGGGTGCTGGAATTCTTCGGGCATATTGCTCGTAAAGAGGGTCACAATCTTGAACAGCTGATGGTGACAGGCAAGGTAGATGGCAAACGTCCCAGAGGACGCAGTCCCACGAGATGGTCTCACCAAATACGATCTTCTCTGAACATCAACAATGCCCTTCATGAAGCTAAGGATCGCTGCAGATGGAGGGAAATCGTACGGGAGAAACTGATGCAGCGGGGGAGTCACGACCCTCAGTAATGAGGAAAACGACGCGAGGAGGAGGAGCGACCCCAAAAACCGTGAAAATGATACCCATGTTGAAGGTTTCAAAATTGTCGTTCGGCGCCATCTTGGAATTTTATTATAACCACCAATTCGCATTTAACGACCCCGAAAACCATGAAAATGACACCTGTGACGAAAGTTTTAAAAATTTCGGTCGGCGCCATCTTGGAATTTCATTTTGACTAATAGTCGCAATTATTATTTTTATTTTGACTAATAGCCCAAAAAAACAAAATAAAATCCACCCATGACGAATATTTCGGTCTTCTTTGAAGTCCGTTAAAAAACTTTCCTAACCTACTGATTCTGTTACACTGTGGTCTTATAATAACTCGGTCGATAGATTAGTGAGAAGTCCAGCACGGGAAAAACTGGCATAGGTCCTGCCTCGACAAGGCCTCGCAGGCGACTGACTGAAGAGCTGTACGGCGACCATTAAATTATTTTATAAATTCTTCCCTAAGAATAAATTTCTACAGGTTGTTAAATTTTTTTAGATATGTGTTTTAGGTAGTGAATCTTTCATAATCTTCCAGAAAAATAAGAAAATGATCAAAAAAACATCGTTTTAGAGTCTTTTTCATTTTTTTTTTAATCGAGCGATGTTTTCGATATCATATTTTGAATCTCAGAAATGAAAAGTACATGTAGTAAACTACACTAAATATATTTTTTGCATTTAAACTATCACTATTTGTTTGTTTAATAATGAATCAAAGAAATTTAAAAGTGAGATTACCTGCCCTTAATTATGCCATACGTAGCATCCAGCGACATCATGGCCGACGCCTCCTTCGCCGCGGCCGTACCGATGCCGGTAGGTATTCCGGTATCGAAACCCCTTATTTCCTTAACTACAGGCATCTTCTTGTGGATATCTTCGTTTGTAGTGAATAGTAGCAGCCACCTCGCCGTTTATTACCCAGCTACTTCCTCGTTCGTCTTTCTTCTTTTGCGTACCGCGTATCGCGTGGCAAGCCAGCGATCCACATCACATCACATCATCAGCCTATTAATGTGCCCACTGCTGGGATACAGGCCTCCTCTCTGTGAGAGGGAAAGGGCCGTAATCCACCACGCAGGCCCAGTGCGGGATGTCACATGTCTTCGAATTTTTGTTTCTAGGACATGCCGGTTTCCTCACGATGTTTTCCTTCACCGTTTTGAGAGCAGTGGTGATGAAATAATTTACACAAAGTAAAGCGCCTCCCTGGGCTCGAACCAGGGAGGCGCTTTAGCCAACGATCCGCTACAGACAAATGTTTCCAGTCAATCCCGGACCAGCCCTCAATTGTTGGAGATGGGCTTGGTGAGAGAAACACTTTTTACGGTTATTTTCGTTTATTTTGGCTCGGTAAACACTTTAAACATTTTTTTTTAAACGTCGTCCTTAGTTTTTCAATCGTCCGCCATTCATTCTCTCTCGCTCTCTCACACTCCCACCTCTCATTCATCCATCTTACGTTCCATT
This sequence comes from Orthosia gothica, assembly GCA_949775005.1. Lineage (NCBI taxonomy): Eukaryota > Metazoa > Arthropoda > Insecta > Lepidoptera > Noctuidae > Orthosia > Orthosia gothica. The sequence continues at coordinate 17,667,445 of OX459054.1, read as the reverse complement.
CTACTACTGAATTTAATGTATGTTCTTATGTAAATATTGTAAAACACCTATTTTTTTTAAAAGAGTGAGTATCCAGTTTCTTGTGCGTTCTTCTCCATAACAATCTACTTTCCGAATGCACGGTAGAATCAATTTATATTACTTGTAAATTTTAATTTATTTGACGTTCAAAAGTGCCGTTTATGGGCATATTTGACTTTTGACTTTGAAAACTATCTTCCAACCAAGTGTGGTAAGTATTCTATGATCAAGGTTATTTTAAAATATTATCAACAATTAATTCTGCAAATGTGTTGAAGGCATCGCAAATGTGTGTTTAAACAGTAGTTTTAAACTGTTAGCTAAACTAATATTCGGATCATATAAAAGGCTGCGCTCTGTGACAGAAGTTACAAGTTGCTCATCATCTCGGGTTACGAAGTGCTATAACCATATTTATAACAAATTCTCTTTCAAAATGAAGACAGTTCTATTATTCGTCTTTGCACTCGTAAGTAAAATTTTATATTTTGTTGACCTTTTTAATATGTTTTTATTTTGAACTGTGCGAATCGTTGACTTTGTTCAATACAAGGTGACTTTTATTTTATTGGCAATCTTTGTGAGGGAGTTAAGGTACTCATAGATTTAAATAAATTTTGCAATGAATACATAGTAGTCACTCTGTATAAAGTTTCAAGTGAACTGTTGGAAGTTTTTGAGGAAAAAAGGTTTTGTAATGATTTTTAAAATGAAAATACTTGATTCTTAATTACCCGATTTTAAGTTAGTGAAATTGTTACAGATGGCGATAGCTTTCGCTCAATTAAATGGGAAAACACCATCAAACCAGCGACCAACAGCAGCAGTGGATTCCGTTATAAAACATTTATACCCGGGGTTAATAGATGAACACGGTATAACTTAAATTTCCTATTTTATTATAAACTAGCGACCCGCCCCGGCTTCGGCCGTGATAAATAATACACAAAAACCTGCCTCGTTTCTCACCCTTTCTATTGGTGAATATCCGTTCAGTAGTTTTTTAGTATATCGCGTACAAACGTGGCGGGGGACTTTATTTTATAATATTAAGTAAATCACTGTTACTAATACTTGTTCTTGGAGCAATATTTGGTCACCCTCGCAAGTCTTATGTCCAGCCTTAATTGTCTTTCGGTTGAAATCAACAGTTTCAATCTTAGATAACTAATGTAGGTATAATAATGTAAGAGTGTGAATGTGTCTACCCTATGTCTTTCTCTTGCTTGGATTTGTCCACAACTCAACTTTATAGAAAATCGGGCAAACTAGCGCTCTGAACAATCGGGCTTTGGTTTACGTATTCCTTTTGCTTACCGTTTGAGTTTTTGACCCTTTTTTTTTTGTTAGGAAATCATCCAATGACGTCTCCCGCTCTGGGTGAAGCGAGAGAGCGTGTCTTTGTGGACTTTTACTGACTAAAACCCACCCGTGTTCCTTCAGTAGCTTGTGCCAGGGCCGCGGTAACTCTCTTTAAAATTTATCCGCAACCCATTACTCGCCGTCCGCATGAGTTTTTGACCTTATTTCTTTCAGATATTCTGCTTGCGTATCATAGCATCTTTTGCCATGGCTGTCCGTTGTTTTTTTTCTGGGACGCTGCTGCCTTCATAATTGATATTAGAGCCAAAGATATGTAAAATTGACCATAATATCGATGCATTGGATGTTATAGGCGCCCGACAACTTTTTTGCACGATCTACCACCATGAGCTTGATTTTCTGTCTATTTATTGTAAGCCCTGATTTGCCACTTTTCACGTCCAATCTATGCCATATCTCAATATCATATCAACCGCTGCGACCTCATTGTCCTGGTCGGTGAAGCCACTCGCTGTCGGATCGCGGTGTTAGTCGACTGTGCACTGGTAGGCCCCGCCACACTATTTTTCGCTGTTCTCGAGAATGGTGATGCCGGTGGGTCCGGTGAGAGCCAATTGTTCACTCCCGTTCGATAAGCTCCGCTTCCCGGCGGCGCCACACCATCTTAAATATAGCTACACGTTCGATTTGACACGACTCGATTCGGTACTACGGGTGAAACTGGTCAGCTTGGTTCGGTGAGCTGGTCGGGTTCGGTTGGGTTTAAGCTGGTTAGGTTCAAGACCGATCAGGTTTGAAACCGGTCCTGTTCCGTACAGCTTTGTTCTTGCCGCAGATCTTCCTACTTCGTCTGCAGCTTGGTGACAGCCGGGTTCATTTCTTCGCTCTTGCCGCAGATCTTCGTACTTTGTCTGCAGCTCGGTGGTTCTGGTTGCGGCGGGTTCTTCGTTCTTGTATCCGCTGCTTGATGGACCAGACTGTAGTGGGTCGTGTAGCCGCGGGTTATTCGTTCTTATATCCGCTGCTGGATGGACCAGACTGTAATTGTCTTGATTCGTATCCTCAAATTTATTATTTGTTGATGTTTCTTCTGGTATAGCTAGAGACCGACTGTGTTTCAGCCCCCAAGAGGTCCGGCCTGTACAAAAACCGCTAAGCGCCAACAATAGCGCCCCTCTGTAGCTAACGGTACTCGGTTACGGTACCGCAGGAAGGCTGATTTTATCGAACTAATCTTACATAAATTTACACAAATTATACATTTCCTTCATCTACATACCTAATTCTACCTAAGAAAAATAAAAAAGGTGTAAAAAGTCAACACAAAATTCTTAACCTAGATTCCTCCTCACTCCAAGTATGTTACTGAAAATATACATAATCTTATCTAATTATCTACCTTTTCTCAAAATCTTACGTATATTACAAGTTTTATTATAGTCCTACTCTAAAATTTGCGTAAAACCTACGTATATCCTATTTTAAACTACCACGTGGTATTTTAGTCACACGAAAAGACTACCCGACTATACTAAACGGTACATGATAACTGTTGGGTCCAGGTAAATACATTATAGGGGACGGTTCACCTAACGGTTGATTTTACCGTTCCGAAAATATTAAACATTGACTGTTACTTATTTTTACAATACTGTAGAATGTAGACAATAGATTTATATTACTGTCACACATAATAGACGAGCCAACCCCTAAAAAGTCCCAAGCACGTGTAAGCCTTATAAAACCGTTAACAAACTTACTGTGAGAAATGTCCTTATGTTAAAAATAAGTTAATTTAAAATCAAAAATCCAACTGATTAAGAATCGAACTAAAAAGCTGTTAACAAGAAAAAATCATGCTGTGCAGTCAGAGGAAACATATTCGCGAACTGGCTGACCACCTGATCCTCTGACTGCACAGCATGATTTTTTCTCGTTAACAGCTTTTTAGTTCGATTCTTAATCAGTCGGGTTTTTGATTTTTAAATTAACTTTTTTTATTTACAAAATCAAATCAAAATATTTATTTGCAACTTTTTAGAATTACTTTTAAACATATAAGTGGTATATATTTTTGTAATCACCTCTTAAAACCTTTTATTTTGATACCCCACTTGATTGAGGGTTTGGAAAAAAAAAATTGGGACCCGCACAATATGGCGCCCAAAATCCGCCATGTTTGTTTTTTTAGAACTTCACATATCTAAGAACACTTGGGCGGTCAAGACTTATCTGTCAATGTCTTAATTATATAATTCGGTCAAGTGGTTTAAAAGACAGAGAGGTAATAAAGAATATAACATACATACAAACATACAAGATACGCGCGAAACACCGGGTTATGTGTAATAAAAATACCATGCAACGTTCAAAGCCATGCGGTGTCCGTTACAGTTCTAATAATAAAGTTGTAATTAATGTTTCATTTCAGATGCCGCTGAGAATTTTGCAGAATCAACTGATCCATTTGATAATAGCGAAGAAGAGGCTGCATATGCACAGTCTCAACGCGACTTAGCAGCATTAGAATACGCAGCAGCATCAGAATAATCAAACTCATCTGGCTCGTTTTAAATATTTTTAGAAGATTAAAGTAACTAGCTTCTGCCTGCCGTTTCTCCCGCGTAAAAAAGGGTTTCATCATTCGAAAGGAATACAAACTATCCTATATACTTCCCAGGGTCTCAAACTATGTCCATGCCAAACTATATTCATCTAAATCGGTTCAGTAGATACAGAGATTACCCCCTACAACCTCACAAACTTAATAATATTGTATTTGTATAGCTGAGAATGATTGCCATATTGTATTTACAAAATATGTTTGTGCCTACAGATTAAAGATTATAATGTATAAATCCTTATTCTATTTGAAATTGAAAGTGTTTTCTTTAGAAACCTAAATCATGACTAAGTGCCCTAGCACATTCGGCAGACAAGTAATTCTTCCATGATATCATTCAAGTGGGCGCATTAGGTGACTAGTGGCCAGTGGCCAACGAAAACGCATTTTCTACGTAACAAACTTGTTGCCATGGCCGCATGGCCTGGCAGCCCTAGCCGAGCTAGCTGTTTGGGGTAAGATAAGATAAGATCATTTATTTGCTTAAAACATGGTATACAGAGGTGTTATTATAGCATATAAGATCATACATGTTTTGCTTAAAATTGAAGCATGCAAATTAGGGTTGGTCAACATTATAATTTATATTCAAAAAAATCCTTAATACTATAGAAATTATTTTCATTGAGCCATTTATATAATTTGATTTTGAATAACTTGCAATTTAATATTTTTAATACATTTGGTAACTTATTATAAACACGCACACACATAGCCAGACAGCTTTTATTATATTTTGCTAATCTAGGGAGCTCATTTAGTACAAGTCTGTATTGATCACGGCGACTTCGAGAACAAATTTCCTCTGCTGTTTTACGAGACTATTGACAAAGATCCTACTATCCTAATTTACTTCCATGAAGTTTTTCTTAAGTTATTAATTAATTTAAATTGTAAAGTAAACGTGAGATTGTTTTGTTCACTAGGAAAATGTCACCTTTATAAAAAATCACTTGTATGCCAAGACCAACAAATAAAATTCTTTGGTGTAAACAAAAAGGATCGTCGCTCGTAATGAACTGTTCATAGTTATAAGTTGGAAATGAGCTTTTACTTTACCCAAAAAACGATCAGAGGCTTTTGGCGAAGTGTTATTCTATTAGCGATAGCGCTAGTCGACATTTTTTAGGGTTCCGTACCCAAAGGGTAAAAACGGGACCCTATTACAGAGACTCCGCGGTCCGTCTGTCTGTCTGTTTGTCTGTCTGTCTGTCACCAGGCTGTATCTCATGAACCGTGACAGCTAGAGAGTTGAAATTTCACATAAGATGTATTTCTGTTGCCGCTATAACAACAAATACTAAAAACAGAATAAAATAAATATTTAAGTGGGGCTCCGGTACAACAAACGTGTTTTTTTTGCCGTTTTTTGCAATAATGGTACGGAACCCTACGTGCGCGAGTCCCACTCGCACTTGGCCGGTTTTTATTATTGTTTGTGTTTTGCGTATCTGGCGTCTCCTGTACGGGTCACAAATAAATATATGTCGCATCAAGGCTGGCCGATAGATGCAAACCCGATGGTTTGCATCTATCGGCCAGCCTAGGTCAGGTCAAGTCGAAGTCAGGATGTATTCCCTTAGGTTAAAACATCGTGTGTGGGCAGGTCGGTGGGTACAATCGTGCAAATGAAATCACATAAATTATTCGATACACTGGGTTTATTCAAATATTCACAGTTACAATCTTGCTTACTAATATTACGGATCGACACTGATTCTACGAGTACTCAACTGCCATATTCTACTATCCGCACCACGCAACTGGTTAGAGGAAGCGCGCCAATACGTAATTGTTCTTGCTTTGCTGCCAGATGGCGTGCTTGCGATTTGTTTAGACGTCCGTACTATTGACTAAACCCAACATATTGATTCTTTCTTTCTTTTAAATTTATTTATTTATTTATCAACGACGATGACTTACAGCTAAAACAAACTGAATAACAAGTAAAATTTCACAATTTAAAAACCCCCGACGCATTTATCTTGCGAAAACACCCCGATTCAAACAGTAAAATGCCCATAACTTTTGAACGGCTGAACTGATTTTATTCAAACATAGCTTAGAACACTCTCGACAAAATTACCTAAACTAAACAAGAAAAAATCATGCTGTGCAGTCAGAGGAAACATATTCGCGAACTGGCTGACCACCTGATCCTCTGACTGCACAGCATGATTTTTTCTCGTTAACAGCTTTTTAGTTCGATTCTTAATCAGTCGGGTTTTTGATTTTTAAATTAACTTTTTTTATTTACAAAATCAAATCAAAATATTTATTTGCAACTTTTTAGAATTACTTTTAAACATATAAGTGGTATATATTTTTGTAATCACCTCTTAAAACCTTTTATTTTGATACCCCACTTGATTGAGGGTTTGGGAAAAAAAAATTGGGACCCGCACAATATGGCGCCCAAAATCCGCCATGTTTGTTTTTTTAGAACTTCACATATCTAAGAACACTTGGGCGGTCAAGACTTATCTGTCAATGTCTTAATTATATAATTCGGTCAAGTGGTTTAAAAGACAGAGAGGTAATAAAGAATATAACATACATACAAACATACAAGATACGCGCGAAACACCGGGTTATGTGTAATAAAAATACCATGCAACGTTCAAAGCCATGCGGTGTCCGTTACAGTTCTAATAATAAAGTTGTAATTAATGTTTCATTTCAGATGCCGCTGAGAATTTTGCAGAATCAACTGATCCATTTGATAATAGCGAAGAAGAGGCTGCATATGCACAGTCTCAACGCGACTTAGCAGCATTAGAATACGCAGCAGCATCAGAATAATCAAACTCATCTGGCTCGTTTTAAATATTTTTAGAAGATTAAAGTAACTAGCTTCTGCCTGCCGTTTCTCCCGCGTAAAAAAGGGTTTCATCATTCGAAAGGAATACAAACTATCCTATATACTTCCCAGGGTCTCAAACTATGTCCATGCCAAACTATATTCATCTAAATCGGTTCAGTAGATACAGAGATTACCCCCTACAACCTCACAAACTTAATAATATTGTATTTGTATAGCTGAGAATGATTGCCATATTGTATTTACAAAATATGTTTGTGCCTACAGATTAAAGATTATAATGTATAAATCCTTATTCTATTTGAAATTGAAAGTGTTTTCTTTAGAAACCTAAATCATGACTAAGTGCCCTAGCACATTCGGCAGACAAGTAATTCTTCCATGATATCATTCAAGTGGGCGCATTAGGTGACTAGTGGCCAGTGGCCAACGAAAACGCATTTTCTACGTAACAAACTTGTTGCCATGGCCGCATGGCCTGGCAGCCCTAGCCGAGCTAGCTGTTTGGGGTAAGATAAGATAAGATCATTTATTTGCTTAAAACATGGTATACAGAGGTGTTATTATAGCATATAAGATCATACATGTTTTGCTTAAAATTGAAGCATGCAAATTAGGGTTGGTCAACATTATAATTTATATTCAAAAAAATCCTTAATACTATAGAAATTATTTTCATTGAGCCATTTATATAATTTGATTTTGAATAACTTGCAATTTAATATTTTTAATACATTTGGTAACTTATTATAAACACGCACACACATAGCCAGACAGCTTTTATTATATTTTGCTAATCTAGGGAGCTCATTTAGTACAAGTCTGTATTGATCACGGCGACTTCGAGAACAAATTTCCTCTGCTGTTTTACGAGACTATTGACAAAGATCCTACTATCCTAATTTACTTCCATGAAGTTTTTCTTAAGTTATTAATTAATTTAAATTGTAAAGTAAACGTGAGATTGTTTTGTTCACTAGGAAAATGTCACCTTTATAAAAAATCACTTGTATGCCAAGACCAACAAATAAAATTCTTTGGTGTAAACAAAAAGGATCGTCGCTCGTAATGAACTGTTCATAGTTATAAGTTGGAAATGAGCTTTTACTTTACCCAAAAAACGATCAGAGGCTTTTGGCGAAGTGTTATTCTATTAGCGATAGCGCTAGTCGACATTTTTTAGGGTTCCGTACCCAAAGGGTAAAAACGGGACCCTATTACAGAGACTCCGCGGTCCGTCTGTCTGTCTGTTTGTCTGTCTGTCTGTCACCAGGCTGTATCTCATGAACCGTGACAGCTAGAGAGTTGAAATTTCACATAAGATGTATTTCTGTTGCCGCTATAACAACAAATACTAAAAACAGAATAAAATAAATATTTAAGTGGGGCTCCGGTACAACAAACGTGATTTTTTTGCCGTTTTTTGCAATAATGGTACGGAACCCTACGTGCGCGAGTCCCACTCGCACTTGGCCGGTTTTTATTATTGTTTGTGTTTTGCGTATCTGGCGTCTCCTGTACGGGTCACAAATAAATATATGTCGCATCAAGGCTGGCCGATAGATGCAAACCCGATGGTTTGCATCTATCGGCCAGCCTAGGTCAGGTCAAGTCGAAGTCAGGATGTATTCCCTTAGGTTAAAACATCGTGTGTGGGCAGGTCGGTGGGTACAATCGTGCAAATGAAATCACATAAATTATTCGATACACTGGGTTTATTCAAATATTCACAGTTACAATCTTGCTTACTAATATTACGGATCGACACTGATTCTACGAGTACTCAACTGCCATATTCTACTATCCGCACCACGCAACTGGTTAGAGGAAGCGCGCCAATACGTAATTGTTCTTGCTTTGCTGCCAGATGGCGTGCTTGCGATTTGTTTAGACGTCCGTACTATTGACTAAACCCAACATATTGATTCTTTCTTTCTTTTAAATTTATTTATTTATTTATCAACGACGATGACTTACAGCTAAAACAAACTGAATAACAAGTAAAATTTCACAATTTAAAAACCCCCGACGCATTTATCTTGCGAAAACACCCCGATTCAAACAGTAAAATGCCCATAACTTTTGAACGGCTGAACTGATTTTATTCAAACATAGCTAAGAACACTCTCGACAAAATTACCTAAACTAAACAAGAAAAAATCATGCTGTGCAGTCAGAGGAAACATATTCGCGAACTGGCTGACCACCTGATCCTCTGACTGCACAGCATGATTTTTTCTCGTTAACAGCTTTTTAGTTCGATTCTTAATCAGTCGGGTTTTTGATTTTTAAATTAACTTTTTTTATTTACAAAATCAAATCAAAATATTTATTTGCAACTTTTTAGAATTACTTTTAAACATATAAGTGGTATATATTTTTGTAATCACCTCTTAAAACCTTTTATTTTGATACCCCACTTGATTGAGGGTTTGGAAAAAAAAAATTGGGACCCGCACAATATGGCGCCCAAAATCCGCCATGTTTGTTTTTTTAGAACTTCACATATCTAAGAACACTTGGGCGGTCAAGACTTATCTGTCAATGTCTTAATTATATAATTCGGTCAAGTGGTTTAAAAGACAGAGAGGTAATAAAGAATATAACATACATACAAACATACAAGATACGCGCGAAACACCGGGTTATGTGTAATAAAAATACCATGCAACGTTCAAAGCCATGCGGTGTCCGTTACAGTTCTAATAATAAAGTTGTAATTAATGTTTCATTTCAGATGCCGCTGAGAATTTTGCAGAATCAACTGATCCATTTGATAATAGCGAAGAAGAGGCTGCATATGCACAGTCTCAACGCGACTTAGCAGCATTAGAATACGCAGCAGCATCAGAATAATCAAACTCATCTGGCTCGTTTTAAATATTTTTAGAAGATTAAAGTAACTAGCTTCTGCCTGCCGTTTCTCCCGCGTAAAAAAGGGTTTCATCATTCGAAAGGAATAAAAACTATCCTATATACTTCCCAGGGTCTCAAACTATGTCCATGCCAAACTATATTCATCTAAATCGGTTCAGTAGATACAGAGATTACCCCCTACAACCTCACAAACTTAATAATATTGTATTTGTATAGCTGAGAATGATTGCCATATTGTATTTACAAAATATGTTTGTGCCTACAGATTAAAGATTATAATGTATAAATCCTTATTCTATTTGAAATTGAAAGTGTTTTCTTTAGAAACCTAAATCATGACTAAGTGCCCTAGCACATTCGGCAGACAAGTAATTCTTCCATGATATCATTCAAGTGGGCGCATTAGGTGACTAGTGGCCAGTGGCCAACGAAAACGCATTTTCTACGTAACAAACTTGTTGCCATGGCCGCATGGCCTGGCAGCCCTAGCCGAGCTAGCTGTTTGGGGTAAGATAAGATAAGATCATTTATTTGCTTAAAACATGGTATACAGAGGTGTTATTATAGCATATAAGATCATACATGTTTTGCTTAAAATTGAAGCATGCAAATTAGGGTTGGTCAACATTATAATTTATATTCAAAAAAATCCTTAATACTATAGAAATTATTTTCATTGAGCCATTTATATAATTTGATTTTGAATAACTTGCAATTTAATATTTTTAATACATTTGGTAACTTATTATAAACACGCACACACATAGCCAGACAGCTTTTATTATATTTTGCTAATCTAGGGAGCTCATTTAGTACAAGTCTGTATTGATCACGGCGACTTCGAGAACAAATTTCCTCTGCTGTTTTACGAGACTATTGACAAAGATCCTACTATCCTAATTTACTTCCATGAAGTTTTTCTTAAGTTATTAATTAATTTAAATTGTAAAGTAAACGTGAGATTGTTTTGTTCACTAGGAAAATGTCACCTTTATAAAAAATCACTTGTATGCCAAGACCAACAAATAAAATTCTTTGGTGTAAACAAAAAGGATCGTCGCTCGTAATGAACTGTTCATAGTTATAAGTTGGAAATGAGCTTTTACTTTACCCAAAAAACGATCAGAGGCTTTTGGCGAAGTGTTATTCTATTAGCGATAGCGCTAGTCGACATTTTTTAGGGTTCCGTACCCAAAGGGTAAAAACGGGACCCTATTACAGAGACTCCGCGGTCCGTCTGTCTGTCTGTTTGTCTGTCTGTCTGTCACCAGGCTGTATCTCATGAACCGTGACAGCTAGAGAGTTGAAATTTCACATAAGATGTATTTCTGTTGCCGCTATAACAACAAATACTAAAAACAGAATAAAATAAATATTTAAGTGGGGCTCCGGTACAACAAACGTGATTTTTTTGCCGTTTTTTGCAATAATGGTACGGAACCCTACGTGCGCGAGTCCCACTCGCACTTGGCCGGTTTTTATTATTGTTTGTGTTTTGCGTATCTGGCGTCTCCTGTACGGGTCACAAATAAATATATGTCGCATCAAGGCTGGCCGATAGATGCAAACCCGATGGTTTGCATCTATCGGCCAGCCTAGGTCAGGTCAAGTCGAAGTCAGGATGTATTCCCTTAGGTTAAAACATCGTGTGTGGGCAGGTCGGTGGGTACAATCGTGCAAATGAAATCACATAAATTATTCGATACACTGGGTTTATTCAAATATTCACAGTTACAATCTTGCTTACTAATATTACGGATCGACACTGATTCTACGAGTACTCAACTGCCATATTCTACTATCCGCACCACGCAACTGGTTAGAGGAAGCGCGCCAATACGTAATTGTTCTTGCTTTGCTGCCAGATGGCGTGCTTGCGATTTGTTTAGACGTCCGTACTATTGACTAAACCCAACATATTGATTCTTTCTTTCTTTTAAATTTATTTATTTATTTATCAACGACGATGACTTACAGCTAAAACAAACTGAATAACAAGTAAAATTTCACAATTTAAAAACCCCCGACGCATTTATCTTGCGAAAACACCCCGATTCAAACAGTAAAATGCCCATAACTTTTGAACGGCTGAACTGATTTTATTCAAACATAGCTAAGAACACTCTCGACAAAATTACCTAAACTAAACAAGAAAAAATCATGCTGTGCAGTCAGAGGAAACATATTCGCGAACTGGCTGACCACCTGATCCTCTGACTGCACAGCATGATTTTTTCTCGTTAACAGCTTTTTAGTTCGATTCTTAATCAGTCGGGTTTTTGATTTTTAAATTAACTTTTTTTATTTACAAAATCAAATCAAAATATTTATTTGCAACTTTTTAGAATTACTTTTAAACATATAAGTGGTATATATTTTTGTAATCACCTCTTAAAACCTTTTATTTTGATACCCCACTTGATTGAGGGTTTGGAAAAAAAAAATTGGGACCCGCACAATATGGCGCCCAAAATCCGCCATGTTTGTTTTTTTAGAACTTCACATATCTAAGAACACTTGGGCGGTCAAGACTTATCTGTCAATGTCTTAATTATATAATTCGGTCAAGTGGTTTAAAAGACAGAGAGGTAATAAAGAATATAACATACATACAAACATACAAGATACGCGCGAAACACCGGGTTATGTGTAATAAAAATACCATGCAACGTTCAAAGCCATGCGGTGTCCGTTACAGTTCTAATAATAAAGTTGTAATTAATGTTTCATTTCAGATGCCGCTGAGAATTTTGCAGAATCAACTGATCCATTTGATAATAGCGAAGAAGAGGCTGCATATGCACAGTCTCAACGCGACTTAGCAGCATTAGAATACGCAGCAGCATCAGAATAATCAAACTCATCTGGCTCGTTTTAAATATTTTTAGAAGATTAAAGTAACTAGCTTCTGCCTGCCGTTTCTCCCGCGTAAAAAAGGGTTTCATCATTCGAAAGGAATACAAACTATCCTATATACTTCCCAGGGTCTCAAACTATGTCCATGCCAAACTATATTCATCTAAATCGGTTCAGTAGATACAGAGATTACCCCCTACAACCTCACAAACTTAATAATATTGTATTTGTATAGCTGAGAATGATTGCCATATTGTATTTACAAAATATGTTTGTGCCTACAGATTAAAGATTATAATGTATAAATCCTTATTCTATTTGAAATTGAAAGTGTTTTCTTTAGAAACCTAAATCATGACTAAGTGCCCTAGCACATTCGGCAGACAAGTAATTCTTCCATGATATCATTCAAGTGGGCGCATTAGGTGACTAGTGGCCAGTGGCCAACGAAAACGCATTTTCTACGTAACAAACTTGTTGCCATGGCCGCATGGCCTGGCAGCCCTAGCCGAGCTAGCTGTTTGGGGTAAGATAAGATAAGATCATTTATTTGCTTAAAACATGGTATACAGAGGTGTTATTATAGCATATAAGATCATACATGTTTTGCTTAAAATTGAAGCATGCAAATTAGGGTTGGTCAACATTATAATTTATATTCAAAAAAATCCTTAATACTATAGAAATTATTTTCATTGAGCCATTTATATAATTTGATTTTGAATAACTTGCAATTTAATATTTTTAATACATTTGGTAACTTATTATAAACACGCACACACATAGCCAGACAGCTTTTATTATATTTTGCTAATCTAGGGAGCTCATTTAGTACAAGTCTGTATTGATCACGGCGACTTCGAGAACAAATTTCCTCTGCTGTTTTACGAGACTATTGACAAAGATCCTACTATCCTAATTTACTTCCATGAAGTTTTTCTTAAGTTATTAATTAATTTAAATTGTAAAGTAAACGTGAGATTGTTTTGTTCACTAGGAAAATGTCACCTTTATAAAAAATCACTTGTATGCCAAGACCAACAAATAAAATTCTTTGGTGTAAACAAAAAGGATCGTCGCTCGTAATGAACTGTTCATAGTTATAAGTTGGAAATGAGCTTTTACTTTACCCAAAAAACGATCAGAGGCTTTTGGCGAAGTGTTATTCTATTAGCGATAGCGCTAGTCGACATTTTTTAGGGTTCCGTACCCAAAGGGTAAAAACGGGACCCTATTACAGAGACTCCGCGGTCCGTCTGTCTGTCTGTTTGTCTGTCTGTCTGTCACCAGGCTGTATCTCATGAACCGTGACAGCTAGAGAGTTGAAATTTCACATAAGATGTATTTCTGTTGCCGCTATAACAACAAATACTAAAAACAGAATAAAATAAATATTTAAGTGGGGCTCCGGTACAACAAACGTGATTTTTTTGCCGTTTTTTGCAATAATGGTACGGAACCCTACGTGCGCGAGTCCCACTCGCACTTGGCCGGTTTTTATTATTGTTTGTGTTTTGCGTATCTGGCGTCTCCTGTACGGGTCACAAATAAATATATGTCGCATCAAGGCTGGCCGATAGATGCAAACCCGATGGTTTGCATCTATCGGCCAGCCTAGGTCAGGTCAAGTCGAAGTCAGGATGTATTCCCTTAGGTTAAAACATCGTGTGTGGGCAGGTCGGTGGGTACAATCGTGCAAATGAAATCACATAAATTATTCGATACACTGGGTTTATTCAAATATTCACAGTTACAATCTTGCTTACTAATATTACGGATCGACACTGATTCTACGAGTACTCAACTGCCATATTCTACTATCCGCACCACGCAACTGGTTAGAGGAAGCGCGCCAATACGTAATTGTTCTTGCTTTGCTGCCAGATGGCGTGCTTGCGATTTGTTTAGACGTCCGTACTATTGACTAAACCCAACATATTGATTCTTTCTTTCTTTTAAATTTATTTATTTATTTATCAACGACGATGACTTACAGCTAAAACAAACTGAATAACAAGTAAAATTTCACAATTTAAAAACCCCCGACGCATTTATCTTGCGAAAACACCCCGATTCAAACAGTAAAATGCCCATAACTTTTGAACGGCTGAACTGATTTTATTCAAACATAGCTAAGAACACTCTCGACAAAATTACCTTTCAAACAAAAAAAACTAAATCGAAATCGGTTCATCCGTTTAGGCGCTAGGATGCCACAGACAGACACACAGATACACAGATACACAGATACACTGATACACAGCAACACACGTGAAAATTATAACACCCCTTCTTTTTACGGCGGGGGTTAAAAATGGTATGTGAGACTGACAGCCAATTAAAAGTAATCACTTCTAGAAACAGTCTGGAAAGAAAGAAAAAGTGACAACACAACATCGTTACCAAAAAAAGAAGATACAAAATCATTATTAAAAAATCTAAGGCTAAGGAGGCGATTTTGTGTGTTGGCAATGTTGTAGACGGCATGATTTTGAAACTTTCATAACAGGTGTGTCCCTGTTATGAAAGTATCAAAATGATGGCCGTTTACACATTTCATTGAAATTTCTACCAGCACGATTTTTTAATCACTATCGTGACGCAGTCCTTTGTAGATTTTCCCTAACTTAGTAAGTTTTCGGTCAAGTTAGCTCAAAACATATGAGTAAGGTTACATTAATTCGCATAGAGTTGAAAATCGGTGCGAAAGTCGGGAACACCACTAGAAATGAAATGTGAAAAGTCCAAACTGATAGCTCTTCTACCACAAAAATGCAAGGTGAGTTATCGTAAATGCACCTGCTCGATCTATTTGTGTGACCACACAAAATTTGTGGATGATGCAATTGGCTACAAAACTGGTTTTATACTTTGGTTTTTTCACCACTCTTGAGATATCTCATTTTGAAACAAAGAAAATAATAATATTCATGAATGTGATCACGACATATCTGTAATGTAGTCATGGACCAAATGAGTTCCGTATGGTGCCGGAGTTTCGTATGGTGCCGGACGTTAAGAATTTCACCATCCCATGTCTTCCCGTGGGTGTCGTAAGAGGCGACTAAGGGACAAACCAGAGAATGGGCAGCAGCGTTCTCTGTGCTTCTATAACAACCATACTGCGATCGCCATTCCGCCTGCCAAGCGTGGCGATTATGGCAAAACCCGCCCTATGAATAGCACAAATAAAAAATGGTCCCTTGTGCCCGGCAGCCTGCCTACCCTCGACTACGGTAGCGGTCGAGGTTACGGCATGGCAAGGGGTGCTAAAAATCTCCGGACGAGATCCGGCTACCCCAACAATCACCGACGACTGGACCTGGCAACGTACAACACGCGCACACTTCGGACCGATGAGACGATCACCGAGCTCGAAAAGGAATTGAGCAGGTTGCGATGGAGCATTATAGGGTTATCTGAAGTCCGAAGAGAGGAGGAGGACTCGATAATCCTCAAATCTGGTAACCTGCTCTATTTCCGAGAGGGTGACCGGCAGTCCCAGGGTGGTGTCGGGTTTATCGTCCACAACTCCCTTGTAAACAACGTGGTGAAGATCAAGAGTGTGTCGACCAGGATGGCGTACCTTATACTCAGAATATCCTCTAGATATTCGCTGAAGGTCATACAGGTCTACGCCCCAACCTCGGCACACCCCGGCATTCATTGGTAGGTCTTATTTTTTTCTTGTTTTCAGGATGATGTTGAAACTCCCTTGTTTCTGCAGTGCCTCGGCGATGTTTGCCCAATCGCGTACAGATGGTTTCCACGCTATCATCAGGAAAAAGGTGGCATCGCTTGTGAGGAGGATTCGGGGGAGTGGCAATAGCATCCTAAAAGTTGTGGCTAATGACCCGAGAGCTCCTGTGCTGAGGCATCTCATGCGGAATAATTGTCTGCATGAAATGCCTCGTAGGTACATTAATCACTAAGTTGTCTGCTGTTGTTAAGTGTATTACTTATCCTAGTGTGTAAGTTGTTTACTACCAAAAATGGTTCCTATGTTGTCCCAAAGGAAACAATTTATTTATTTATTATATTACTGAGTAACTGGGTTCATTATCATCATTATCCTTTTAATACCCCAACACACATACCTCCTCTCTGTGAGAGGGAATTAATGATTAAACGAACTTACCCTAAGTGAAGTTCTATCATAATTATACGAAGTGCCTCGTCCGAAGAGATTAGTACCTGTAATTAATTTATTATATTTCACTTTGTAATCATTTAGACGACAACGCCACAAATGAAATGGACAATTAAAGTCGAATACGACTATGCTACCAAAATAACCACAATTCCAGCCCGGATAACACACAGATGTTCTCGAAATTCTTGGGTTTGACCCAACGTTCAACACGGAGTATCGTGATGGGGCCGAACTCAACAAGGAAGTGATCAGCTATCTGGAGCGTCTTGCAACATGTGGCCTGTCTCCCTAGATACCACAGGCGGCGTATTTCCCCTACAGGTCCTTCGGCAGGGGAAATACTGGCTGGCATTAAATGTGACAAATGTCCCCACGTTTCGTTCTCCTATGCTATACAGAAAAATAAAAGCAAAATGCCCAAATTATTGATAAAAGGCCAAGACCATTGAATCAAAACAAAGACTACTCAGCACCATCTCCTGCCTAGGAGCAACATTATTCAAAGTACTGGATACAAAAGAAAGTGATATAGAGCTACTAAGTTAAATAATGGTTGCCACTCGCACCTTATGTGAAGTTTAACATTGTGAATCAATGGATAGATGTAAATTTTGCTGCAGCTCAATTAAAAAGGACTTTAAGGACCAAGTTCAAAACACAAAGATAGATAAATATCTGTTCGGGTAAACACTTGCTGAAATTCTTCGAGCTGGTAAAGTGGGTTCTAAATCAGGTGCTGCAACAGCACCAAAAGCCAAGCAAAAACCCAATATGTTCCAAGCAAAATACTGGAAAGCTCCACCAGCGCCACAAGGGCGACAGGAGAACAGGGAGCCTGTCTATAGCCTGAGTCAGCCGTACAAAAACTTAAAGCGGTCGTCTCATCCGACCGATCAACCACTAAACTCACTAAGGTATGCAGGTTGCTTATAATTTTTTTATAAACAGTAGTAACTTATAACTGACCAAAAGACCATGATATCATGGATTGAGGGTTTCATTGGTACCCACAACACGTCAAAAAAAACACACTATAAGGACACAATCAACTTATTGATCTCCATTGGTACAATATCTAAGTGCCAGCCTTGAAAAGGACAATTTGTCTCAAGTGTTTGTTAAGACTATCACCCAATGGCAGTATGCATTTAAAAATTAAAACCTTAATAATAATAAAATGTTTATTGGTTCAAAAAGAAAGGTTACATTACAGTTAACGTACAGCTATATTGCAAGAATTATTTCATTGCAACCATTTTGAGTAATAAACCCTGTCTCTCAAACTAGGGCAACCTGTATCTTGAGATAATATAAAAATGTATATATAAAAATATATTTTTTTATTGAATATGGAACACCTGAAATTTACCTACTGGCAAGTCACATTAACAATAAAAATGATTTAGCAAAAGTACATTTGGAAAATTTTATAACAGACCTTTAGTGTAAAGAATCAAAATGATTTAGCAAGATAAATCTTTAGCTGTGATTAAACAAGTACATTTGGCAAATTTTATAACAGACCTTTAGTGTAAAGGATCAAAATGATTTAGCAAGATAAATCTCTAGCTGTGATTAAAGATATCTTATTTAACTTACATGTACTAATTAATACAATAACTTTAACTTAAAAGGAAGGAGTATAAATATATTGATAATGAAACTAAGAATAGTAATATGAAAGCAAAACTGTATTTTGATAAAACAGATTATTATCTGAATGGTTAATTAAGAGCTTTCGTTTTCAAATGACAACCATGATAGAATAGAATAGAATACTCTTTATTATGTACACCATATAAGTTATAGAAAGTATATATAGACGAAGAAAACATTACACAACATTATGATTGTTATTCTTATGCAGGCAATGAATATTCGGTTAAAAAGATAATTAAGTATATATATAAACATTTTGGTTAAGAACCTATGTTACATAATAACAACTGTGATTGTTAGTACCTATTTATAAAACTTAAATACTTAATGACAAAAAATTGTTAATAAAGATAAGAATAGTAATTAAGAAAATGACTGAATAAGAATTTTTGTTACATAATGATAACTGTGATTTGTTTTTCATCACTTTTTTTTTCATCATTTCCATCGCTCGGGACCAGTGCGGTTTGGTGGATGTCACATGTCTTAGAATTATTGGTTCTAGGACAAGCTGGTTTACTCACGATGATTTCCTTCACCGTTTTGAGAGCAGTAGTGATGAAATAATTTAGTCTAGTAATTGGGTTGTGCAGGACAAATAGAGACAGATCCAGTCTGTTCTTGTAAAATACTGGCTGGTAAGCTGATAGCCAGATTATTATTATCTTATTATATCTTATCTTATTTTCATGTTATTTATTTAGGAAAATAAACGACTACACATTAAATCAATACGAACAATTTGAAACCATGAAAAAGAAATGCAATCAGCGACATTTTCCATATAATATTAACAAAAAACATTTTACAAAATTAATGCAAAGTGTGCTTACATTTTTTTTTAAATTAATTAAGTGCTTTAGATAAAACTAAACAGGCATGCAAAGAAAAAAGGAAAGAAACGAAGTTATATAAAATAAATCAAATTATATAAAGTATTAAAAACCAAACAAAACAAAATGCGGATTAAAATATCTTATAATAATATCTGCCATATTTCATCCAGAACCATTCAGCCGCGCGTTCAGCAGCGGCTCCATCGGCGTGTTATTAGTACATCTACCAATATCTTTAAAAATTATAGCCTATGTGTTATTTTGATGTATAAGCAATATTCTTGGAAAGTTTCATCAAAATCCGTAACATAGTTTTTGCGTGAAAGAGTAACGAACATCTATCGTCGTCGTCGTGTCGTTTCCGTGAATGTGTCCGTGGCGTCAACAGTAGGCACATAATAATAAATAAAATAATAATAATAAATAAATCTTTATTCCGTTCATTTTAACACAGTACAATATTAAAAAATAATACATTACATAGAAGCCTTTTTGGTCTCGCACGGGGTTATTTATTTTTATTATTGTTTTTGTTTTGCTTAACTAGTGTCTCCTGTGCGGGTCAAAAATAAATATCTTACATATCCTCTACCTTATATATCCTTACATACTTTCACGTTTAGTAGGATTAGTAAGATGAGTATTGTTAAAACGATACAAACATTGGAAGACTACACGATCATATTAACTATACTATTTTGCTCGAAATTCGTTCAAGAGCCACTAAATACCTCTTTGCAACCCGCTCAGAGATCATAACACTAAACATGAATGGATTCTCGCTTGAGAGAACGAATCTTAGACGGTGGACAGTTTTTGGAATCGAATGAGCCTCGTACGAGGTCGCAGAAGGTCCTACGAGGTTCTTAAGACTGATAGCACATGTTTCCGAACCAGTGGTTCCATTCGAAGTGTTTTGGTGTGGAAAAAAACTCTTTCTTGATATTAGGTTTATATAAATTTGTGGTGTAATAAAAATAATTTAATTTAGTAAGTGCAAAAAAACAAGATGTGTAGTACATGTGTAGTAAATGTTTTGATAATTTATGAATTTACCGTACCTGTTTTTTATATTGGCTCGAATAACTCACGCTTGATAGACCAGTTACTGATAGATTTTTACCAAGTCTTTATGTGTAGTTTAGTGATTTTACATAAAAAATCATTGTGCTGTTTTTGTTCGGTAAGCAGGGGTAAATATTATTTTTATGGCGTAAGATTTATCTGGCAAATCTTTCGCCATAAATACCAGTGATTCATGACATTTTACACCAATGGTTGAGCAGAAGTACATCCATAGTACACCCAAACTTCGCCAGTTATGTTTAAGGCATGTATTAGGGGGTAGCTTATTACTATTAACCATAAATTGGGCTTAAATCCAGACCCCAGGCTGCTTTGAATTTTAATTTATTTGACGTTTATAGTTTATATTTGACTTTGACTTAAGTCCAAAGACAGGTCACATTTGCTCGACGAATTGTATATCAAACGACTTTATGTCTCATTTGGAAGTCAAACGTGTATGGGGCCTTGAGACTGATCAAAACGAAGTCCAATACCATTGGGACCGATAAACACGTAATTTCTAAATCTAGTTTTGGAAAGGTCGGGCAGTTTGACACGAGCGTGAAGTTGCAAGATAGCCGCATAGTGAAAGAAAAAGTTTATTATATTTATTTAGCTTAATTTGTATTGGTGAGAAAAAAAGTTTGTGAGTGTGAGTGCGTGTATGTATGTTTGGTACTTCTTCACGCTCAAACGGCTAAATGGATATGGATGAAATTTGGCACATAGATAGAGTCTAGAATAGCGCATAGGATACTTTCATCCCGGGAAAAAACATTAAATTAAAATAAAATAATACCAGATATTAAATTATAAAACAACAGATACAATTAAAAACATTGGATTGAATTAAAATGAAAACTATTGAAACAAAATTAATAAATTGATATATTAAATTAAATTAATTACATTACAGCACATCGCTACTATATTTAATTATTATTAAAATCAAATAACAATAATAAAATCAAGTAATATAATTAAATTCTATTGGATTGGAAGATAAAATACCAAATTCTTAATATCACATTCTTAATATCTAATACATATCATATCATTAAATACTAGAATAGAGCTCTCTAATTATTTTGTAAAATTTGCTCAATTTGTCGTGGTGTAATTTAAATTTGAAATAAAAAAAGACTTCAGCGTTTGTCGAAAATTCAAAATAGATTGTGCATGCATATTTTCCCTCTCTCACATTTTCCTCTGTCCCAGGAGTGGATATTAAAAAGCTGATGATGAGCTGACTCAGAAGAAATAATATGTAGTTGTTATCGTTTTGATATCATGGACATATGCACATATAAATAGGTTACTTCTAGGCAAGCGTGCTTCACCTTCGACCACATCATCACTTAATATCAGGCGAGATAGTGGTCGATCGCGAGCCTATAACAAATTAAAAAAACATATCATATATTTGTGGCATATAGAAATGATTTATGAAACATTCATTACGATGTTTTTATTATTAGAGAGAAAATAAATTAATTTAGGAATTTAATTATTTGGTTTGTAAAGAAAATAACTCAAAAGTTTATGTTATGTTAAAGATAAGCTTAACCGGGACAACTATATTTTGCTCGGCGCAATTTTAAAAGGTTTCTTCTTGATTGTGTGAGGATGAGGTCACCTCTGGTGTCAGAGTTAATAAAGCCGCCTCTGGGAACCCCACAGACCTCTGACTTGGCAATTTCAGACTAACATTAACTATATACGAGTAAGTCTAGGTTACCTTTACGATGTTTTCGTTCACCATTGTTTGTGATTGTTTGTGTGTGTAGATAAACCTAGAAAGTACATAATAATGAATTTCATAAAGTCACACTGGTACTTGCCCGGGTTTAACCCACGACTTCAAGCATGACAGGCGAGGTTTTAGCCACTGGGCCACCACGAAATAAAAAGGTTCCTCAAAAAGTTCTATCATAGTTAAATAAAAAAATTGTTGGTCAAGAATATTTATATTCCAAACATAATTCAGTCGGTAATAGTTGTTACCCGATCCACCCTAAAAACGAACGAATTTCAACCCTCAAACTGTAACATTAGGGATTATTTAATTTATATGAGTTTTGTCAGACTAGCGCTACTTGATGAACAAATACAATAATAATACATGTACGCAAATTTGATCTTTAACACGTAACTATAGGGTAGGTAATCGTTTGAATACTGTTTTGTAATCAAGATGGGCTTGTGAATTGCAACGTATGTTAAGTTGATTTGGTCTAGCGGTAGTATCGGTGAAGCTATGTCAACACGGTGGCGAGTTCAAAACTAACCTTCCATTTCTTGTTGCTTTATGTTTACAACATTCAATAAACTGTATTCTATAACATTTGCCTACCTAAACAAGTCGTTCTAGTTCGATTAGCTCATGCGTATCGAATAACACTTATCTACTGCTAATTGCAGTAGGTTAATAATCATTAACGGCAGGGTGGGTCAGGTAATAGCTATTACCGAGTGCACAAAATTCTTACAACTAGTTAAAACACAAAATATTCTTCATTATTGAAACGTATACTACACTAAAATGGTTATATCTTTCCAAATTACATTTAACAAACACTACACAGTAATTTATGACAAATGATTAGATAGTACAAATGTTACATTATTTTAATTAATCGTGCGTTCACTTCTGGATTTGAATTACTTTCTTTATTTCCGTTTAACATCTTTTGGATATCTTGCAAAGTCATCCCTTTTGTTTCCGGGATAAATATTTTAACGTAAATGCCGTGTATTACAACAGTTCCAGCAAACATGCAAAAAACATATTTATAAGTTAATAAATCTACCAAAAATATGAAATATTTGTGAGTTATAAAAACCATAATACCATTCAAAATAAGAACGATACTAATACCCATTGTTTTTACATTTGGTGCAAACATTTCACTTGTGAATATCGGAAAAAGTGGCATAAAGCCAGCTGTAACAGCGATTCGGAAAAGAATTGCAGAAATTATTATAATCCACTGGGCATTTGAAATCGCGTTTTCGGAATCTAGCAGAGTACAAGCAGATGCAAAGCCAATCAAGGCAACTGTAACCATTATACAAGCTGTACAGTATATGTTTATCCTTTTGAATTTATCCATGATCAATATAGGAATCCAACTTGCCGGAATATTAATCAAAGTGAGGATAGTCATTAGGGTAGTCGGTTTTAGTGCAGTAATTCGAGCGTCAGTAAAAATAATCACCATAAATTCTCCTATGGCTTGTAATGCAGTCATTTCAAGCGATAATGTGAAAAGACACATTTTAAGAAGTATTTTTCGATTCACAGTATTTTTGAATAGCGCCTTTAACATTAACAAAAATGGTAACTTGGGATTGGAGTCATGGAATTCCGTTAAATCAACAAGTTCCTTTTTAATGTCTACACCTCGATTATACCAACGCATAGATTTAGAAGCTTTTTCCATTTTGTTGGATCGAACCATATGGTGCGCAGTTTGTGGTAGAAAACTAAAGCTGATGAAAAAAAAGATGTCAGTCCCCATACAGACAGCAGCATATGCACGCGGTGTTAAATATGTTCCCATAAGATTACCTAATAATACTCCAAAGATATATCCTTGTGACACAAAACTTATTAGTCTCCCTCGGATATTTGCGGCTGATATTTCGGAAAGGTAAATTGGATAGGTAGCCGAGACTGCTCCAAGATTGAGTCCTTTGCATATTAAAGTTATATAAATTACTTCAATTTTGTCGGCAAAAAATAGAAAGATAAACGCAGACATCAAGAAAAATACGCAGATGTTTAAGGCACGTTTGGAGCCGAAGTGCGATGCTGCCAAAGAACCCGCGAAGACGCCCATAGGTTTAGCGAAACCGACCAGTGAA
This sequence comes from Orthosia gothica, assembly GCA_949775005.1. Lineage (NCBI taxonomy): Eukaryota > Metazoa > Arthropoda > Insecta > Lepidoptera > Noctuidae > Orthosia > Orthosia gothica. The sequence goes on along the minus strand of OX459054.1, from coordinate 17,643,341 downwards.
GCCACCCAAGAGATTTCGTTATTTGTTGCTTCATATGGTGAAATTGGGCTGCGAAGTAGTCCAAGGAATGGAGGCAGCCACCCCGAGGTCATGCCGGTTACCATTTTCAGCACAAACACTATAAAGAAAAGAAAAAAACAGTTATAACACAAAATGATGAGTGACTATTGGGTTTATGTTATATAATCTACACTAATATTATAAAGAAGAAAGATTTGATTGTTTGTAAGTTTGTTTGTCATATACTATAATATAATAAAGCGGACTAGTTTGATTGTTTGTTTGAACGCGCTAATCTCTGCAACTACCAGTCAGATATGAAAAAATATGTTTGTATTGATTAGCCCATTTATGGATGTCTAGGCTATATACAACAATCATGTATGTAGGGTGGGTAGGTAGGCGGGTGGAAACACCCGGGTGTCACCATTGAGTGGATCGCGCGGAGAACAGCATACGTGAAGTAGAGCATACGGTGGAGGCCTGCCCCGCTTGGGCGGAGCAACTCCGTGAACTCGTGGAGGCGATCAGCGGTGGCGAGTTCTCGCGTCCAGCTTTGGTTCAGGCCAGGGTACAAGGTGAGAGAACATGGGCAGCTGTCACCTCTTTCTGCGAAGCAGTAATGCTCGCAATAGAGGAATCGGAATGTGTGAGGGAGAAGCAAAACAGAAAGCTCTCACGCCCCAAGCCACGGCAGGACATGCCCTGGGCATCGGGAGTCGCAAACCGATGCCCAGCCACCGTAGACGCGGGCTTACGGACGGTGAGTTATGGGTAGCTCTCCAGCCGATAAGGCCCAAGCCCTTGTCTACGGCACGTAGTGTTCCACGAGCGCCTCTAAGAGATGTCAGCAAAAACTGACGGGGTCTGCTAGGGCCGATGCCGGTCTGGGTCGCGGATAAATTTGTAAAAGAGTTACCGCGGCCCTGGCTTACGCAACTGAAGGAACACGTGTGTGTTTAGTCCGTAAAAGTCAGACACGCCCTGCCACTTAACGCAGAGCGGGAGAAGTCATTTCAAGTCTCTCCATATGTATGAAAACCAACCATGCCACTTTTTCGCACACAATTTAAAAACAAATTTACTTACTAATGAAAGAAAACATTTCCAATGCCTCAGCCATTTTTTTCTATACAATTTTTAGAGCTCAATATGGCATAATTTGGCATTTTTCTTGATTTCGGTGGATTTCCGGTGCCGATAATACTAAATGAAAAGCTAAAAGTACGATCATTGATCGTAATTTTACTCCGTTTTGACACGCGAAGTACATAAAATCGCGTTATCTATGTCTATAGTAAGGTAGGTAGGTATGTAGGGTAGGTAGGTATGTAGGGAGGTTGGTAGGTAGGTAGTCAGTTGACGGGAGCGAAGCCGCGGAGTACAGCTAGTAATATTATAAACATGAAAGATTTGATTGTTTGTAATGGATAATAAACACAAAAACTACTGAACTAATACAGAAAATTCTTTTACCAGTAGAAATCTACATTATTCCTGAGTGGCATATATTTTTTTATCCTGAAACGGGTCCTGTGGGGTCGGTCACGAGAGCGAAGCCGCGGAGAAAGCTAGTATGACACAAATGGGCGCACGATTGGCGCAGTGGTTGAGCGATTGACTGCTGCGCTGCGTGTCGCGGGTTCTATGCCCGCACGGAACAAATATTTGTATGACCTACAGATATTTGTTCCTGCTCTGGGTGTTGTGTATGTGAGTTTATATGTTTGTAAACGAACCCACGATACAGGAAGAAATTCTTAGTGTGGGATGAAGATTAAAAAAGTTGTTCGCTTACCTTCCTAAGCAGCAAGCCATTGCGGCCATAACTGCATGAATTTGGGTTTCGTGTCTGATTCCATAACGTCAGGTTCCTCGCTGTAGTGAGAAACGGGTCACAAGGTGTAACTTTGCACCATCAATGCCAAATTAATACTAATTTTGTGGACATTAGCGACATTATTAAATAGCGATCACGAATACGGGTTTTTAAACTAAAACTGGTATCCAGAGTTCAAGGTTATAAAGGCCTATATTTTTTTGTTGTGCGTGTCGGGCCACGCGTAGTATTAGGGTTCCGTAGATGTACAAGAATGTGGATCAAGAAGAGGACTTTTTGTCGTTTCATGAACATTTTACATGGTTCATAAACTTATATTTACTTCCTGTTTTACACAACTAAAAACGTTATAAAAGTAAGTTTTCAATGGAAACTTTTTACATTTTATAAGTTGGTCGACTATCACTCGTAAACTTGTAAAGCCTACTTAGCTGTGATGGTTTTCCTTTTAATTTCGTAATATATACTACTAGCACGAATTTTTATATCCTAAATCAACAATTTAGTTGGCAGGGAGGAGGACACTTGACTCTAACAATAACTAGCAATTTAAAGCTTAATTTTACGCAAACTGATCCCCGATTTTGCAGAAGTTTGGTATATTTTTTGATGGATGGAGCTCGTGGCTAAATAATAACAGCCGCACTGGTCGATCATCAAGGTTAAGCAACGCTTGACGAGGTCGGTCCGTGGATGGGTGACCATTTCAAATTACCGAGTTTCCTCCGTGCCTCGAAAAGCACGTTAAGCCGTTGGTCCCGTCTGTCATTTGAAGATCTTTGACAGTCGTTACGGGTAGTCAGAAGCTTGAGATGTGACACCAGTCTAGCCAAAAGGTATTGTGTAGCCCAGTTACTGGGTTGTGGAGGTCAGATAGACAGTCGCTGTGCGGGAATATAAGGGGTTTGCTGAATGAAAACTGCAGGAATACTCAGTGCAAGAAAAAAATACTATAATAGGTGTTAACTACACGGGTTAAGTACAGCAAGTGAAAATATGAACAAAAGAATACGTTTGCGCATTGCAATTAGATGTAATTGCTCGTTAAGTGAGTTGCTGCCATGCTGTGATGATCAGGCGCTCCAACATGCCCCCGGGCGTTGAAAGCAACGGTTTAAACCAGATTCCGAAGACACGGGCAATGGGCAGATCCTGTTGAAGGCTCGTCGAATGACACCGGTAGACGTCTGAATGTCTGCGACACGAGCGATGCCATCCGTTCCTGGGTGAACAGCCACAATTCGTCCAAGTCTCCACTTCAGAGGCGGCAGACCGTCCTCCTTCATCACGACCAAGGCGTTTAATTTTAGACCATCCTTGCTTGAACGCCATTTGGACCGCACTTGTAATTCCGCAACATACTCCTTACTCCATCTGCTCCAGAAGTGTTGGCGGAGTTGTTCAATTCTTTGGAATCGAGACAGATGGCTAGCAGAGTTGTCCTGGTAGTCAGGTTGCGGCAACGAAGTTAAAGGCCGTCCAACAAGAAAATGTCCTGGCGTAAGCGGTGTATAATCTGCAGGATCCGAAGACAACGGTGTAAGTGGACGAGAGTTCAAGATGGCTTCAATTTTGGTTAGTGCGGTATAAAGTTCCTCAAAAGTCAAATTACAATTTCCCAACACTCTTTGAAGATGGTATTTTGTTGACTTGACACCCGCCTCCCAGAGTCCGCCGAAATGCGGGGTATAAGCGGGTATAAAGTGGAACCTTATTCCATCGTTCGCTGCACTTTCACCCAAGGACGAACTATTTAATTTTAAAAATTTTGAAAGGTCGTTGTACGCACCGACAAATGAGGTACCGTTATCCGAAAAAATATCAACGGGTTTACCTCTCCTAGAAATAAATCGATACAAAGCTAGTAAGTAACTATTGCTAGTTAAATCGCCAACAAGCTCCAAATGGATGGCCTTGGTTTTAAAACAAATAAAAATTGCGATGTACCCTCTCACTTCAATGACCCAGATATGATTAATTCGCATTTCCTGAATGTTCCAGGTGATATTTTAGCACCAGTATCATGTCTGGCTTACTATGAGTCTCATAGATTTAGTGAGGGTGTTTTTTCTATTGATCCTGTAGATCAATCTGACATCATCAAAATTTTATCAAAATTTAAATCGAATGCAGAGGGTTTTGACCACATTACGCTTGACATGTTTTTCCTGACTCTCCCTCAAACCTTGGATATGCTGACTTATATTATTAACAACTCTATTTCAACGTCGACCTTTCCTGATCTGTGGAAAATTGCTGTTGTGCGTCCTATTCCCAAAATCGCAAACCCTAGCACTATAAAGGACCTTAGGCCTATAAGTATTCTACCCTTCTTGTCAAAAGTGCTTGAAAAGGTAGTAAATACCCAACTAACTGCATATCTTGAGACAAATAACATCCTACCGGAGGCACAATCGGGGTTTAGGAAGGGTCGTAGCACTGCAACGGCTCTATTAGATGTTACGGATAACATATTATCGGCTCAGGATGAGGGATATTGTACCCTGTTGGTTCTACTAGACTTTTCCCGAGCATTTGATGCTATTAATTTGTCTCTTTTGCTCTCTAAAATGACGTATTATGGTTTTGACGCACCTACGGTTGCATGGTTCAGCAGTTATTTGGGTAACCGTAAACAGCTGGTTGAAATTCGAGATGCCAATGGTTCTAGTATTTTATCTGGTATGACTCCAGTGGTAAAGGTTGTTCCACAAGGATCTATACTGGGCCCTCCTTTGTTTATTTTGTACAGTGCAGATATTGTAAATGTTCTAAAAAATTCTAAATTTCATATTTATGCTGATGACATTCAATTATACATTTCTTTTAAACCGGAAGACTACGTGACCGCAGTAAAATTATTGAACGAGGATCTGGACAGGGTCGTGGACTGGTCGAAACAAAACTCTCTTTTACTCAACCCGGCTAAAACTAAATTTATGCTTTTTGGTGGAAAAAGTCAACTCAATACTTTAAACAGTGGTCTTGCTAACGTGATCGTAATGGGCGAAAGTATTGATCGTGTTTGTGAGGCGAGAAATCTGGGTTTAATCATGGACCAAGAACTACGTTTTGAAGCTCATATTGCAAACTGTGTAAAAAACTGCTTCTACCGCCTAAAAGTGTTGTATAAGATGCGCCCGTATTTAAGCGAAGATCTGCGTGTACAGCTAGTAGAGAGTCTTGTTCTGTCCAAGTTAAATTACGCTGATACTGTTGTGGGACCTCGACTTCTGGCACGTACTGTAGGATTAATTCAAAGGGTTCAAAATGCTTGCGCGCGTTTTTGTTTTAATGTACCACCAAGGAGCCACATTGCACCTTTTCTTAACAAGCATAATATTTTATAAAAAACTTTTTTGCAAAAAAATACTACCGACTTCCAAATAAAAAAAATCTTTTTTGCAAAAAAATACTACCGACTTCCAAATGAAAAACTACAAAGTGAAAAATAACTTAACTTTTGGAAGTCGGTGTCTTTCGTAGGTACCATTTTTTTGCGATATGGACACCGACTTCCTAAAGTTAAGTTATTTTTCACTTTGTAGTTTTTCATTTGGAAGTCGGTAGTATTTTTTTGCAAAAAAGATTTTTATTTTTCCTTTTTAGTTGTATCTACCTAAAATAGGCAAGTTGTTTAGTAAGGTACCTATAACGCTAGAATAGATCACCCGAATAACATGATACTTGAACATAACCAGTGAAATGAGAGATCTGCGTACCCCTTTAGTACGTACTGGCGTGATGTTATGTTATGAAATGGTATATACAATAAACAGACATGCGATTGCAGCAATTCCGAATGATTTGCCGTTATTTATTGAAGAGTTCTGTTGTATATCTCCGAAGTTCTTCATCAGATCTTCACCAAATTAAAATGGGACCAATTTCGAAACATACTCTATCAAACGAAAAAAAAATTTTCAAAATCGGTCCACAATTGACGGAGATATCGGTAATATATAAAAAAAAAAAAAAAAAAAAAAAAAAAAAACATACAAGAAGTCGAACATAGAACCTCCTCCTTTTTGGTAAGTCGGTTAAAAAATGAAATCACGTCGGAAGTTGCACTTGGCCTGTCTTCTTTTCGGCGTCATCAAGTATAAATGTCCGTCATACCTGTACTCGAAGCTTGCCTGGATAAATAGTCACCGGCAGCGCAAGGCTAGGCGTTGTGCTCAACAGCTGGCTACCCCACACCACCGTACTGCAGCCTTCCGAGGAAGTTTTAGGTACGCAGCCTCCAAATGTTGGAATAACATTCCCCCACCAATTAGGGACCTACAAAATATAATTAATTTTAGGACGAAACTTAAAAAATTCATACTGAATTCACAATTAGAATTTAATGACATTAGAATTGACAAATCGTTTATTTAAACCAATATTTATTATATATCAAATTATTACTAATCTAATCATGTTATCAATAAAAAAATAATCTGTTTAATTTAGTTTATCATTTCACACAATAGTATAGAAACTTACCATTACAACTTAACCCAATTCTAGTTAATAGATGGGCTGGATGTGGTGAGCCCGTTGCATCTGTGTCTCCGGGAACTCTGTGACTTTCGCATTTTCATTTTTGTTTCCTGGCAGACTCCTTTCCTTTTTAAATTACCTACTTGGTTTTGAGGCAGTAATATTTGGTGTGGAGGCCTTGGCGGTGATTAAAGAAGGAGATAATGTGACTTACTACTAGTAGGCTTTAAGCACCATGCTGGTGCCTTATTTTTGTTCTATGTGATAGGTTGGTAGGGTATTTGTGAATGATTTTTATTTATGATTTTGTTTTATTTTTCGCTGCAACCTACACACACACACACATTGTAGTTCACAATACACTTATTATTCTATTATTTCATTGTACATTATTTTTTACACTTTATACACATCCTATTGTATCACTTAGGTCAAATATGTATAAATTATATTTTTTATTTTATTTTGTTACCCACGTCCGTGTGTCGCTGCGGGGTGCCAACTGAAAACCAGCGCTGGATGTCTGACGCCCAGCAAATGCTGAGTTGGTAACCCTTTCGGTATGGGCACGTTCAGCGCAATTTGTCTTTGCATTTCTTTTTTGTCTTTTACTCCATGTTTGTTGCTGTTGTGTTGTGCCTGTGTCGAATAAATATATTTCAATTCTATTTCTATTCTATTCTATTCTACACCATTACTAGCCTGCATCCACGACCTTGACGACTAGCACACATAATAGGGCCGGCATAATCTACGCCCGTGCTCTCAAACGGATAACCTGGACGAAGGCGTTCTTGTGGTAAGTTACCCATTAACGGGGATACGACCTTACCCTTCATACGATGACACAGAACACACTTATGATAACAGACCTTCGCCAAGTTGCGACCTCCTATTGGCCAGTAAGATTCCCTAATGGAAGCTAGCAGTAATTGCGGGCCAGCGTGCATCAGCCTTCGGTGCTCGAAATGAAATAATAATTTTGTAAACTCATGAGTGGACTGTAATAAAATAGGGTGCTTTTTACTGTTAGCAAATTTAGAATTATCGAGACGTCCTCCTACTCGGATTATATTTTTGTCGTCCAAAAAAACATTGAACTTTAGAAGGGCGCTCCCTTTAGGTAAGCTCCTTTTATTTAAAAGTAATTTATACTCGGGAAACGATTGAGATTGACTTTGAATAATGACTACATTTAATGCATCTTGTAAATCATCATGTGACAAATAATTAGTCTTTGGATAATGTTTTCTACATGACTTAATAAATCGCAATAGATAAGCAACAGAACGTATAAGCCGTGAGTAATTAGAAAAACGACTAAAATCAATTAAACCCTCACTTATTAAATCATTAATAACAGCATTTAACACTACATTAGGTCGAGTCTCCGGTAACGTTTCCAATCCTGGACATTTAATTTGAGAAGGCCACTCAGACGGGTCTAGTCCTAAGAATGTTGGCCCATACCACCACAGATCTGAACCCTGCAGAACACTGATTTCCACACCACGAGAAATTAGGTCTGCTGGGTTTTGTTCGGTTGGGACGTGCCGCCATGTACAGTTACCCGCCTTATCCAAAATTTCAGCAACGCGGTTGCGTACAAACGGCTGAAGTTTGGTAGGCATCATCTGTAACCATCCCAACACGATGGTCGAATCAGTCCAACAATAGACCTGACTGATTTTCACTCGGAGTGAGCTCATTACCTTCTCACAGAGACGAGAACCAATTACCGCACCACACAACTCCAGTCGCGGGATTTTTGTAGGCTTTATGGGAGCCACTCGACTTTTGGCCATCAATAAACGAACCAAATGCTCACCCTTATCATTAACACTACGAATGTAGGCGCAAGCTCCGTATGCGGACTCAGACGCATCTGTAAAAATATGGAGTTCTAGCTCCGTATATGAGTTGCAGACTACAATTCGTGGAATACGGAAATGATTTAGAAGAGGCAAAGACTTTATTATAGTATCCCAATGTTCACTAATCCCAATAGGTAATGGTTGATCCCAAGATAATTTGTCTAACCACATTTTCTGTAACAATACCTTCATGGAGATAATAATAGGACCCAACAGACCCAAAGGGTCGAAAATTCGCGCAATCACGGATAGCAAATCACGCTTAGTATGGCCGGTCGAGGACTTAGTAAGACTTATAGGAAACCCTAACTTATCATCACTGACATACCATCCGAGACCAAGCAACTTGTCAGGCTCATTAGGTCCAATGTTCAAGTCCAATGACGCAGGCGAGTTGCCTAACGCAGGAACAGAATCTGACACTAGTTGAGAGTCATTTGAGTTCCACTTTCTCAATGGCATACATGCCGACGCAAGCTCCTTAGTAACTTCAGTGCGAATAAATTTAACTTCTTCTAAATCATTCAATAAATCGTCGACGTAGAAGTCGTGTCTGATGATCTCCGATATTTTAGGGTTTTTACAATTAAGTCCTAGTTGTTTAAGGCATCGTGTTGCAAGGAACGGTGCACTAGCCGTACCGTACGTGACGGTGTTTAATTCATAAACATTACTAAGCTCACAATCATTGTCACGCCAAACAATCCGTTGCAAATACCTTTCCGACGGGTGGACGACTATTTGTCTATACATCTTCTCCACATCCGCAGATAAGACATACTTGTGGAATCTGAACCGAAGAATTATAGACAACAGATCGTCCTGTACAGTTGGCCCGACCATCTGAAGGTCATTTAAGGACACTCCCGTTGTAGTAGGACAACTTGCGTTGAAGACAACACGAAGTTTGGTCGTGCTACTCGACTCACGTAATATACCGTGATGCGGAATAAAATAACCAATACACAAATTGGGGTTATTATTTTTTGTCATATGACCGCGTGACTCGTATTCTAACAAAAAGTCATGATACATTCTATTAAAGTCTGGCTTAACCCTTAATCTACGCTCCAAAGAATGCAAGCAATGTGTAGCTTTCTTATAAGAATTGCCTAGAGATAAAGAATCTTTCTTAAGGGGTATACGAACACAAAAACGACCATCAGACAATCGTGTCGTATTTTTTATGAAATTATCCTCACACAATTTTTCTTCTGGCATATAAGAATTGGAGGAATTCGCATTTACCTCCTCTAATTGCCAAAACTTTGTCAATTCTGTTCTAAGCATTACCCAGTCACTGTCGCCATCGGAAATAGTTTTAGAAAAATTACAATTTACGACATTCGACAGCAGTGAAATATAATTTTGAGTAATTGGACCGGAAACTATCCATCCTAAACGGGTTTCCCATAATGGTTTTCCGATACCCAACTTTAGACTTTGCGATCCTAACAACTCCCAAAAAAGGTCAGCACCGATTAATATATCAATATTAGCAGGCTTATAAAAAGTAGGATCAGCTAAAATAATATTCGACGGTATGTCGAAATCAGAAAATTTTATTTCACGGCACGGTACGTTACTTGTAATATATGGCAGAACAAAACAATGAAGTTCGAACGTAAAACTATCATCCAATGACGTCATCTTAACACGACATGTTTTGCCTACGCGCGAAGTGACATTGTTGATACCAATAATGGATTTGTTTATTTGTCTAGTTGTTAAACTGAGTTGTTTACATAACCTGTCCGTTATGAATGACGAGGTGCTACCGCTATCCAGAACCGCGCGAACGAGATGCACACAACCATTGTGGTCCCGCAGTTTGATCAGGGCGGTCGACAACAACACATCTCGCTGCGTATGATCACGGGGAGATGCAATGTTTGTTGACAAAGCTACGTTATTTGTATCACTGGTAGTAGACGGTAAGGTAGATGCAGACAAGTTGTTATTTGAATTATCACGAAGTGTATTCGCAATAGTGCTTTTAGAATCTATGTGAATTAGTGTGTTATGCCTACGTTTGCATAGTTTGCAACCTGTTTTTTTACATTTGTTAGCATAGTGATCTGTACGAAAACAGTTGAAACAAACTTTATAACTGGGTAGTAATTTGAGACGATCGTCATTGCTCAATGCGAGAAACTGTGGACAATTATTTAAAGTGTGATCACTGTTATTGCATTTAGGGCACACTTTAGGAGCTAATTCAGTGCTAGAACTATTAAGGGATTGTGTTGCTACCATAAACTTGACCTTAGGGCATGATTTACCTGGCATTTGGCAATGATTATTGCGAGCTAGCTCTAAGGTCTCGAGTAGATCGGCTCGATTACGTATAAATTGCATAAATACGTCGAACTTACTCGTGGCATCTTTTTCGATCCTACCTTTGTACTCCTCCCACTCACGATAAGTCCTTTGATCAATCTTACGAGTAACAATATAAATCAAAAGTGTGTCCCAATGTTTAACAGGCTCCCCTAACGTCTCTAATGCTCGTAAATCTTTATTTAGGTTGTCGATTAAACTCTTTATAGCAACCGAAGATTCCCTTGAGATGGATTCGACGTTAAACAATGCTGATATATGATTTTGCACCAATAATCCTTTGTTGTCAAATCGATCACATAACAACTTCCATGCCACAGAGTAATTACTCGAAGAAAACTCAATAGATTTTATTACTACTTCAGCAGTTCCCTCAAGAGATGCTCTCAAGTAATGGAACTTATTGATTTCGTCAATGTCATCGTTACAATGAATTAGGCTAGTAAAGGTGTCGCGAAATTCTAGCCAATTAGAATATAAACCGCTAAACTTTGGTAACTGAATTGTTGGCAATTTAACTGGCTTGTGAATGCTAGCATGTGTACTTTTACAGCTTTCCATCGATTTACTATCCTTATTAAAATCACTCAGAATATTCTGGGCTCTAGACAAGGATTTATAATAAACAGACTCGAATTCAGAACGCTCAGAATATTGTAATTTGAGATCATCTACAATGCATTCCAGTCGTAACTGTACCTCATCATACTGCTCGTACAACGACTCGATCTTGCCCATACGCAACTGCAATTCAGAAACATCACAGTTTGATAACTCTTTGTCCTTGAGTGAGTCCAGAAAGTGGACGAACGCAGTCAAGCGACCCTTGAAGCTGCCTCGCTTTTTGATTAAATCCCTTTCCTCGGACATGCTGGGAGATGAGTGTTGTCAACCTGAAATTGATACAGGAATACAATTATAAAAGACGAATACTATGACCTTAATACACGCATAAAACTGTGTTGTACACCTAAGTACAATAGCAAAACAACATAAACCTAATGATGTAACTACCAAAGTGTATAAATAAACTATACATACAATCCAGATCCAATCTTATTATTTGTAAAACTATGACGCTAACTAATAATAATTAGGCACAACTAAAACACTAATCGTTGTAGAAATACATAAATGATTCTAAATAAGTAATAATAACTTTACTATGTGTTTAACAATGACTTGCATTAATATCAAGCACTCACAACTTACAATATGTATTATGTTAAGATACCTGCTAATAATAATTAACAACGACTTTTATGTAGATAGTTACGTGAATTAGTTACAGCTTTATAACTTAAGTTTAATTATATATAATACTATAATCAGTATGATATTAAACTTAATTTTGCTGATGAATATAATACTAATTACACTGCAACAAGTACCTAATGATTTTCATCTAACACAATACAATCGGTAGTAAAATAAAATAAAACTGACCTTTAATGAATATTTACTTTCACTTATACTACCTGAGTGTTGGGTGATGATATTAGACTTTGTTTTAATTAACTTAAACGCCGTACACCGATAATAGTTTGCTTGAGATCACTCCAATCCACCAGCAATTAACCTCTTATATATAATAAAATCCTTAATTCCTGGATTCTGACCGCTGATCTTCTTCATATAATATGTTATCCGGCTCGTTACGGACCATGTGCGGGAATATAAGGGGTTTGCTGAATGAAAACTGCAGGAATACTCAGTGCAAGAAAAAAATACTATAATAGGTGTTAACTACACGGGTTAAGTACAGCAAGTGAAAATATGAACAAAAGAATACGTTTGCGCATTGCAATTAGATGTAATTGCTCGTTAAGTGAGTTGCTGCCATGCTGTGATGATCAGGCGCTCCAACAGTCGCTCCATGTAAAACACTGGTACTCAGCTGAATCCGGTAAGACTGGAAGCCGACCCCAGTATAGTTGGGAAAAGGCTAGGCAGATTGACATTGGTATATTTAAAAAACAAAATAGTTTAGTATTTCAATGTAGAGATTAGTTTTCGTAGAATTGTAATTTAAATAAGCTCGTGTTTGTTTGTTAAATACAAAATGTTTTTCGGTTAATTTTGTGTTAATTTTTCGGTCATTCATTTTAACACAGCATAGTAAGATTACAGACAACCACAGATCGTTGGAAGTTAATTTGTTTTTCAGATGCTTTTCCTATTAAAAATGTAACAAATCTAGCAAGAAAAACGCGGCAAGAATCAATTTAACCAACTAATATTTTCCTCTCCAAAACAGATTACGAAATAATCAAAATACATCGAAATGAAATTCGAAAATCTAAAATACTCGCATTAAATCGAATTCCACTCTAAATTGAATAATTTACCGAAGGGGAATTTAACGCCCAATCGTACCTAAGGATGAGCACATATCATAACATGTCATTCCTCCAATTCCCCCGTTCTCCCGAATAATTAACAAGGTGTGAAACAAGACGATTAAATCCGACATAATATATTATTGGACGAAGCTACGAGAGCATCTATCTGAGTGTACGTTTGTTTAAAAAACAGTTCCGCTGCTGGATGGGTGTAGGGTTGCCGGGGATTTATCACCGCAAATGTGAATTTAAAAAACTTTTAAAAAACACCGCAACCCAACCGAACAGAGAGACAAAATAACGTATTTTTTCGTGCGTTTCCGCTCGAAGTTTAGTTGTCACAAATTTACAAATAAACTACACGCGACATGTGTGCCAAAAAGTAACACTTTCATGTTATGTTAGCTTGAATTTCCATTCATGATGCCTTATCTGGGGCAAAGTACACAGTACTGACAGTAATATTCTATCCTCCATCTATCATTATAGTGATAGATTGTTAGGAATAGCACTTAGCATAGTTTTAACCCCAGGAATATGTTTTCTCAGGATAATTTTCGACATTCACGCGGACGAAGCCGCTGGCAGAAGCTAATACTTAATATATATGTAAGAGATGGGCTTGGTGAGAGAAACACTTTTTTTCTGGTTTTATTCGTTTATTTTGGCTCTTTAAACACTTTATTACAATTTTTCTTCTTAACCTCCTCCTTAGTTTTCAATCGTATGCCATTCATTCCCTTTTCTTTCGCTCTCTCACACTCCCACCTCTCATTCATCCATCTTACGTTCCATTCTACTACTGAATTTAATGTTTCATTTCACGGTAAACTTTAATTCTTTTAATTTAAAAGAAAATAAGCCCACAGTTCGGCCATTCTAACTTATAGTCTGACCTCAGACTATACTACGTTAAACTAAACTACTTACAATGGTTACAATACAATGGTTCAAATTTTGAATTTACTTCTGAGAACTCTCTTAAAAAACAACTGTTTAGATTCTATGTTATTTTTTTTTTCAAAATATTATGTGGAACTTGATAACAATAATATAAATAATATAACTTGTTTGTGAAAGAAACAATATAAACTTCTCATAAATGTAACAATAAATTTTACTTAACTACCTAATTCCTATCTTCTATCATCCTTACATACTTCATCATCTTTAACTTTAACTTAAATTTAATTACTTATACAGCATAACTTAAAAATCTTCATGAATGAACTTTAATAACATGCACTTTAACTACTCAAAATAAAGGAAAAGAAATACACTTTGTTATGCAAGAACACAATGTGTTACATCTCATTATGGGAATATTATAATCATGTTTACATGACAGATTTATGTTAACATTTGTTTGTGTGACATCAGTCATTAATACAGAACTACAACAAAATTAGGTGTATTACAACAACAAGGATGAGTTACTTCCTATAAGTAACTGATAAATCTTACAGATCTTAAATTCTTTAATCTTAATTTTTTACAGTGAATCCAAGTTAGAGTACACATACTACTTACATCAACAAAATTTCAAAGATATACCGACACATCAAAGATTAAGTTAAACCAAATCGTTAGGAAAAGATTTATTGAAGGTTACGCCCCTAATATACTTAGCATCTACCTATCACATTCTATTAGATAAAATAGAATTAGTAAGAGATTAACTAGTCTGACAGTGAGTACAGAATAAGCTCATGGTCACAACTTCATACTTCTGTACCCGTTGAAGTCTTAATAGGTCCTTTCGTATTAAAGTCTACCTTTTGCACATGATATCTTCCTTTACGTTATGTAAATTTTTTGTGTATCTAATGTTAAGAAACTTTATGTATGTTAAGGAAATAAAAAGGTTTAATAATAATAATAATCTTCTTTTACCTACTTTCTTGACAAACTTTATATGGCCCTAAAAATTTTGGTTTTAGTTTCATTACATTTCCAAATTGTGTTCTACGAATGGCAACTATGTCTCCTTCTTTATAATCTTGTTCTTCTTTCCTTCTTTTATTAAATGCCTTGATATTTGCCTCTTGTACTTTTAGAATGTGTGCTTTAGCTCCCTGTCTTAAATGTTGTCGTCTTTCAATAAAATCTTGACTACATTCTTCTTCTATTAATTCCAAAATTGGCATATCTATATCTGATTCATTTTTGTTCCAATAAACAAATAAAAAGGTGAGGTATTTATTGATCTTTTGTATATGTTCTATTGATAGCCCTTTGAACATGACTTACATACTTATACCAGTGAGTTGGTTCCTGTACACACATCTTAGTTAACACAGAGATAATTACCCTATGGATACGCTCAACTTGTCCGTTGCCTCTTGGGATGCCTGTAGTGACAGTGTAATGCTGAATAACCTCTTGGGTACAGTAATCTTGAAAATCCTTTCCTGTAAAGGCTGTCCCTTTGTCAGTGATAATTCTTGATGGATTTCCATAAACTTTTTGATGAATTGTCAGTTTGTCTACTTCTCTTTAGATGTTAAAGTCTTCGTGGGATATATCCAAACGAATTTGGTAAAAGCATCAACAACAGTCAAAATGTAATTATACAATTTACATAGAAGTTCTTCTTTTTCTATTGGATTGAGGAAGCCTTCTTGTTTTCCCTCCTTCTTACTGGCCAAAAAACATGGAACACATCCCAATATAACTTTATCTATATTCTTAGTTAAATCATATCAATGATCTTCTTCTTGCCGATATGTCCAACTTCATGAGCTCTTCTTATGATTTCGGTGTCCATGACTTCCGGTATAACTAATTTCGTCTCTACTCCTTTGTAAACTAATAATAATGAATAGGGTGTAACTTTCCATTTTGACTATCTTACTGCAAAAGAATTGCTCCAAATCCATACTTTGACGCATCTGTATGCACCTCTGTATCCAAGCCAACTTCAAATATTTTTAACACAGGTACACTGCAAAGTTTAGATTTCAAAATTTCAAATGCTCTTCTCTCTTCTTCTCCAAAGTAAAATACCTTATCTTTCTTTAGTAATTCAGTTAGTGGTCTAGCTATAATTGCATAACTTTCAATATACTTACGAAAGTATGATGTTAACCCCAAAAAACTATGAACCTGCTTGGTTGACTTTAGTTCTGGAAAACGAGCAACTGCATCAGATTTATCAGGTGATGGTTTGACAGTTCCATTTTCAATTACATGACCTAAATATTCTACTTTTTTTTTGTAAAAGCTGACACTTTTTTCAATTAATTTCTAACCCATATTCAGAAGAAACCTTTAAAACTAGACTGAGATGATTTAGAGCCTCTTTTTCATCTTTAGCAAGTACTACAGCATCGATAATAATTAAAACTATTCCCCGACCAACTAAATCTCTAAAAAATATGTTAATGAACTTACTGAAGTAGTTTGGACATATAGACAGACCAAAAGGTGCCCGCAAAAACTCGTATTGCCCTTCTGGACTACTAGTCACAAATGAAGTGTACTTCACTGAGTCTTCATCTACTGGCAAATTAAAAAAAACATTTTTCAAATCTAGTGTACTAAAAAAAATTGATTTACTCAATTTATCAATATGGTTATCTATGACTGGCAAGGAAAACTCACCTTTAACCATCTTTTGATTTACCTTTCTGTAATCCACACATACTCTAAAGCTACTATCTTTCTTCTTGACCAATACTAATGGACTTGCATACTCCGAATAGCTAGGTCTTATTATTCCATTCTCCAACCACTTCTTCAATCTGTTGCTTAACTACTTCTTCTTCTTTGATAGCTAATATTCTTGGACGCTGAGCAACTGGGATATCATCTTTCATAATTATCTTTAATTTGATAGGTGCCTCCTTGACCTTTGATGGCTTATAGTAGTCAATGAGCTCTTGAACCGCAGGGATCTGGGAAATTTGCTCCTCAGATTCGCTAGTTAAACTTAACTAACACAGACTGTAATCATCTTGTTGTAGCATACTGCACCTTTGTCTAAGAAGATATTCGCATTTTTTAAGAAAGATTGACCTAATATGACCTGATAGGGAATAACAACCTATGGAACAACATAAAAACCAGTTTCAAAACTTTTTTTGTCAACTTCTAATAATGTTTTGAACTTACCCAGAGTACACACCTTCGCTGATCCTAGTCCTGTTAGTATAACTTTATCTTTGAAGTATGCGACGTCACTTAACCCGAAAAATAACTCAGATGTTATTAAATTATAGTCACAGCCCGTATCTATTAACGTATCAACTGTAATACCACACATTTTAACACTTTTCACAGACCTGTTCATCTTGTTGTTGTTTACGTTCAAAACGTCAAACTGATTTTGACAGCTACGGCTTCTTTGACAACTGCCAACAGTAATAACAACATCACAAATGTCTCTGGTCGATCCATTCGGTCCGTCGTCGTTCAACTCGTTCAATCGTTCGGTGTTGTCACTACTACCAACATTATCGGTCACACACATTGAATTTCCAGTTCCGCTCGCTTTCTTTGTGTTTGATTTTTATGCTTCACTAGGAACAACATGGCCGCTGCAATCTTTGCTTAGGTGACCGAACTTATTGCACCGAAAACATTTCACACCATTCGGACACTGACTGGCCAGATGATCCTTTTCACCACACTTAAAACACACACGACCGGACGGTGATGACTGCTTTTCGCCTGATGTTTTCTGCTTACTGTCACCGCATTGTTTACTCGCACTGGCCACACTATTTTTGCTTTCGTTTCTTCTTTTCATCTTTGATTTCATTGTCTCATAAATTGAGAATTTTTCTTTCAGCACGCTGTACGATGTGATTCCGTATAATATCGCTTTATTGCTTTCGTAATCACATATGCCGTCTACGATGTATTGTATAGCGATGTAATCGGGAAATTTTGCCTTTTTACCTACTCCTTCATAATAAGCATGTACTGATACACAGTTTCGACTTTCCTTTTTTACGGCTTGCCATAAATTCATGCATTTCTTTGGAATTTAAATCGTCTGGAAATTCCTTGAGAACCGCTATCTTTAACTGATCGTATGTCTTATACGTCTTTTCGGATTTAAGCCACAATTCCGCAGTACCCACGAGCGATCGTCGAGCGATAACAAGCTTCTGCTGGGCGGTCCACCCAAATATCTCAGCATCATCGTCGATGTCGGCAGACCATTTTGATGAAGAACAGGTTTTATCCTCGCCACTGACTTAATTATGCCGTACGTAGCATCCAGCGACGTCATGGCCGACGCGGCCGTATCGATGCCGGTAGGTATTCCGGTATCGACACCCCTTATTTCTTTATCCACAGGCATCTTCTTGTAGAGATCTTCGTTTGTAGGGAATAGTAGCAGCCACCTCGCCGCTTATTACCCAGCTACTTCCTCTTTCGTCTTTCTTCTTTCGCGTACCGCGTATCGCGTATCGCGTGCGTGGCACACGCCGGCGATCCGCTGCAGTTATATGTTTCCAGTCAATCCCGAACCAGCCTTCAATTGTAAGAGAGGGAGAAACACTTTTTTTCTGGTTTTCTTCGTTTATTTTGGCTCGTTAAACACTTAGTTACAATTTTTCTTCTTAACCTCCTCCTTAGTTTTCAATCGTCCGCCATTCATTCCCTTTTCTTTCGCTCTCTCACACTCCCACCTCTCATTCATCCATCGTACGTTCCATTCTACTACTGAATTTAATGTTTCATTTCACGGTAAACTTTAATTCTTTTAATTTAAAAGAAAATAAGCCCACATATATTATAACTAGCTGTCCCACGTGGCTTTGCTCCCGTCAACTGGCTACCTACCTACCCTACATACATGAATGTTGCGTTAATTTAACCGCTTACGCAGCGCACGCAACGGAAGCTCTACCTTAGTTTATTATTCTACTCATTGATGTATTAAAAGTAGGTAGATACGGGACTGCTCACAGCGCTTGGTCCTACTAATCTAAGTGAATGCCCGCAGTGGGCACTCAGTCGCGCACGGCACATGGTTGATCCCACAGCTCAATAATTTCAGTGTTTTTATATTTTTTTTTTTGCAATAAATACGCATCAAAATGACTTGTTGTGTAGCTAAACAGTGTTTAAATAATACCAGAAAGAAAAATAAGTCACACGGGATCACTTACCACTCGTAAGTACAGTCAAAAATGTTAATTTGTTGAAAATTACAATAATATTTAATGTTTGTTTCGCCATAGTTGTGAGAGCGAGATAGATATTACAAAAATGCGTGAGAGACACGATACGCACATATTGCAATGTAATTTCATTCATTTAGCATTCGGACAACATTCGGCGGCTAACGCGATTTCGCTCGCACTACAGCGGCGTCTCCTATCTCTGTCCTTGTCTATCGGTAACTGTAGGTTTGGGACTGGTGACATAGATGTGTGAGTTTCGATGCATGTAGTCGTGCGCCGAGCCCATGTTTTCTGATCACGAAGTTAGCGCGTAACGTATCTTCCTACTTTTAATACATCAATGATTCTACTCTTATTATTATTATTTTTTATACATTTAGCTTTACTTACAACGAGTGTAAATAAAACCCTTAAAAGCGATCTTCAAAGACCCATTGCCTTGACCTTTGCATGTTATTTAAGCGAACCGTCTTTTAAGAGAATTTAAAAAGGATTTCCTAAGAAAATTGCCAACCTTTCTTTGTTTCCTGATAGCTACAACCTTGGGGTCTTTAAGTCAAGAGTGAATAGGTTACTTCTAGGCAAGCGTGCTTCACCGTCGACCAGACGGCGAGATAGTGGTCAAACGCGAGCCTATAGATAAATAATAAAAAATAAAAAAAACCCTATTTATCCTCATATAAACTAATATTATTAAGCTGAAGAGTTTGTTTGTTTGTTTGAACGCGCTAATCTAAGGAACTACTGGTTGGAATTGAAAAAATAGTTTCATGTTAAATAGTCCATTTATCGAGAAAGGCTACATTCGAGCATAAATGAAAAATGT